>SKCR01025371.1:0-395787 GCA_019454045.1 Zanthoxylum bungeanum
TATCTCTTGTATTCTCAGGTGGGACTATAAGCTCCCGACTTTGAGGGCTCATTTGAAACTTTCCAACGTTTCTGGGGATTCATATGCCCCAATCTCCAACACCAGGTTGTGGTATCTATCGATAAAAAATTTTAAAGACTCTTCATCTCCCTGATTCATCAACCTCAGCAATCCCACAGTCTTCCTTGGCATGCAAGCCCCCTTAAAGTGTCGTATAAAGGACTTTCTCAACTTGGTAAAATTGTCGATGCTCCCCGGCGTCAAACTTCTGAACCACAAGATGGCAGACCCACCCAAGGTCAAAGGGAACACTTTGCAGATGGCCCATTTGGCCATCCCCTGTATTTCCATCAATAAACCAAACTTCTCCACAAGGGACTTGGGATCCGTGTTACCTTTGTACAGATCTATAGAAGGCATGTTGAACCTTATAGGAAACTTCATTGTCATTATCTCCTTGGTGTAATGGTAGGCTGCATCCATGTCTTGGTCGTCTGTCGTTCCCCCTTTCATATTTTCATCCTATTTCCTCATCTCTTTTCGGAACCAACTCCTCATCTGGTTCTCGGAGCTGTCATGCTTTCGGCCGCGAGCTTCCCCTATTCTTCCACTCCGGGCACGGTTCCTCCCATAACTGGGAACTCCATGTTCTTCCCATGGATATCATTTTAGGTCACTCTCCGTGCAGCACAAACTATTATTGGAGGACTCTGGGGTCTGCCTACCTTCTTATTCTTCCCGTATTTCCTTCACCGGTTTAGCTTTGGTGATGACTACGAAACTCATTCTATGAGCACCCTTATTCTCATTTCCACCACCACCATCTGACCTGGCCATATTTTTTCCTCTTGTTATCTCTTCTCTCATACGACTGGGACCTACCTCTATTCTTTCCTCATTTTTCTTTTCTAACTACTCCAACTTCTCCAGCATGGCTTTCATGATGATCTGAATCAATTCTCTCTCCTTCCGTGCTTATTCCCTCTCTCTTCACATGGTTTCTTCCATCTTCTTCATCCACCCTCTGAAGATCCATGGTTCCTGTCTCCTGCCATCGTCTTAGTGTGTTTTCTGCTTTTTGTACTAATTCACCAGAGACAGCGCCAACTGTTGATAGTTGATTTTCATTCCATGGGCAAATCTGTAAACTTACTCCTCAAATAATCTTCCCTCAATTATGATTTTATTTGGTTTAGGGGACCAAATACAAACTTAGCAAAAGAGGAGAAAATACACAAACAAAAACGGAGGACTTAGCGTGATTCAGTGGAATGGATCTAGCCTATGTCCACGACCATAAAGGAAAAAAAGCTTTTATAAGGTGATCGGGTAAGACCGACCGACTGCCTGTCTAAAGGGCTCAGCTTTTACCGCCCTTCACTTATTCAATCTTACACACTATTTTGCTTTCTTTCTTACAAGTAAATGCTTGAGTAAAATTTACTAACCCCTAATAATGAACTCCCAAGCCATTTATATAATAGGGCAATTTACACTATTACAATGTCTTCGTGACGTCAGACACGTGAATCTGCTATCAATGCCAAGGCTCTCTACCCCACCTGCTCTGTAAACAGTAACCCTACGGCCTGACACACCTACCCTCTGACGCCTATATCTCATTAAATCATGCTACTATTGGCCATTATCACATGTTATCTAGTGTTAAAATATTAACTTGCCACCTGCTCCCATCACATCAGACCTTCTAGAGAATGCGAGTCCCTATGTCAGATCCCAACCGCCCGACCATGATCATGTGATTAAAATCTAACACCCTGGCCATCTCTATCGAGTTGGAAATCAGGAGTGATGGTTGCCGAGCAATCAGGTCGAGGCAGTGCTGAGAAATTAACTATCTGAGCTGCCATGAATATCTTCACTCCTCGGGTTGAGTGCCGTATATGAACCGACCGACCCGATCGCTAGCCCATCAGAACCTCGAAAATGGAAATCCCCTTTATACTATTCTTGCCTTACTGGGATCCTGTGCCCAAAAATCACCCTCAACATCGTTGTTTGGGAATAGTTTAAACTTTTCTCGCTGTATATTTTCTAGTAAAGTTAAGCCATCAAACCTTCGTATATGTTCTCGTTGTGCATTCTCCAACAGAGTTAAAATATCCAAGTCACTGTATATGTTTCTGCCTATGCATTCTCCAATAGCATTAAAACACCTTAGTTTCTTTGTGGTTTTTGTACTGGTTTCATTTGTAACAAGCTTGGTACATATGATACGTATGCTATAATTTTAGGGGGAGTATTAAAATCCCTATGATATTATTAGAATCATAATCATAATCATCCAAAAATGTGATTATGATTCTAGTATATTTTTTCGCTGTATATTTTCTAGTAAAGTTAAGCCATCAAACCTTCGTATATGTTCTCGTTGTGCATTTTCCAACAGAGTTAAAATATCCAAGTCACTGTATATGTTCCTGCCTATGCATTCTCCAATAGCATTAAAACACATTAGTTTCTTTGTGGTTTTTGTACTGGTTTCATTTGTAACAAGTTTGGTACATATGATACGTATGCTCTAATTTTAGGGGGAGTATTAAAATCCCTATGATGTTATTAGAATCATAATCATAATCATCCAAAAATGTGATTATGATTCTATATATATCTAAGATATTGTTATATAATTATTGAGGTATGATTATGATTCTATATATTTTTAAAATACTGTTACATAATCATTGAGATATGATTATATAATCCTTATGATTTTTATTATATTTAGTTTTTATATTTAACTTATTGTAATGTCTATATAAAGACATATCTCTTGTAATTCTAAGCATCCAAAAATATACAATTGTCTTATTTCTCTACAATTATTAAAAATTAAAAATCATTAAGAATATATAAATAAAATTACAAAATTAATATTTCTATAGAAATTATCATAAAATCTAATATTTATGTAGAGCGTTATTTTATTTGATTATTTTAATAAATTTATTCTAATTAACTTTAGTATAATTTTTAAAATTTATTATTTTTATAACCTAACGGTGATCCAATTTCCCACCCTACTTATGCGAGTAAGGTTCAACCCCCAAACCTCTTGTTTCTACTCTTACTAACTGAACTCGTTGACATTCACACACTTTAGTGTAATTTCGTTTTAAACGTTTCCATATATTTTTTTTTTTTACTATACAATATAATGAATGAATAAAATAAAGATAGTAATATGATTTATTAATAATTAATAAATTGATCAATCAAAAAACATTAAAAAAAAAAAAAAAAAAAGAACTAAAGTTTTATAAGGAATATATGAGAGACGTCAATTTATTGTCATTTTGTAACCCTTTTTCTATTTAAGTACTTTTAATTATATTTTTAATTACTTTAATTATTTAATAATGATAAAAAAATATTAATCATTTTATTACAAATGTGATAAATAAAAACACCAATAAATTCTTTGACTTTTTAACCTTGGTTGGCATATTATAAAAACAATATGAATGTAAATGGTATTAATATTAGGGGCTCTCAAGGGCATAATTGGGTTGGTAAAAATAATTATTTTCAAAGTGTGACGTTTGAGTTCGAATTTTAAGAGAGGTAAGAGGTTAAAATATATTTGAACTTACCCACCTCTTATCTTTAAAAATATGATCTAAATATTATGAGGAAAATGATTTCATAGAATCTTTCTTCATACTTTAATAGCAAACACTTTGCTAATTTTAAACTCTAACCAAGGACAGTACCAACAGTGGGTTGTCCATTTCTAAATTTGGTGTGGATTCTATAATTTTCACTATTTTTTAAAATAATAATAAAAAATTTTGCTCACAAATATTACTTAGAAAGAAAATATTTGACCACACCTAAGATAAAATATTGCCTCCCTCTCCGACTCTAACTTAAAATATGCCAAGTGGTTGTGATTGGCATCTTTTATGCAAAAATATGGATTTGACTTTAAGACTCTTAGATATTGTTTAAAGACTGACCATGCACCATGCACTCTTGACTATTGTGAAAATTATTCAGGTATAATCAAAGTCGATCACTTTAACAAATTAGTTTTAAAAGAACAATGGCCAAAAAATAAAAAATGCAATTTGTTGATAATGGTTTTTCACTCCGAAAAAGTTTAAATATCGAGGAGGAGTAGAGTAGGGTTCACTATAAGAAAACAGTCAAATAACGACAGAAAAATTCATAACTATTCCGTCGCTAATGGTTAATTAGCGACGGAAAAATTTCGTCTCTATTTTGTTAGTCGTAAAAAAAAACAGCGATGAAAATATTATATCCGTCGTTAAAATTAGCGACGGAATTTTATTACATCTCTATATAGCGATAGAAATTCCATAACTAATTAGAGACAGAATAGAATTCAGTGGCTAAATAGCGATGAAAAATTATGTAACTAATTAGCGACAGAATAATTTTCGTCGCTATTTAGCAATAGAATTTGTCGCTATTTAGCGACAGAAATTCCATAGCTATTTAGTGATTGAATAAATTTTCATAGCTAAATAGCGACGTAATTTCTGTAATTTTTCCGTAGCTATTTATTTTTAAAAAAATTAAAAAACAAAAATTTTAAAATTTTAAAGAAGCGGGAAATTTAAAATTTTAAAGATGCGTGAAACTTTTAAATTTTAGAAAGGGGAAAAATTTAAAACGTTAGAGAGGCTGAAATTTTATAATTATAGAGATGTGAAAAAATTTTAAATTGTAGAGAGGGAAAATTTTAAAATTCTAGATAAGGGAAAATTTTAAAATTTTTGAATGGTGGAAAATTTTAAATATGTGACTTTTTTAATTGTTATATATAAATCTTCAATTTCACAAGATACCGTAATTTCCACCGCAAGTTTCGACACACCACCATCCATTTACTCCACCTTAAACCAAAAAAATATTAGGGTTTGTTTATCACGAAAATTTAAAAGTGGAGATAAGAAAAATGAGATATTGATAATAAAAGTTGAGGTATGAAAAAATTTGATGGTATATGGAATTGAGTAAGATTTTTTTTTTTTTTTATGGTGTATTGGAGTTGAGAGTTAAAAAGATTGCGGTGTATATACAGAGGAAGAAAATAAGAGAAGAGAGAAGATTTGTAAATTTTTTAGACATTTGAAATTTTCATAAGGCGGGAAAATTTTGAAAGTTGACAAAATTTAGCGACGAAAAATCCGTCTCTATTTTTAAAAAAAATCGCGCCAACGGAAAATATTTTTTAGAGGGATTGAAAATTTTAAATATTAGCGACATAATAAAGATTTCGTTTCTATTTAGCGATGAAATACTAATTTTGTTTCTAATTAGCAACGAAAAAATTATATTTCTAATTAACAATAGTTTTGCAAATTATAAATAAAAATAAAAATTTAAAATTAGCTACGGAATTGAGATTCCATTTCTATTTAGCGACGAAATACTAATTCCGTTTCTAATTAGCGATGAGAAAATTCTGTTTCTAATTAACAATAGTTTTGCAAATTAGAAATTAAAATAAAAATTTAAAATTAGCTACGGAATTGAGATTCCGTTTCTATTTAGCAATGGATTGGCGACGAAATTTTTTTATTTCTAATTAAAATAAAAATTAAAATTAGCTATGGAATTGAGATTGCCTTTCTATTTAGCAACGGAATACTAATTCTGTTCTAATTAGCGACGGAAAAATTATGTTTCTAATTAATAATAGTTTTGTAAATTATAAATTAAAATAAAAATTTAAAATTAGCTACAGAATTGAGATTTCGTTTCTCTTTAGCGACGAAAAAATTTCATTGCTAAATAATAATAGTTTTCCAAATTGGAAATTAAAATAAAAATAAAAATTTAGAATTAGCTACGGAATTGAGATTTCGTTTCTATTTAGCAACGAAATCATAATTCTGTTTCTAATTAACAATAGTTTTACAAACTAGAAATATAAATAAAAATTAAAATTAGCTACAGAATTAAGATTTCATTTCTATTTAGCGACAGAATACTAATTCCGTTTCTATTTAGCGAAAGATTAGGGACAAATTTTTTTTTCTAATTAAAATTAGTTACGGAATTGAGATTATATTTCTATTTATCGACGGAATACTAATTCTGTTTCTATTTAATGACGGATTAGCGACGGAAAAATTCCGTTTCTAAATTAAATAAGCGATGAAATAACAATTTGTCGCTAATTAGCGACAGATTTCTTAGTTCGTCGCTAATTAGCAACAAAAGTTGAGATGAACCAAATATTAGTCTCTAATCCGTCGCGAATTTCGTCTCAAAATTCGTACCATTTTTCTCGCATCATTTTTAGAGATGATTTTTTTTGTCGCTAAATTTCATCCATAATTTCATTATCTGTTTCAATTATGTCGCTAAAACTTTAATTTCTTATAGTGATTTTATACTTGGCCAGAAGAGAGTGATGAGGATCCAAGGACCTAGAGTGATTGATGTCAGATGGAGGACCCGACCTCACAATGCAGAGGAGTTCTCTTGAGGACAAAACCAGTTGATGATGAAGCAAATAGGGACCCCAACCCGACCTAAAGAGGAGGTGTCATTTATGACACCATCTGAATGTTGTGGAAGCCGACCCGAGGTGGCCCATGCTTACCAACTCGATCTAATTGAAGAAGTCGGGAAGATTTGACCAAGCATCATTCACCTCAACATACCAACCCGAGGAACAGAGCTGAGATCACAATATTTTATACTCGCATATGAAGTATTTTATACTTTGAAGTTTGAGCTTCTAGAAGGCTGATGTGACAGAAGTAAGTCAACATCTCTCCATGGGAAGAGACTCTGCCAGACGGAACAGTATTGGAGTGGTTGAACCGCAGGTTGTCACGTCAACAAAGCGTGTAGCAGTTTCCAAAAATAATGGGTTTTTGCTGAAGGGGGTAATTGAGTCAGATACCAGAGCGACTATTTGCTGAGTGGTTAGGGAAAATGAGTATGGGGCGATGGTGACATAGTGGCATGAGCTGACGTCATCGATTGGTGGAATAGTGGATTTGGAAGCCTATATAAAAGGGTTGAAGCCACATATTCAAGAGTTAGCAATTTTCACATTTCATTACTTGTAAAAAAGCAAGAGCTTCTAAACTAATGATAGAGATAGAAAATTGGTCGGTATCCGATCACTTGAGAAGATTTGTAACAGGATAGTTTAAGACCTGAGGTGTTTTAAACTCTTTGTAAGGTCACCACATCACTCGTATTTCAAATCGCTCTGACCTCGAGTAATAATATAAACACCTCTATTTCTCTCGTGGACGTAGGTTAGAGCCACTCTTCGCCGAACCACGTAAATCTTTGTAATTTTTTTTATTTGTTTGCCAAGTTTATTTTGGGTTCCCTACTAACCAAATAAATTAACTGCTTGAGGAGGTTTGTTCTAACGGGTCAATTTCCCAAATTGCCCTTGGAATGAAAAATAGTCGTCAACTGTTGGTGCCGCCTGTGGGGATCGGTACAAAAAATAGCAAACACACTAAAACGATATCATGAGACAAAAACAACGGAGCTTTGGAGTCTTCGACGGCGGAGTGAACATAAAGAATATAAGAAAACATGTGACTGGAAAGGGAGGTTTATTCAAAGGGTTTATCTTTTTCACTTAAATTGTGTTTATATTTTCTTGTTTTAAAAAATGGGGAATTCTTAAAAAAGTCAAAACTATTAGGACTATTATAATATAATCCAAATAGAAATAATTCTTCTCATTTAGTACATATATATGTAAAAAGACATGAAGATATGGTAAAGTAATTTTATTAAAGATTGTTATACAATAAAAATAAAAAATAAAAAATGGAAAAATGGAAATTATAAAAAAAAAAGTTTTTTTTTTTCCAATTTTAAATTTATAAACTAAATATCCCAAAATATAAAGTGTTTCAAGCAAAAAAAAATATATGATTGATTAATGAATCATAATCTTTAAAACAAGTACAATGATCATTATGTTTCGAAGAAAAAATAGGTTAAAAATAATTCTTATTTATAAATTATCGATAAGTCTTTTTCAAATATTCATATATTTTTCATTCGGATTATGAATCACAATATGTAAGATGTTACATACACATCTAACATCCATATTTACAACTTTAATCAAGGAACATCTTTTAAATTTAGACTTCTATAACCAAAATCAATTTCAAAATCGTTATGACACAACAGTCACAGTCAAACAGTCATAATCATAGTCACATAATCACAATCACTTAATCACATAGTCACAATCTTAAAGTGACAGTCACAATCACAGTCATATAATCATAATCATAGTCACACAATCATAATCATAGTCCCACAGTCACAGTTAAGGCTGGCAAATATCCATGTATGGATGGGGGCTCAGTATGTTAGGGGCGGGTAAATGGATAATTTTTATACTCGTTGGATGGACAAGCCGGGTACGGGTATTTGAATCTCTGTTCAAATAAAAGTAAAATCTCTGTGTGAGCAGGAACTCGCACAAGGGCCCGATCGTTAGGGGCGGGTAAGATGATAATTTTCGTACTTGTTGATTGAACGGGACATGTATCATATTGACATCCTCGTACTATACTCGGTCTGTTGTCATCCCTAGTCACGTCACATTCATATTCACACTTATAACTCAGTCACAATTTCAGTCATATATAATTTGCAATCACATTTCTTAGTTATAATGACAGTTACACTACTCAATCATATTTTCTTAGTCACAATATCAGTCACATAAATAATACTCAGTCACATTTCTCAGTTACAAATATTTAATCACAGATACAATATCAATCACTAAAAATACATTTTAAAATGTATTTAACCCTTCAAAAATCATTATTCACGTAAATAGTTATCTAAAAATATATTTAATATCTAACCTCAAAAAAATCACCATGAACAGTGAAATTCACTGTTAACCGTGAACAGTGATTTTAAAAAGATATATAAAATTTAAAGTTAAAACCCGCAAACTTAGGGGACCATGACCACAAGCGGTCAAAGATATCGGATCCATGATTATCGGATTAAGTATCCATTATTAAATTCTTACTAGGAATATTTTTCATCAACTCGCCAGAGACTGGACGCTGGAGTAATTGTACTCAAATGGAATTATATAATTTATTTATATGCTTATTCTTTGGACACAGTCTTGAGGTTAGTTAGACTTGGGGGTTTGCTTAAATAAAAAAAAAAAAAAAAGGGTTGAAATTATTGAGATTATATATTTTTTTTCTTAAACATATTAATTAGTAAAATTAAAACATAAAATTCCTACATTATGCAAATATCAAATATAATATAGAGATAAAATTGAAAAACTAAGGAAAAGGAATAAAATTAAAAAGCATGCATCTTATGTAAAATGTACAAATTTAAGAGAGTATTATATTGGTGGAGCCTAATAATGCACAATATGGTTCGAATCCGACCTGTTTCGTTTGGTGGCACGTTGGAAAATATTATGAGATATTTTATGAGATTTAGATTATTGAACGGAGGGACGGGTCGATAGGTCCAGACCGTATAAGCGTGTGTTCGGATTTATTTAGAGATTTGATGTAATTTTCAGAACTAATGTATCATCTCTTTCAACATAGTGAAAATAATAATTTTTTGAATGTAGTCCAATTTGAGACGAACCCGTTATCATGTGTGTGATGGTTCTTTTGTCTTCAAATTTTTTCTTTAGTCTATATTCCTAACACAGAATTAAAATTAAAATAAAATTAAGAATAAGAATAAGAATAAAATTTCAAAATTTATAATAAAAATAAAATAAAAGAAAACTAAAAGTAAAAATTAAAAACTCATGTTTAATCTTCTTATTCTATATAGGTAAAAGCAATGTAAGCCAGGTCCAGTGCCATGCCTGTAATGAGTAATGACCTTTCTCTCCGGGTAATTTTGGAGGGAAAAATAATAAGAAGACCCCTATTGATAATCGTTCGTTCACTTTGGTGTCAAGTCCAAAGCCAAACAATCGGAGAAAATCTATAATACAACGGAGATATCACGTGAGCCATATAATAATTTAATAATTTATTGATACACGTGCTAAAATATTAAAAAATAACTAAAAATATGGATATTAAATTATACATATAATTTACTAATTTGATGATGATATTACATCACTCATTCTTCCGTTACATCAAAGAATTACTCGAAAAGGTGACACATGCAAGAAATACTCTTCTTACAAAAAAATATTGATTAGCAACAAATTTATTCTAATAAGCAGGAGTAACAAGTTCCTGTATAAAAGAAGGTGAAGGCCACCAGTTTTCAAATAAAGAGAAACATCAAAGATGGATTTGTTAAGCTGCGTACTATGGCTTCTGTTGACGGCTGGTTTTCGTCTCAGGGACAGTAAGGGAATATATTGCCCCCGGGATTCAACCTTCCTTCAACACTGAATTTGTTTGGTTATGAGGAAACCAAAAGCAAACTTCGGTAGAGGGAGAAGAGCATGCTCGATTAACACAAGAAGTTAACGTGGTTCGGCGGATCGAGTCCAGCTTACGTCCACGGGCACAAAATAGATGGTGTTTTACTATTATAATACGCTCAGGCCGACCTGTTTGTGGTCGGTCTGAATGGGAACCGAGCTTTTTTACAAAGGGAATTATAAAACTCTCTCAATCTCACTCCTTTTTTGTGTCTCCGTGTGTGTGCGCCTCTGTCCCCCATTTTTTACAAAAAAAAAGACTTCTTCTTATATATACTAAGTTTGAGGCGGCAAAGATGAGGCAGTTGCTGTTCCCAATTCTGCAGAGTCTTCCCCGTGAACCTGCTTCATTTATTAAGCTCTCTGCCCTAGGCCTGCTCTTGTCGAAAGTGAACATGCTCTCTGACATCCTATCACATCAATATAACTCTTCACTGCCACATGTATTTAATAATGATGACAGCCTGGTGGGTGATTCCGGGAGATGACACGTGTAAAAGGAAATCATAATCTCAAGGCTTCTGTCGGTTGCCAAGTGGTCGGTCCAATAATCTGCCAAGCCTGCCGAACCATTCCCGCCCTATCTCCACTTACTAGGAATAGAGTATGGTAGGTCTGAACCGAGCCGACGAGCCAATGTGGTCGGTTTATAGAAAGTCGTGTCGAAGCACATGCTATGGCCGGTCTAAACTGAAGGATTGTGTCTGGGCTTCTGCCGAGCCGAGAAGTGTTTAACACTTTTTTGAATACCAGCTAAGGAAAATTCCACCCATGCCCATGGCTCACACTACTTGATTCATATGCTGATTTCTACCACCAACATCTATCCCCTAGTTCTTGGTATCAATGAGTTTGTGAGTTGATGCCGAGAACTATTATAAAAACTGTGTGTTGTTGCCCTGCTGGTGGCCTCAGATTATCCATCTGCCAATAATCCTGCCACTATTCTCAGTTCTGCCGTATCCATGTTTTCAGTTGCTTGAGAAGTCTGCTGCTTGAATTTCCTGCTTCTGTTCTTCGAAGAATATGTATATGAAACTAGAGGATCTATTCTGCCGAGCCTGCAACCTCGCTCTTCCTTTGGTCGCCCTGCCTGGTAACTTTATGTGACTTCTTTTCTTCCCTCTCTTGCTTGCTCCTCTAAATCTGGATGTGAGGAGAGATTCTTAAGTCCGACCACCCTTGAATCTGGCCATGAGACGGATATTTTACTTCTGAGCTGATGACGGGTCCATTTGATGGAGCGTAATCGGACTCCATGCTGAGAGGAAATATCTGGTTTCAGGAGAATGTTACATCCCTTAGTCCACATAATCAGACTCGGTGGGAATCACCCCAAACCCGAGCTTTAGCAAAGTACTTAGATCTGGGGGAATGATACATCCCCAGTTGAAAAATCAGACTCGGTGGGAATCACCCCAAATCCGAGCTGAGCAAAGTACTTAGATCTGGGGGAATGATACATCCCCAGTTGAAGAATCAGACTCGGTGGGAATCACCCCAAACCCGAGCTGAGCAAAGTACTTAAGATCTTTGATGGAACAAATCCGACCCAAAGCCGAATAATTGCACGATCTCGGCGGAACGAAATCCAGCCCCGAGCCGAATAACAGCACAATCTCGGTAGAACGAAATCCAGCCCTGAGCCAAACAACAGCACAATCTCGGCGGAATGAAATTCAACCCCGAGCCGAACAACAACACAATCTCGGCGGAACAAAATACAGCCCCGAGCCGAATAATTGTCAAGACTTACACGTAAGGGAAATAAATCAACCTTCGATACTCTACCGATTCTGGCGCGGGCGTCCCCTTACCAGACCAGCGAAAAAATAAAAAAAAAGTTTTTAGAATGAAATTGGTAAAAGGTGGGGGTGACTTAGCACATACCCCAAACGAGAAATTTCACAAGTGTAAATAACGACACGGATGCCTCGAGGCACCGTCCTGCCCGAGGTCTCCAAAACATAATTCCTAATCTCTCAACGGCCTCGGTCGAACAAATCCAGCCCTGAGCCGACACCATGAAGCCTCGACGGAACGAATCCAGCCCCAAGCCGATGGCACACAGAGGCCTCGGCGGGATAAATCCAGCCCAGAGCCTAGACACCATGAAGCCTCGGCGGAATGAATCCATCCCCGTGCCGATGGCACACAGTGGCCTCAGCGGAACAAATCCAGCCCCGAGCCTAGATATAGATGCAAGTCATTGGGTAGTTACGCTCCGGCCTCGGGAGTTTGATCCTGCCACGAGGGGTTCACACACTCCCTCATGCACTTCATCCCTTGAAGTAACTCCCACTTAAAATGAAAAGAGCCAGGCCGGTGCACTTTACCCGAGGGTTTGATAATGACACCAGTGTTTGGAGTGCCACGGGTTTGGTGCCCTTTCTGACCTCAAATCATTACCTTCGCATCGAACATGTCAAAAAAATAATGAAAACAACTTTCACGTTTAATTAACAAACAAGTGAGATGTGCAAGTTTCTTAAAAAATGAGAGTTTTATTCATATTTAAAGGACATACTGTCATTCTTACAACTCTTTGCGGGACATTTTAAGAGAGGCTTTTACATTTGTTTTATTCTGACTTCTGCTTCGCGGTCCAATCGCATCTTCTGATCTGAGCTCCGAAAACTCCCGATGCATATGCCAGAGTTGTAAACTTCACACTCAAGCTGGCTCCTGCATCAGGCGCTCTGTCGGGATCCTTCGATCTGAACTTGATCCCAAGGTTTCCGAGCTGGATCACAGGGTCTGTCGAACCAGGCACTCTGTCGGTGCTCCTTCAAAAATGCATTTCCTCGATGCCTGGTACCTCCCGATCGACCCTGGGTTTCCGGGCGAGGCCGTCAGTCTTCGCTTTGCGTGGTTTTCCCGAATACTTTTTACCTTTTTTCTTCTCATTCAGGGAAGACCACCACACCAATTGAGAACTGGACCGACGGACGTCCTCCATCGCCTTTAGCTGACTAGCTCCCTGATCAATCCTCCAACACAAGTAACTTGCGAAGCTGGCGATCAGTAGTTTGGGAAACGTAGTTCCTTCCTACTGAGGAGCTTGGTAAGCTTTCTCCAACGGACGTAACCCATCTCCCTCGTTACATTTAATTCGACAATTCACCCCGGATGGGTGTCCGTTGGCCAATACTTTTACATTTCATTCCACAATTCAAAAAGAAAAGATTTTTGTCCATACATACCCTTTCTTCCTCCCGTTCCGGCTTGTTTCTTCCCATTCATTTCCCCCTCCATCCATTCTACTGTTGAGCTGCTTGTGAAAACCACCACTTTCACCTTCCACCATCGTCCTACAACGTGAGTTGCTTCTTGTTCGATTCCCCACAGACGGCGCCAACTGTTGACGGTTGGTTTTCATCTCATGGACAGTAAGGGAATATATTACCCCTGGGATTCAACCTTCCTTCAACAGTGAATTTGTTTGGTTATGAGGAAACCAAAAGCAAACTTCGGTAGAGGGAGAAGAGCATGCTCGATTAATACAAGAAGCTAACGTGGTTCGGCGGATCGAGTCAATCCTACGTCCACGGGCACAAAATGGATGGTGTTTTACTATTATAATAAGCTCAGGCCGACCTGTTTGTGGTCGGTCTGAATGGGAACCGAGCTTTTTTACAAAGGGAATTATAAAACTCTCTCAATCTCACTCCTTTTTTGTGTCTCCGTGTGTGTGTGCGCCTCTGTCCCCCATTTTTTACAAAAAAAAAGACTTCTTCTTATATATATACTAAGTTTGAGGCGGCAAAGATGAGGCAGTTGCTGTTCCCAATTCTGCAGAGTCTTCCCCGTGAACCTGCTTCATTTATTAAGCTCTCTGCCCTAGGCCTGCTCTTGTCGAAAGTGAACATGCTCTCTGACATCCTATCACATCAATATAACTCTTCACTGCCACATGTATTTAATAATGATGACAGCCTGGTGGGTGATTCCGGGAGATGACACGTGTAAAAGGAAATCATAATCTCAAGGCTTCTGTCGGTTGCCAAGTGGTAGGTCCAATAATTTGCCGAGCCTACCGAACCATTCCCGCCCTATCTTGAACTATCTGACCCCCTCGACTTACTAGGAAGGGAGTAGGGTAGGTCCGAACCGAGCCGACGAGCCAATGTGGTCGGTTTATGGAAAGTCATGTCGAAGCACATGCTATGGCCGGTCTAAACTGAAGGATTGTGTCTGGGCTTCTGCCGAGCCGAGAAGTATTTAACACTTTTTTGAATACCAGCTAAGGAAAATTCCACCCCTGCCCCTGACTCACACTGCTTGATTCATATGCTGATTTCTACCACCAACAGCTTCTATTCACGTTGATTATGTTCATCACTTTAAGTTCATTTTCTAGAGGATGCAAAGTAGGATTCAGACAGTTTCCACCGGGACCAACTCCATATCCGGTAATCAGAAACCTCCTGGAACTCGGTGACAAACCTCACAAGTCACTAGCTAAGCTTACCAAGATTCATGGCCTATACTGAGTCTAAAGCTTGGCCAGGTGACCACAATAGTCTTTTCTTCAGCAGCCATGGCCAAAGAAGTCCTTCAAAATCAAGACACCTCTTTCTCTAATCGAATGGTCCCTGACGGGCACTTAGCCGGCACCATGAATACGCGATGCCAATCAACACATCAGGCGCAAGAAAATCCAAGATCTTATAGCTTATGTTCAAGAAAATTGTTGTGCTGGTACAACAATAGATGTTGGCCAAACGGCTTTCAATACTTCACTTAATTTGTTATCCAACACAATTTTTTCGATTGATTTGGCTGATCCCACTTCAGAAACTGCGCGAGATTTCAAGGAAATTATATGGCGTGTCATGGAAGAATCCGGAAAGCCTAATTTGTCCAATTTTTTTCCTGTTCTTAATAAACTTGATCTGCAGGGTATAAGGCGTCGCATAAAAATTTATCTTCCAAGATGTTCGAGCTAGTTGATCGCTTGATTGATCAACGATTGAAGCAAAGACAAGAACATTGCTACATCGAATCTAAAGATATGTTAGATACTCTTCTCAAAATTTGTGAAGACTAGAGTGTGGAGATTGATAGAACTTATATCAAACATTTGTTTGTAGTAGTATTTCTATTTTTTTTGCCTGTTTCTTTCTGTTGGAGACAGCAAAGCATGCACAGTATGCATGCAGAAGAAAACAGTGGCGCCGAAAGCATGATTGTATCATGCACCAAAGCCAGCTGCAAACGCGTTTTGCCAAAGACGTGTGCACTGTAGCACACGTCTTTGAGGTTATAAAAGGAGCCATTCATCAATTGTATAAGCATCCCAGAAATCCCAGAACTCATAAGTGAGTGTATAATAGAGAGTAAAGAGAGTTGAGAGTTTTTTTGTAAAACTTAGGGTTGTAAGTTTTGTAATTCTTTGTTTGTGTGATAATAAAGAAGAATTTTCTCTCACATCTCCTCTATTGTGTATGTTTAATCACAACAAGTGGTATCAGGCTAAGGTTACTCGGAGGGATCCCGAAACTCGGAAACAGAGCTTCGGTTTGGAAAGTCGGTTCCGACGAAAGTTGTCGAAAATCGATTTTGAGCATACCATCGGATTTTTCACGGCGAGACGAGCACGGTGATATTTTTCGGTGATCGAACGAAGGTCCCAGTCAGTCGCACGCGCCAACCAGCAGCTGCTCCACGCGTGCCCACGCGCACACACGCCAGCCGAAGGAAGAAAGCGTTGAGTCAGCCACCACGTCAGCGTCCAGTCAGCGCCACGTCAGCGCACAGTCAGCAGCCACGTCAGCGCACAGTCAGCAGCCATGTCAACGCACAGTCATCGGCCACGTCAGCGCCCAATCATCTGCCACATCATCGCCACATCAGCTGCCACGTCAGTAGGTGCCACGTCATCATACCTGGTAATTTTCAGATAGGTCCCTGTACTTTCTGGAAATTACATTTTAGCCCCTGCACTTTTTCAAAATTATATTTTAGTCCCTGAACGTTTCCGTAATTGCACTTTGGCCCCTTAACTTTTGGGAATTGTATTTTGACCCCTGTAATTTCTGAAATTTACAATTCGATCCCTGTGTCGGATTTTGACAAACGAATTGTCATTTCCACCATTTTTTACCATTCCGGACGCAACGGTGAGCTCCGTTTTTTGAAATTCTGCTTAGAATTTTTATGATGGATAGGGGCAACGGAAAAATGGTTTTTTTAACCAGTACAAACTATTTCACATGAAGAGGAAGGATGAAAGACCTTTTGTATGTGAAGGACTATGATGGATCAGTATTTCTGGAGCAGAAACGAGAATGAATGTCCGATGAGAAGTGGGCTAATCTTCACCAGAAAATATGCAGTACTATTCGTCAGTGGATCGACGATAGTATCATCTACCATGTCAGTGAAGAAACAAATGCACGTGTCTTATGCCGAAAGCTGGAGGAGCTTTTCCGAGCAAAGACTGGCAAGAACAAGTTGTACTACATCAAGAAGATGATGAGATTGAAATACCAGGAAGGTACAGCTGTGGCGGACCACATCAACGATTTCCTCGGGACAATGAAATAATTGTCTGGATTGGGCATAGACTTTGGAGATGAGGTAAATAGCTTAATACTCCTTAATACGTTACCAGAATCTTGGGAAACGTTCAGATCTACGATGATTAATTCATCTGCAGATGGGAAAGCCAATATGGAGATGGCAAAGACCAGGATCTTCGAGGAAGAAAAGAGGACTAGAATACAGGAGTCAGCATCTGCCTCAACCTCAGAAGCTCTAGTGACAGAAAAGAACACCAGAAGGGGGAGGAGTAAAAGCCGAGGCCCAGGTAGACCAAACAAGAACTGAGGTAAATCAAGAACTAGGGAAATTGAATGTTTTCATTGTAAAAAGAAAGGCCATATGAAGAGGGACTGTTACAAACTGAAGAACGAGCAGTCCAGGAGAGATGGTGACTCTAACCAAGAAAGAGTTGTTACTACCACCGACTAAACCTCCAAAGAATTCTGCATAATGTATGAAGAAGATGTTGTGAATCTTGCCGGCCACGAGAACAGTTGGGTGATAGATAGTGGCGCCTCCATACACGCCACATCTCGCAGAGACTTCTTTTCATCTTACACGCCAAGGGACTACGGTGCTGTAAGGATGGGGAATGATGGCCAGTCCAAAGCCGTCGGTATTGGAGACATCTTCCTTGAAACAGACAACGAGACAAAGCTAGTGTTGAAGGGAGTCAAGCACATCCCTGACATCCGGTTAAACCTGATCTCAACAGGCAAGCTGTATGATGAAGGTTTCTGCAGCACCTTTAGTGACGGAACCTGGAAGCTCATTAAAGGATCAATGGGCGTGGCACGAGGTAAGAAAGATTCAATTCTGTATTTGATGCATGCTAAGATTTTAAATAGTAGCATAAATACAGTCAACAATAATGAGGCATCCGAGCTATGGCATAAAAAACTCAGTCACATGAGTCAAACGGGGATGGAGATACTACGCAGGCGGAATGTTCTTCCCGAATCGAAGAACTCACACTTACGGATGTGTGAACACTGCATGGCTGGAAAGCAGAACAGAGTGTCATTCCAGAGCTCCCTACCTCAACGGAAATCGGAGGTACTTGACCTCATACATTCAGATGTATGCGGTCCGATGCAGACAATAACACTTGGTGGGTCACTTTATTTTGTGACATTCATAGACGATCATTCAAGGAAGATCTGGGCATACACCTTGAAGAAAAAAGATCAAGTGTTGTGAGTGTTCAAGGAGTTTCACGCCTTGGTGGAGAGAGAAATCGGTAAGAAACTCAAATGCATCATAACAGATAACAGTGGAGAATATAGAGGTCCGTTTGATCAGTACTGCAAGATGCAAGGAATCCGACATCAAACGACACCTCCGAAGACACCTCAGCTGAATGGCCTAGTTGAGAGGATGAACAGAACCTTGTACGAAAGGGTCAGAAGCTTGTTGTCACAAGCCAAGCTGCCGAAGACATTTTGGGGGGAGGCACTCAACACAGCAGTACATGTTTTGAACATGTCCCCAGCGGTCGCACTGAAAGGTAATGTTCCTAACCAAGCTTAGACAGGTAAAGAAGTGTCTTATGAACACTTGCATGTCTTTGGGTGCAAAGCTTTTGTACACATCCCAAAGGATGAGAGATTAAAGCTTTATGCAAAGCCGCGACATTGTGTCTTTATTGGCTAAGGTCATGATGATTTCGGCTACAAACTGTATGATCCTGTGGAGAAGAAGATCATCAGGAGCCGAGATGTTGTCTTCGTTGAAGACCAGACCATAGAAGATATCAGAAAAGAGATGAAGATAATGCCCCATCAATATAGAGATGTGAATCCAGAACCTCATACACCGGTGCCAGTACAAGTTGAAGATGAGGTTCCCAGACATGAGGGTACAGGTGATGAAGCTCCCAGAGATGATGATCATGATCAACCACCAGTACCAGAAGCTACACCAACAGTTCCACAGAGAAGGTCTGACAGAGAGAGGCGACCTTCAACCAAATACTCTGCATATGAGTATGTGCTACTTACTGATGGGGGAGAACCCGAGAGCTATAAGGAGGCTGTGGAAACAGAGGACAGAGAAAAGTGGGAGGAAGTCATGCAAGATGAAATGAAATCTTTGTATGACAATCACACTTTTGAGTTGGTGAAATTGCCAAGAGGTAGAACGGCTTTGAAGAACAAATGGGTCTACAGGATGAAGCAACAAAAGCACACTTCACAACCCCGGTACAAAGCCAGATTAGTTGTCAAGGGATTCAATCAGAGGAAAGACATTGACTTCGATGAAATCTTCTCTCCAGTTGTGAAGATGTCATCCATCAGAGTGGTACTCAGTTTAGCAGTAAGCCTCGACCTGGAAGTTGAGCAGATGGATGTCAAGACCACATTTCTTCACGGAGATCTGGAAGAAGAAATTTACATGGAGCAACCAGAAGGCTTCAGAGTCAAAGGAAAAGAGGACCATATGTGCAGACTCAGGAAAAACCTCGACGATTTGAAACAGGCACCGAGACAGTGGTACGTGAAGTTTGAGTTAGTTATGGGGGAGCAGGGATACAAGAAGACCACTTCAGACCATTATGTTTTCGTTCAGAAATTTTCTGACGATGACTTTATCATCTTACTACTGTACGTAGATGATATGTTGATAGTTGGCCAGAATCAATCGATGATTGATAATTTGAAGCAGCAACTAAGTAAGTCTTTTGAGATGAAAGACTTGGGGCCAGCTAAACAGATTCTTGGCATCAGGATCGGCCGTGATCGGAAAGCTAGGAGGTTATACCTGTCATGGGAGGAGTACATCGAGAAGGTACTTCAGAGATTCCAAATGGACAAGGCTAAAGCGGTTAGCACTCCCCTTGCTACCCACTTTAGATTGAGTACACAATAGAGTCTCTCTACTGAGACAGAGAATGAGGAAATGAAACAGGTTCCATACACCTCAGCAGTGGGAAGTCTTATGTATGCCATGGTGTGCACGAGGCCAGACTTAGCACACGCAGTTGGATTAGTCAGCCGGTTTATGTCAAACCCAGGACGGGAACACTGGAATGCCATCAAATAGATTATGCGGTATCTCCGAGGCACATCCAAAATGAGGTTATGTTTTGGAAGCAGTGAACCAGTGTTGATGGGCTACACCGATTCAGATATGGCAGAAGATGTGGATACCCGAAAGTCTACTTCGGGGTATCTGATTACTCTCTCAGGAGGAGCTGTGGCATGGCAGTATAGGTTGCAGAGATGTGTTGTACTTTCTACAATAGAGGAGAATTCATTGCAGTGACAGAAGCTTGCAAGGAATTGCTGTGGATGAAGACATTCGTCCAGGAATTGGGTTTCAAGCAGGAAAAGTACACTTTGTACTGTGATAGCCAGAGTGCTATCTATCTCGGTAAAAATTCCACCTTTCATTCGAGGTCAAAACATATCGATGTGAGGTATCACTGGATACGGGACGTCCTGAGCTCAAAGCTGTTAGGACTCAGGAAAATTCACACCGACGAAAATGGTGCCGATATGTTCACCAAGGTTTTATCGAAGGAGAAGCTTGAAATCTTTTGTGCCATAGCCGGGATGTCAAGACTCTCCACATAGTCAGAGTGAGGAGATTCAGAGAACTACGATTGGCTTGATCCCAACTCAGGGTACGTAGGCAGTCATACAGATGCAGCCAGGGGTGAACCCTTTTGAGGATCCGGTTTAGATGATTGATGATCGGCTCAGATTTTTGGGCAAATCTTCACCGAGGGGGAGATTTGCTGGAGACAGCAAATCATGCACAGTATGCATGCAGAAGAAAACAGAGGTGCCGAAAGCATGATTGTATCATGCACCAAAGCCAACTGCAAACGCGTTTTGCCAAAGACGTGTGCACTGTAGCACACGTCTTTGGGGTTATAAAAGGAGCCATTCATCAATTGTATAAGCATCCCATAAATCCCAAAACTCATAAGTGAGTGTATAATAGAGAGTAAAGAGGGTTAAGAGTTTTTTGTAAAGCTTAGGGTTGTAAGCTTTGTAATTCTTTGTTTGTGTGATAATAAAGAAGAATTTTCTCTCACATCTTCTCTATTGTGTGTGTTTAATCACAACACTTTCTTGTACAAACTTCAAATTATGTTTGTTTGAGGGTTGAGGCATTAGTAATTTAGAAGAGTCTCTCTATATTTACAGGATTTGTTCGCTGCGGGAACTGACACAACTTCAAGTACATTGGAATGGGCATTTTCAGAACTACTCCACAACCCAAAGGCTTTATCGAAAGTCCGATTGGAGTTGGAACAAACAATCGGCAAAGGCAACCCAATTGAGGAATCAGACATCACTCGGTTACCTTATCTACAAGCAGTAGTCAAAGAAACCTTGAGGTTGCACCCGACAGTTCCCTTATTACTCCCTCGCAAAGCCTCAGCAGACATGGAAATTGATGGCTTCACTGTGCCAAAAGGTGCACAAGTTTTAGTCAATGCATGGGCTATTGGCAGAGACGAATGCATGTGGGACAACCCTCACTCTTTTATGCCCGAGAGGTTCTCTGGGTCAGATCTTGATATTAAAGGCCGGAATTTTGAGCTAATCCCCTTTGGAGCTGGGCGACGAATATGCCCCGGTTTGCCATTGGCAATCAGAATGTTACATGTAATATTGGGTTCACTTGTTAACTCTTTTGATTGGAAACTTGAAAATGGGATTACACCAGAAAACATGGACATGGAAGAGAAATTTAGCCTCACCTTACAAAAGGTTCGACCCCTTCGTGTTGTCCCTATTTCCATTTAATATCAATATGGTTTGTGCCAGTGGAATGAATCTCCATGTTGTAGCCAATGCACTTTGTCAAGAAATAATCTCTTTCGTGCCACTACGAATTAAAATTGGAGATTTCTAGCCAATTCACTTTGTCGGCTGTTATATAATCATCATTGTTGTTTAGTTCTTCTTATTATGTATTATTACCAGCCATCTAATTTATCAGCTTGACAACTTCTGAATGGATTGATATTGGTAACAATGATTCGATCCAAAATTTTTGCAAGTTTCTTTAATTTATAGTTTTGACTAACCGTGATGGTTTAGACCTAAAATAAAACTTTTTTTACTCTAAAAACCTTTACTGTAATAGTTCAAAATAATTTCCCGACCCCGTATCAAGCGGTTATCTCTAATAACTATGAATTCTTTCAATGAATTCAATCTATACGAAATCACATTGTCAGGAACTCCGATATCCAATCACCACCTTAAAACTCTAAAGGTTTTGGGTATAAGCTTTTCTCTCTCTTTTTTATTTTTTTTATTTTTTTTATTTATTGTTTTGATGGTTGAAGGAGATCGAACATCCATGAGAATCATAAATGAGCCTCTAAAGAAGAAAGCTTGATCATGGAGATGGAAGACTTGAAAGGATAGATTTCAACAAAATTCCATCCGAGGTAAAAAGTGGCCGGAAGATACTTTTTATAGTTTAGGTTTAAGAGGCAAGAACGGTGTTAAAAAAAAGATCACACATGGTTTCCAAAATTCATGTCGTTGCTCGAACGGTGTTGATGGTCGTTTGGACGAAATTATCTCTGGATGTCTCGTTTGAACAACACGACCAATCATTTACTTCTAGGCCGAGTCTTCAATTGCACGTCTATAAATAAAGTCTGTAATACAACTCTGGGAATACTACCAACATTCCAAATCTAATAAGTGGAAAACTATTTATAAAGAAAAATCACTCCGGACACAGGCTACCACCCACAATCAACTATAATAAAGAAATTTATAGTGATGGTAATCGTCTTAAGGGAAACCTTGCCGAAACGATCTATTATAATGACCGGCGTTTACACACACGTATAACGCAAACGTACGTATCGTTCAAGTAGTATAAAAATATCGATCCCATGAGGACTTAATTCCTACTGTTGTTATTAATTATTGAATCTATTTATTTACAAGTATCTAATTATAGGGAGAAAGGAATTGATTGCTTTTGGCTGGTTGAATGTGGTTTTGCAAAATAAAATAAAAACATACTCAAAAGAAAATACTAAGAAAAATAAAAGAAAAGACTCAAGTATCTAAGGTCGTGACTCCACACAATATTATTATAAAGATAAATTGATTCTCTTATCTATGTGTAATAAATCAATTTGCTAACCTGGAACACGAAAATATGCAAAAGCCTATGTCGATGGTCAGACGCAAATACCCAGTATAACCCAATTGAACCATATGTCTATGTCAACCAAATTACCTGGATTCATTAAGATTAAGTTCCAATTGTGGCTACCCCCGCCCGACAGGTATATGTCTATCCGTAAGGAAATCTATTAAAGGGTTATATATCCTCAAGGAAGATCGTGGGCTATTGAATCTAAGGCTGAAACCTAAAATCCCTATGTCTAGTTCATTTTAAGTTTACCATATCAATCTTATTGGTGGTTAGACAACAAGAAACATTAAGCTTAAGACTCAATAAACAAACTAACGAATTACCCATAAAAAGAAAATCAATTATTAAGTGTGGATATTGTGTTTCATCACTTCCCTAGAATAAAAATAAAATGCTGGGGTTAGAGGATCCACATTTAATATTGCTTATCTATGAATCTCACTTATTATAATATATAAATTATTTTATATTCTGCTTTCTCAGGAATTAATAATATTAAACATTTAAAACCTGTTGGGGTTGGTGCTCAGAGCGCCAATTCCCGGTTGTATTTCTGTTAAATACTTATGTAAAACATT
This sequence comes from Zanthoxylum bungeanum, assembly GCA_019454045.1. Lineage (NCBI taxonomy): Eukaryota > Viridiplantae > Streptophyta > Magnoliopsida > Sapindales > Rutaceae > Zanthoxylum > Zanthoxylum bungeanum. Next base: position 23,710 of record SKCR01025371.1, read on the forward strand.
ATTATTATGAATAATATATGCAGTTTCTATAATATAATCTATCTTTCTATATGGTAAAGACGTAATGACCCTAGAATGATTAGTCATGATACAGTTGCAAAAGCGTCGCAACGGACATTGAGTAGTATCATGACGTTGTCATTCTCAGACAGTTCCTGGTCAAGGTTTACACTACTTGGTCAGTATAGTAAACCCGTTGAGACCGGTACATGTCGTATACTGGAATATATGATTCCAATGGTTTCTCAATGAACCATAAGTCTTGGAGACTAGTATAGACTGTAGGTGTTTATAGCGGATAACACTGAACGACTCACCGAAGATTCTTAATGGATGGTACACCAGCGTCAATAAGAATCTTCTTGGGTTAAGTAGCACTTGTGATTCTTAGACTTGAGATGCCATTGTGGGCACATGAGACATCTTCTACACTTAGACGGCAGTCACGTCACCGATCTATTTAGATCAGACCTCCGCTTGTTCGTTGGGTGTAGACAGATCCTCAGTGTGTCCTATGTGTATCAAGATAGGATCCGTCAGTTCTGTGTATCAGAGCATAGGTAGTCCATATGATTAGAAATCAGATAAAACCATGGGCCCGTGGTAAAGTTTAGAAGCTAGTTCTAAACATTCTTTTAGAGATTTCTAATGGAATAGTCGACTGGATAATCCCGATAGAGATTTGGCGTTTACATCTATATCTCTGGGATTTATCCGGATACCTGTGACAGAGGAATTATACATTTGCCATGACCTCGACCTGTATGGTTCAGCGAGATTATCCGTGATCGTCATAATCTATGGGTGGATAGATTATGGACACGAAATTAGATTTCGTGACGGATATACCTGAATCTAGAGAGTCTCAATAATGAAACATACTCGTAGAGCACTAGAGCAACATTAATAAATAATATTAATTATTTATAAAGTCGTTTAAAGGTTAAACGCAAGATACGTGCTAAAAGGACTAGATAGTCATTTGCATAATTATTGTGTATTTACATTTAATACTTGATTAATTTAAATACACATTAATTAATAGTCAAAATGAGTTATTTGACTTATATCCTAAATGAATATATGTTTTTAATATTTAATGTAAATATTATACATATATTTAATATATTTATATTTGATTAATTAATTGATTATTTAATTGTTAAATGATTAAATTAATTAAAATATAAATATCTTACATTAGGATATTTAAAGTAAATGACATTAGTTGCAATTGTTGACTTAAATAAATATCCATAAAGTGTTTTAGATATTTGTCAAGTTGATTAAATGACTTTGAAATGAATTTGAAATGAAAAATTTGGTATATACTTGTTACAAATTTCGGCCAAGGCTAATATGCACAAGTATATATTGTTTTCATTTGCTTTTCATTTGGTTAAACCTAATACATTTCAAAAAATATAAATCTCCATTGAAGAAGCTAAAGGAAGCTTGAGAAAAAGAAAGAAAAAGTTCAAAAAGCTTGGAAATTTAGTAAGTTTTTCAAACTTGCTATTAGTAAGGAATTTGTTCCTTAGGTTCTAGGCTTTAATATATGACATTCTTAGGATGTTTCTTTCTTTGTTCCTTGTGGTTTTTGTTGATGGAAGTTTTGGTGAAGTGTGAAGCATGTGTAATGAAGGAAGTGTTGTAACTATTGTAGTTATAACTATTCTTTTAAGGTTTTGGAAACCATGTTGCTAATATAGAGTTATTGACCCACTCTTAAATGACCTAGATTTGATCTTGAGTTGTTTCATTGTGTTGATACTTGGATTGGATGGAAGAATGATGATTGAAGTAATTGATTTAATGTATTTGGTCTAATTTGTCCAATTTGTGGAAATTGAAAAATTAGGGTTCATGACCAATTCCAAATTTGGGGATTTTCATATATGTTGTGTATTTGTGTGTGTATATGATGCATACAAAGTTTCATGTTGATTGGATTTCATTTGGATGTGTCTTGAAGCATGAAAGTACAAAATGCACAAATTGGAGCCTAAAGGAGGCTCTCGGCCAAGGACTTGATATTTGGGGATTTTGGTTGCTTTGGTGTTTTGATGTTTTGAACATCATAAGTTCATCTTGGAAATGATTTAAAATCATTCAAAATTGATTTGATCAATTTCGGACTAAAATGGACAAAAATACAAAGCAAGGGTATTTCGGTAAATTCACTTAAAATTGTTTTATTGAATTTATTTTCATAATTTGATTATTGGAATATTAAATAAATATGTTTATTTAATTAATCCGAGAAAAATTTTTGAAATTTGAAAATTGGATTTTCACCGCTTCCGCTGCGTTACCGGATTCACCCCCTAAAAACCCCTTCAAAACCAGCCATATGGGCGGTAATCCATTTAGTCCAATTACACCAGCCATATAGGCAGTAATTATCTGTCACATAAAGACCAGCCATATAGGCGGTAAAGTAATTTATATTTAAACCGACCATATAGGCGGTAATAAAGTCTGACATTAATTAATCCGGTTAAATTATAATTTATAAATTATAATTAAGTGAGATTTACCTAAATAATTATATTAAATGTTTCACCTTTTACCCCAGCGGAAATTTAACTACAAAACATAAAGTAAATAAATAAAAAGCTGTAATAAAAACTAAAAATAAAAATACATAATTTTATTATTACAAAATTAGATGCTTCCTATGAAATCAGGGAAAAAATCCCAAGGAAAACACACCAAATGAAGTGGTGAAGGCCTCAATTTATAGGCAAATTCGGCATCTGGCGTCGCGACGCCAACTTCCTTCTTGCGTCGCGACGCTGGCTCTATTGACTTGGTCCACGCGGGTTGACCACGCGTGTTCTGTCTGCATAATCTGGTGATGACACGTGTCACGCGGTAAAGGTGGTGTAATGAGAAGACGACACGTGGCACACGGTGATAGGCTGAGCTTTCAGTCCAATGAACATCTGACACGTGGCACGAGTTTGCTTTGGTCTAATGAGATTTCGACAAGTGGCACGCGGCGTATTTTAGCAGATCTTATGTGATGATGACACGTGGCACGACGCACGTTAGCAAGTCCAATTTCTCAGATTCTGACACGTGTCCCTCGGCACACATTAGCATGGTCGGCGCACTTTAGGCGTCGCGACACGTAGGTTCTTGGCGTCGCGATGCGGACAATTTACCGAATTGCCCTTTTGTCATTTTTTCTCTATTTTGGCCCCAAATTACTTCCAATGCTTTCCCAACTTTATTTATCTGCAAAATAACACAAAACACATCAAAATATTCACAAAATCCGAGAAACTATACAAAATATTAGGATAAATGAGTGGGAAATAGTGATATAAATACCACTCATCATATAACTATAATAATCCGAAGAACCTCTTCGCGCCCGCACCAAACAGCCTTATCAAGAATTTATGAAGATGTTCAAACCTCTACGAGCACATCTAACACACATTGTGTGTGTAACATCCCCGATCTGGGAGATGTTACCGGCAGGGGATAGCAGTACCAACCCCATAAGCCTTTGACTATTTAACCATAATGGAAACTAATATACTTTTCTGTATATGACTATAATTTGTGTGAGACCGTAGCCCAACTCGAAACAAAGAAAACAAACTCAATATTAAATTACTGTATTTAATAATAACCATTTTACATTGACTACACACGACCATGACTTATACAAGACTCACACTTGACCATAACTGGACTCTGACTATGTCTTTAACTCATACTGGTGGACTCCATCCCTAGTGACTGCATCAGTATCCGTCCTCCCGAGCTCGTCCTCCGAGAATCCTGCAAAACATAAAGACTGGAGTGGGGGTTAGATCACTATTCGATCTAAGTGAGTGGACTAAAAATGAAAAAACTATTATAAAAATATTTGGTTATAATACCGAAAATTCATAAAATAACTTTATAAGAAAACTGATTTCTATTTTTAAAACTCTGAACTTCTTTCTAAAATCTCTTATAAATATCTGTTTTTGAGAAAACTTTATTTTCTAAAAACTCTTTTGAAAGTTGTATCTAAAATCTGAAAACTCTGTCTGAAATATGTACCTCTATCTGAAAAACTTGACGTATGAGGGTGTTACGTATCACTGTCCCCCCCACACCTAACTGTAGCCAGCAGTGCAAATTCATGACTTTGGGGTGTTACGTATCGCTGTCCCCCAAAACATGCCACTACTGTCTCTGAAACTGGTGGTCTTGGGGCGAAACGTATCGCCGTCCCTCAAGCCACAAACTAGAACTGGGGGTGCGGATCTATGCTACCACCCAAGCTCTGAACTAGAGTCCAGGTACATGAACCTATGCCGCCATCATGGCTCTGAAACTAGGATATTGAGGTGTTACGTATCGCCGTCCCTCTAGTCCTCTACATGTACACATATCTATTTAACCGTCAATTCCAAGCTCTATCAAGTTGCATACTGGGGTGAATTTTTCCCTCATACCCCGAAAAACATAAAAATCATACTGGAAATATCTATTTTCTAAATCACTATTATCTGAAAAATAACTGTAAATAAATAAAGGCTAACGTCCTATGTGCTGGAAAAGTAAGTCTGAACTTATAAAGAATAAATAAATCAATAAATGAAATCGACTTAAAGAAAGAGGTGTCAACTCACAGTGTTTCAGTCTGGATGGTACTGGATCCTTGGTCGAAAGAGAATGTGGTTCCTGTGGATAACCTATGATCAGAACTTAATTAGAATCAACGTAGTAAAATAACCTCAATACCTTTAATACTTAAAGATTCATCTGTATATTATATACATAAGGCTTATGATGAACATAATTTGATATAGGATATGTGTTCAAACTGATACGAGACCCTAAGGGTAGTCTCTAACGCGCTAGGGTGGAACTGGGGGTTTAAAACTGATTTTGTGAGGTTCTGGTCTCGCATCGCGACTCAAGAAGGACTGCGCGTCATGACACGCAACGTCCTGACTTCGATCATCTTTTTCCTCTTGCGTCGCGATGCACAATCCCTCTTGCGTCGCGACGGAACCTGGGTTTCCAGGTTTCTGTTTTCTTCTTCCAAGCTCATCCAAAACTTAACTCATCCAAATTCACCCCATATCAATGCTTCCATACTACAACCCAAAACACAATACATCATCCTACACTCCATTCTATATGTATGAAACCATCAATTTATCAACAATTTAACCTTAAATTTACTTCATCTACTTCACCAATTTTCACCCAATTTTTTAACAAATGAGGTTTACCAATTTTTCTATTGACTCAAAACAAAAAGAATCACATATTTATCATCATACTCAAATTCACAACACAATGCAATTGCCAAATCATCAAACTCATTATTTTTAAGAAAATTGGTCATGGATTTCTTACATTTTTCTTCTTGGTTTTCTTCACTTCCTAAACTCTCTAAGGATTGCCAAGCTTTTCTCTGTTTCTTTTCTTCCTCTTCCTCTTCTTTTCTTCTCTTCTTCTACTTCTTTCCCTCTCCTCATTCTTCTTCTTCTTCTTCTTCTTCCTCTTCTTTTTTTTTTTTTCTCACGAAATTTCTTCTCTTTTTGTTTCCCCAAATTTTTGATTTGTGAACAGTAAGCCCTTTATATAAGAGGACTTAAATGATATAAGGAAGAATGTAGAAAAGTGGAGAAGTTTTGAGATTTTATCACTTGGGTCCGAAATCACTATTCATCTGAATTTTTGACTTACATTTTTGGCTTATTTTTTGTCCGAATTTGGAAAAATATTCAACGCGAAAGTGGTAGGTCTCGATCTCAGCATTTCAAAAATATAAAATTCATAAAAATCGAAGATCGTATGAAAATTTTATGCCCCAAATACCATAGGCGGTCCAAAGGAAACACGGTACGGTCTCGTCTCGAGACTTCAAGAAATTTATCGATTGTCCCCAAAGTCATTCCACGAGCATATTTGAGTCCCAACATAATTTATTCTACGTGCCTTAGTCCCGTACGTAACAGTATCACTGTAGGCAGTAGTAAAAACTATCGGTCGTTACAGTGTGGCTGTAGTTCAAACATACTGAAGCATCTGCTTCACATGTGAGCTCACTGGAATGGGACATGCGAACTTCATATCGCATAGCTTGAATGCGACAACTTCATTCTGCCATGAAATTTTCATATATCGACTTCCAAATGACTTCTAGTTATTCTGAGATCTTCAAGATTTATTATATCTCAATTGAATAAGTTTTGACATGGAATTAACCAACACTCAAAACAAAAAAGCCCTAAAATCTTTCAAATAACTATTGGATAAGGACTCTAAATATTTTTATTATAATATTATACTGATGAGTGGTAAATGTATCACTATTTCTCACTCATTTGACCTAATATTTTGTATAGTTTCTTGATTTTTGTGAATATTTTGATGTGTTTTGTGTTATTTTGTAGATAAATAAAGTTTCAGGACATTCTGGAAGTGATTCGGGGCCAAAACAGTGAAAAAGGACAAAAAATGGCAAAATTATCTTTTGGCGTGTCGCGACGCGCAGCCCGCGTTGCGACTCCTAAAGTGCGACGGCCTGTGCTAACTTGTGCCGCTTCATGCTAAAATACGTCGTCCCATGTGTCACAATCTGAGAAGTCTACTAACATGTGCCGGATGCTAACATGCGCCGTGTCATGTGTCATCATCCTATGGTGCCGACAATCTCCATCGCCATGTGTCGTCCACGTGTCAGCCACATAGGCATCCACATCAGTAACATGCCAAGTCAATGTGCCACATCATCACCACGTCATCATCAACCAATCATCGCGTGCCACGTGTCGCAATCCTATGGTGCCAACAATCCACATCGCCACGTGTCGCCACATCATTGCCACATCAGCACAATCATTCATCTCCCAGCCGCCTTGCCACATGTCACCCGATCCTGAAGACGTGCCGTATTTGTTGTCGAAAAACACGGTGCGTCGCGACACATAATGAGTGTGCGTCACGACGCGCAGGGCCTATCGACGCCTATAAATTCAGCTCGAAATTTCAGTTTCAGATGTACCTTCCTCTATGTAATTCTCTGAGTAAATAAGGAGTTTGTATCTAGTTTAGTTTAATTTCAGTTCTGTAATTAATTTTATTTACTTTTTGTAATAGTAATTTGTTTTCTTTACTTTTTCAGTTTTTACTATTCACCAATGATGAGATAACTTCCCCCTGCTATGGTAAAAGGTAAAGCTTTTATCATTGCTATTTAGATTAATCTCCCTTAATTATAATATAATAACTACTTAAAATTTGACTTAATGAGGATACCGCTATATTGGCCAGTTGGTAATTGATATTAAATTGGTTTTAACCTGACTAATCAAGGATACCGCTATATTTGTCGGTTGGTAATTAAATATTAATTTGACTTAATCAGGTTACCGCTTATATGGCTGGTTGGTAATATCAAATAAGTTAATACATTATATTAAGAGAGATATCTAAAATAGTAGTAATAAAAGTGGACCCTTTAGCCCTACTATTTTCTTTTATTGTAATTTTCTTTATTTATTTTCCAGTATTTTACTTTATGTCTTTTATTTTATTTAAGTTTTTGTTAGTTGTAAATATGTGTCGTACCTAATCCCGTTATCTGTGGTTGTGATGAAATCCAATATCAACGGTTTATAAGGGGTTATATTATAATTTGGGTAATTTAAAGGTTTACTTATTAAGTCTTAAGCTTAATGCGTCTTGTTAACTGGCCACTAATAAGATTGATCTGGTAAATCTAAAATAAACTTGACAAAGGAATTTTAGGTTTCAGCCTTAGACTTAATAGCCCACGATCTTCCTTGAGGATAGATAACCCTTTAATAGATTTCCTTACAGGATAGACATGTAGGTGTTCCTAGAACATGCCAATGATCTATAAGTCATGATTCCATGTGCGAATAATCAAAGAAGTTGCGGAAAAATACTTACAATGAGCGGATGTAGGATTTCAAAAATCTTTGAGTTTCGGAAGCTCCAAGCTTTGTATGTTGAATGCAATCCAATGATGAGTTTCCCTATCACCTCACAAGACTCCTTATGTGTTAGCAATGAAGATTTTTGAAGCAAAATCATGAACAAGAGAGGGAGAGTTTCGGCCACATGAGAGGAGAAGAAAGAGTTTTTAGTTTTTGATATTCTTGTTTCAAAAACACATACCAAAATCAACTTACAGAATGGTGTATATCTTTTCCAAAAGGATAAAGTGTGTTGGAGGGAAAAATACAATTAATGTATTCAACTACTTCCATCACCAAAAAGGTGACTAGATGTCCATCACAAAAGTAGACACTTGATGTAAGTTGGTGGGCCCCATTTTAAATTCAAAATTCAAGTGGGCTTACTCAACACACTTCGGGCTCGGGTTTGTTTAATCCGATTAAACGAATTTTTCGTCGCAACGTAATTAAATCCAATTTAATTAAATAATAATGCCTAGTAAAATTATTACGAAAGTCGCTCGGGAATTAATTCTAAATTAATTCTTTCGTCCGAATTAAAATCCAATTTTAATTCCGCTTTGAAATCCGATTTCTATTAATATATCCAATATATTATTTAATCGATTAATTCCAAATTAATCACGTTCTCTCTTCTATTAGAATTTTATCCCAGATAAATTCTTGTCGCAATTAATCCCAGATTATTTTTCTCTTTCTTAATTAATCCTAGATTAATTCTGTTCGTGTCAAATGTCATCGGTGAATCTTTGGGAAACGACCCAAGAGATCCCTGGATATATTGGCAGTAAATTCAGTCGTCGGACTATCCGAACAAGTACGTACCCCGTACCACGTTCTTACAGATTTACAAGACATGGTTGGCTTCTAGCAAAGCACCGTGCCTACCCAATTCTTCAGAAATATTCAACGAAGTATATATAATATATATCAGGCATAATATACAATGTATTGCGTATTACGATCCAGTATCGGATGTCACATGCTAGGCCTGGGGCTGGAATTGTGTCTACCCCGTACGAAGCATATATCGGATCACTAGCAACTAGTCTCTTTAATCGGATAATCATGACCTTGTCATATTATCCCGATAGTTACAACATATTGGAGTATCAGTTCTGTATCCCTATGTGATCATCATCTCCATATGACTGAAGTGACACTTCCATCTTGACATCACACTCAATACACTACAATTCTCAATAAACCCAGAAGAGGCATACACAGAACCTGTTAAAGCCCCGAACGACCAAAACCAAAGCGTACTGATTGTCGCAAGTATTAGCGATGCAAGTCTCAGGTTAAGACCAAATACACCTACCCTGATTCAGATTCCCATAAACACATAGTCATACTACCAATGGGATTCTGAGGGGTCTATCCAGAGCGAAGCTGTTTCCGTACCATCGGCAAACAGAACCTCATATTACGCTTGCATGAGTATCCAATACCCAAATATATGAGAACTATATCGCTACGTTTCCATAATGCGCACAAGTGCAATACTAGTCTATTCCGCATTATCGATGTCCAGTCTCGATAATACTATGGCTAGGGATATTTAATGATTAAACCTTACGTGGATTGATACTATCTCATATCTTATTAATCCGAAACTAATCATAAGGACTTTTATCATTTATTTATTCAAGTAATCTAATTACAAAATGATAAAATAGCAATTTCCTTTGTTACATAGTTAATTTGTACAAAAACCACAATGTCTTTTACAAATAGTGATGCTATGGGTCATAATTGTCCAACAATGTCCCACTTGTCCTATAGCCAATCACTCAAGTATCTAACACCTGAACTATATACATGTCGCTTAAACTTTTGCTGAGAAATAGCCTTCGTCAGCGGATATGTAATGTTGTCATCTGATGCGACCTTCTCGATCTTCACATCTCCATGATGTATTATCTCACGAATCAGATGGAAACGTCAAAGTATATGCTTGGATCGTTGATGAGACCGCAGTTCCTTAGCCTGCGCTATAGCCCCATTATTGTCACAATACAAAGGAACAGGCTCAGCTTCTAACGGAACTACTCCTAATCCAATTAGGAATTTACGGATCCAAACTGCCTCTTTTGTTGCCTCAGCTGCAGCGATATATTCCGCTTCTATTGTTGAATCGGCAACAGTCTCTTGCTTGGAAGATTTCCAGCTCACTGCTCCGTTGTTCAAACAAAATATGTACCCGGATTGCGACTTACAGTCGTCTTTATCAGTTTGGAAACTTGCATCGATAAACCCAGTTACCTCAAGTTCTCATTCTCTATAGATTAAGAAAGCATCCTTAGTTTGTCTAAGATACTTAAGGATGTTCTTAACCGTAACCCAGTGACCATCACCTGGATCGGCCTGATAGCGACTACACATGCTCAAAGCGTACGAGACATCAGGTCTCGTACATATCATGGCATACATGATCGATTCGACTGTTGAAGCGAACGGGATTCAACTCATGTTGTCTATCTCATCTTGAGTTTTAGGACACATGTCCTTAGATAGAGAGACGCCATGTGACACTGGCAATAGTCCCCTCTTAGACTAATCCATGTTGAATCTCTTCAACACTTTGTCGATATACGAGTTCTGGGAGAGTCCAAGCATCTTTCTAGATCTATCTCGGTAGATCCTTATTCCCAGAATAAAAGCTGATTCTCTCATATCTTTCATGGAGAATTTTAATGAAAGCCAAGCTTTCACCGATTGTAGCATAAGAATGTCATTGCCAGGAAGCAATACATCATCTACGTAAAGGACAATGAATGTCAGTGCGCTCCCACTAACCTTCTTATATACACAAGGATCATCTTCGTTTTGAACGAAATCATATTTTTTTTTATCTCATCAAAATGTTGGTTCCAAGAACGCGATGCTTACTTCAATCCATAAATGGATCGATTTAACTTGCAAACATTGTTTGCATATTTTGGTACGACAAAATCGTCGGGCTGTTGCATATAAACATCCTCCAAAAAGTTTCCGTTAAGGAAAACGATTTTGACGTTCATCTGCCATATTTCATAATCGAAATATGCAGCAATAGCAAGCATAATCCGAATGGATTTAATCATGGCAACATGTGAAAAAGTTTCTTCGTAATCGACACCATGTCGTTGACGATACCCTTTCGCTACAAGCCTAGCTTTGTACGTTTGTATGTTGCCATCCATGTCGGTCGTCTTCTTGAAGACCCATTTGCAACCAATAGGCTTTACGCTTTCTGGTGCATCAACCAGTGTCCAAACTTGGTTCATATACATGGAATCCATTTCGGACTTCATGGCTTCTTCCCATAAAGCGAAGTCGATATCTTGTATCGCTTCCTCATACGTAACCGGGTCATTATCCTCAATAAGATTAATATCTACGTAAGGTGAGATCAGAAACCCATACCTCTCAGGTTGTTTTCTGACTCTCTCCAACCTACTCGGTTCTTGTGTATTAGAAGATTATGGTAAAGTCTCATCCCAGATGAACTGTTCAAGTTTTGGTAAGGAATCGGTGTGAGGAACAGTATCACTATGATTTTCATCGAGTTCTACTTTCCTCCCACTTACCACTGCATTTAGGAATTCCTTTTCAAGGAAAACCGCATGTAGAACAATAAATACCTTATTTTCTTGTGGGTGGTAGAAGTAATATACTTTGGTTTCCCTAGGATAACCTACAAATAGAGACTTATCCGATTTTGGTTCTAGTTTGGTACCATCCAAACGTTTAACGTATGCCCAACATCCCCAAATCTTCAGGAATGAGAAACCTGGTTTCTTTCCTGTCCATATTTCATATGGAGTCTGTTGAACAGACTTTGACGGAACCTTATTCAAAATAAGTATTTCACTGTTCAATGCATATCCCCAGAAGGAAATTGATAGCTCTGTGCGACTCATCATAGACCTTACCATGTCCAACAAAGTTCGGTTTCTCCGTTCGGACACACCGTTTAATTGAGGTGTTCCGGGAGGAGTAAACTGTGAAATAATACCATACTATTTCAAGTAATCGAGAAACTCATTGCTCAAGTATTCTCCACCACGGTCCGACCGTAATATTTTAATACTTTTACCGGTCTGTTTTTCTACTTCGTGTCAAAACTCTTTGAATTTCTCAAAATGTTCCGACTTGTGTCTCATAAGATACACATAACCATAACGCGATGCATCATCCGTAAAGGTTACGAATTATTCATATCCACCTCTTGCCTGGCTAGACATGGGCCCACATACGTCACTATGAACAAGGGCTAAAAGTTCGGTGACACGTACACCTTAACCGCTAAAAGGTGTTTTAGGCATTTTTCCTAATAAACAAGATTCACAAACGTCATATGAATTTGGATCAAATCCTTCCAAGTACCCACTCTTCGAAAGTGTGGATATACGAGTCTTGTTAATGTGTCCCAGTCGATAATGTGACATATAAGTTTCATCTTTATTACTTAATTTAAGCCTTTTGTTTATCATCTTATATGTTTGAGATTGATTTATATTCAAAATATAAAGACCATTATTAACATCAGCACTACATATCTCAAAATCACTTTTATAAACAAAACACCCGGTGTTTCTGAAGACAAAAAGTATACCCACATTGGGTTAAACAAGATACAAATATAATGTTTCTAGTCAAACTAGGTACATAATAGCAGTATGATAAATTAAGTACATGCCCCGAGGGCAGTTCCAAAATATAGGTCCCAACAGCCAAAACAGCGACTCTGGGCTCATTTCCAACTCAGAGGTCGATCTCTCCTGAAGCCAGTCTCCTGCTAATCTGCAGATCCTGCACATCAGTACATATATGAGTATCACAACCGGAATCAAAAATCCAATTTTTAAAACTAGAAGTATACATGTTTATTTCAATAACAAACATACCTGAAGCCGGTGCCTTGCCCGCTTTCACTTCCTTCATGTGCGCCTTGCCCGCTTTCACTTCCTTTATGTGCGTCTTGTACTCACGGCAGTCACGCTTCCAGTGACCCCGTTTGCCACACTGTAGACATACATCTTGGGATTTGTCATTTGCCTTCCCAGAAGACTTTGATGATTTGGCCTTACCTTTCTCTTCTTCTTCTTCTTCACACCTCCAGAAGCCTTCGGCCAAGCCTTGGCATTCTAAGATGTCGAAGCGAAGTGCGCCTCATGCTTTTTGCCCTTCAAAATCTCTTTTTCTGCCTCTTTCAGCATTGCCATCAACTCTCCAAGAGTATTTTCTTGGTTCATCATATTATAGTTCATGATGAACCCGCTCCAGTTGTCAGAAAGAGACTGTAAGATCAAATATTTGGAAGTCTCAGCCTCGAAGACTATGCCTAGCTGATAAGTGCATGAAAATGTACTTTGAAACATCACTTATTCGGGTTTATTGTTAAGTATTTAGTTATATATTATATTTTATTATATAATATCTATCATTATATTAATTTAGAAAGTATTATTTATTTAAGCTAATTTAAGTAATTTCCCTATTTATTATTTCTAGGAATTGGAAATAAAAATTGAAGACAAAAATTAAAAGAAGCTTCAGCATGCAAAGTAAAGAGGAAGGCAGCTTTGCGCATAATTTAAGAAGAAGTTAACAAACACGTGGCTGCTGTGCTGCATGAGAAAGAGGCGGCTGCATGAAGAATAGGCTTTCAGCGTGTAGTATTAAAAGGTGAGCTTGCTGTTGTAAATTCCTCAAATTCATTAAATATGATATGTATATGTATAGGTAGATCATTGGGATTTTCAAGGGGTGTATGAGAGGTTGCAATCCTTGGAGGGTTGCAACCCACCCCAAGGGGTGCCCTATTGGCACCCCTCCATGCCTTATAAAAGAAGGCCTTTATTCCAAATGAAAGATAGAGAACATATACAGAATATCTAACCAAATTCAAGGCATTGTGTTTTCCTTGTTTTGAGAGAGAGATCCACCATTGAATCCGAGTTTGCATACTTGTTAAGGAGTGCTCCTTGAACAAGAAGTATCCAAGTTATCCTGGGAGAACGTTGGCAATTTGAATCCGTAGAGCACCTGTGACGGGGCCAATAAGTTCTTAAGGACAGAGAGATCTCGACTTGGATTGAATCTGTAAACTTGATTTCCAGGTTTGTCTTGAAGTTTTTCTGGTATTAGGGTTTTTGCATCTAGATCTACTTTTGGTTGTTGATCTGTTTGATTTGCATGTTATATTACTGTTTAATGACACAATACTTCCAACAATCTTAAGAATTTATTGCTCTAGTGTTATTAGGTAGTAATTCGCATGTTAGGGTTTGTATATTTTCTGTAAAATACGAACTGTGCATGAAAAAATCGTAGGGCGTTCGAACGCCCGACGCACGCGAAGGCAAAAATCTGAAAATTCGTAAGAACGTTCTAACACGTCTTCAAACGTAACTCGAACGCAAGCCTTCTACCTTAGAACGTTCGAACGCGTACTGAACGCTATACGAACATGAACTCTCTGGAATCATTCCGTTCGAACGCGTTATCGAACGCAACACGAACGTGAACTCTCTGGAAACACTTCGTTCGAACGCGTTATCAAACGCAACACGAACGCACACACACTGGACAGTCTCGTTCGAACGTAGATACGAACGTGACACTGACGATTTTGTCCTGGAATTATCATAAAAGCAAACTTTATTTAATTTTAACTTGGTTAGTCATATACTGTAAACACATTAATCTTGGTAGTATAGATTTAAGTTATTATTAAATTGTTCAATTATCACAAGCATTCACATAGTGATAAAGTTGAAATTGATTGGTTGTTGCATAATTGGTTGAGAATTTAAAGTGTAATTTTTCACAAGTAATTCCATCCAATCTTGATTGACATATATATATCTACACTTATCGTATTAGTTGTGTTATTGAAAAGTGTAAATCTGGGTTTTGAATTGCTAAAAGATCCTATTGGAAAAAGTGTTTGAAGAATATTCGTTCATTCAATTTTCCTTAAGTAATCTTTAGTTGAAATTCAAGGACTTGTGTTTATTGGAACTTTCGTCCATTAGAACAACAGTGACTACCTAGTACATCACTTTGAACGAGATCATTCGTTGATCATTGTGCAATTTGCCTTTCGTAGACTGATTGAACCTTGTTGATTTCCAGTTACAAATGGCTAGCGGAAATATCACGGTACCGGTCTCTCACGGAGAGAAAGCCGGAGAAATTTGGTGGGGCAAATTTCAAACAGTGGCAGAGCAAAATGCTGTTCTACCTGACAACTCTCCAGTTGGCTAAATTCCTCAAAGATCCTCCGGGTCTTGTGGAGGGTGAATCTGAATTGGCAAGGAAGAGCGAGAACAAACTTGGATGTCTGGAGACTTCTTATGCAAGAACTACCTTTTGGGTGGTCTTGACAATACCCTGTACAACGTGTACCAAGGCATGACTTCTGCGAAGGTTCTTTGGGAATCTCTCGAGAAGAAGTACAAAACCGAAGATGCCGGACAAAAGAAATTTGTCGTGGGTAGGTTCCTGGACTACAAGATTGTAGATTCAGGGACGGTGATGTCTCAGTTGGGTGAACTGCTATTGATCATTCATGAAATACTGGATGAGGGAATGAAACTCTGTGAGATGTTTCAAGTTGCCGCTATAATTGAAAAGTTGCCTCCATCATAGAAGGACTTCATGGGCTATCTGCAACACAGAAAGAAGCAGATGAGCCTTGAAGACCTTGGAGTTTGATTGAGAATCGAACATGACAATATGATGTCCGAGAAGGCCAGCTACAAGACTATGGAGTCTAAGGCCAACATCTTTAAAGATGTAAAGGGTAGCAAGAAAAGAAAGAACAGTGAAGCTGATTCTTCCCAAGTGAACAAGAAGTTCAATGGGAAGTGCTACAACTGTGAAAAGAGCGGTCATATGACAAAGGACTACAGAAACAAGATATCTCAGGACAATGGCAGGAAAAATGAGGCCTATGTCGCTGAAGATGAGCAATTAACTGATGAGATTTCAGAAATGAATCTCTCAGCAGTGGTAACTGAAGCCAACTTGGTTGGGAATCCGAGAGAATGATGGGTAGACACTAGAGCTACTCGTCATATCTGTGCTGATAGCAAGATGTTTTCCTCGTATCAGAAAGGTCGATGGCGGTGATCATCTGACAATGGGAAACTCGTCTACCTCTAGAGTGGTTGGACAAGGCACAATGGTTCTGAAAATGATATCCGGAACGGAGCTTACATATGAGAATGTTTGCATGTTCCAGATATTCTGAAGAACTCGGTCTCGGGTTTGTATTTGTTTCTGACAAGATTGTATTGACCGAAAATGATATCTATGTATGAAAAGGATACCTCGCTGAGGGCCTTTTCAATGACTATCAATTGTGCTATTAATAAAGCTGAAACTTCTGCTTATATTATTGAGTCACAAAATGTATGGCATGAGAGGTTAGGACATGTTAATTATGATACAATGCGTACATTAATTAACATGAACCTTATACCTAAATTTTCATTGATAGCCAACATGAGTGTGAGGCATGTGTTGAAGCAAAAATACATAGAACATCATAGAACGAAGTTCTGAACCCTTGGAACTTGTACACACTAACGTGTGTGACATGAATATTGTGCAAATAAGAGGCGGTAAAAAGTACTTTGTCACTTTTATCGATGAAAGCACAAGATTCTGTTAAGTGTATTTGCTGAGGAGCAAAGCTGAAGCTATTGAGAGCTTTATACACTGAGAACGAAGTTGCAAATCAACTTGGCAAGTAAATCAAAAGAATCAGAAGTGATAGTGGTGGTGAATATGTTTCATCATTCGGTGAATATTGTTCTGTGCACGGAATTATTCACGAAACCACTGCTCCTTATTCTCCTCAATGGGATTGCTGAGTGCAAAAACCGAACGTTGAAGGAATTGATGAATGCCATGTTGACTAGTTCTGGCTTACCTCAGAACTCGTGGGGGGAAAGCCCTGCTTTCCGCAAACTACGTTCTGAATAAGCTTCCTCACAGAAGATTAGACAAGAAACCATATGAGTTGTGGAAAGGTTATGTACCTTCCTACAAATATCTGAAAATGTGGGGGTGTCTTGCCAATTGCCAAGGTGATGGTTCCTAAACCTAAGAAGGTGGAATAGGACCCAAAACCGTTGACTGTATATTCATCAGATATACTTGCAACAGTAATGCATATCGATTCTTGGCACACAAGTATGAGATTCCTGACATCAATCCAAATGTGATGATTGAGTCAAGGAATGCAATATTTTTGAAGAGACATTTCCTTGTAAGGAAAGACAAAGAAGAGAGTCTCAAAAAGATCTGTTGATACTGTCAAGGACAGTGATCAAGTTGACCAAGAGTCAGATCCGATTTTCTGACATATTTGTTTGAAAATGAGCCTCAAAGCTATAAATAAGCAATGTCTTCTTTGGAGGCACCTCTGTGGAAAGAGGTGATTATCAGTGAGATTGATTCAATCCTACAGAACCATACTTGGGAGTTGGTTGATCTTCCTCCGGGTTGTAAGCCACTGGGCTACAAATGGAAAGATGAAAATGGATGGATCAATAGATAAGTACAAGGCGAGGTTTGTCATAAAAGATTATAGACAGTAAGAAAGCCTTGTTTACTTTGACACCTATCCACCAGTGATTCGTATCACATCAGTAGAATGTTTATAGCCATAACAGCTATATTTGGTCTTGAAATACATCAAAAGGATGTAAAGACGTTATTCTTGAATGGTGAATTGGATGAAGAGACTTACATGGAACAACCAGAAGGGTTTAATGTTCCTGGATAAGAACAGAAGGTGTGCAAACTTGTAAAATCCTTGTACGGATTAAAACAAGCACATAGACAATGACGTGAGAACATTGACAAAGAGATGTTGTCAAGTGGGTTTAAAACCGATGAGTGTGATAAGTGTATATACGCCAAATCAACTCAAGAATGATATTTCGTTGTATGTCTCTATGTAGACGATATGCTGATAATTGGTAATAATCATGAGTTGATTCAGTTTACCAAGAAAGTGTTAACCAGCAAATTTGATATGAAAGATTTGGGAGTAGCTAACCTAACTCTTCCACTATCAAAGAATACTGGCTTAAGCATATCGCAATTAGAGTATTCAAGGATCATCGGAAGTCTGATGTATCTCACGAATTGCACACGAACTGATATCGCTCAAGCTGTGAATAGGCTTAGCAGATATACTAGCAATCCAGGACATAACCACTGGAAAAGCCATAGTAAGTGTTTTGAGGTATAAGAAACTTCAAAATATGGGCTACATTACGAGAGATATCCTGCTGTTCTAGAGGGATACAACGATGCTGGATATCTGATATAGTGGATTCCAAATCTACGGTTGGATTTGTTTTCACACTTGGTAATGCAGCCGTGTCATGGAAATCCTTGAGGCAAACATGTGTTGCCCAGTCTACTATGGAATCTGAGTTCATAGCATTAGACAAAACAGCGGAAGAAGCAGAATGACTTAGAAACTTCCTGGAGGATATTCTTAGTTGGGCCAAACCGGTGCCAACGATTAGCATACATTGTGAAAGCCAATCGGCTATTGGGAGAGCCCAAAATACAATGTATAATGGTAAGTCTCGACACATACGTCGGAGACATAATACCATACGTCAACTGCTCTCAAGTGGCATAATAACGATCGATTATGTCAGGTCGAAGGAAAACCTAGCGGATCCACTAACTAAAGGTTTACCTCGAGAGCAAGTTGAGAAGTCATCGAGGGGAATGGGCTTGAAGCCTATAATCTAAGAATTGTCACTGTGGAAACCCAACCTAGCTGACTGGAGATCCCCAAGATCTAGGTTCAAAAGGGACAACAGAAACTTTGTGCAATTCAAAACAAGCACTGAAGAGTTTTGTACTTTTTCCCATTCCAGTAATGACGCTGAGTGCTGTCTGTCATTGGTTAGGATAAGCTAAGGCTTTTAATGATCACTATATTAGGAGATGAGTCCTAATGGGGGTAAAGACAGATTACCTCTTCATAGTAGATCACATATTTCAAGTAAGAAGTGAGGCCGCTTCCATGGGAACCTTTAAAGGCGGGTTACCCTAAAGTGCTTGATGAATCCGGGACCGTTGTTCAGGGCCGAAATGAACACAACCATAGAACGAGAAAATGGTCGAATTAAAGCTGTGTGTTGGCAATTGTCTTGGTTTACACCAACGGCAGAACAGTTCAATACTATGAGTCACTGGTTTGCCAAGTAAATCCGATTGTCATTCACTAGGAAAGGTTCAAGGCGAAAGCTACCTATTTCGATGCAGCTTTAGCTCACGGTATCTCTCTCACGTGCCTGAATGAATATTTGAAGAATTGTGGGGGATTGTTGTAAATTCCTCAAATTCATTAAATATGATATGTATATGTATAGGTAGATCATTGGGATTTTCAAGGGGTGTATGGGAGGTTGCAATCCTTGGAGGGTTGCAACCCACCCCAAGGGGTGCCCTATTGGCACCCCTCCATGCCTTATAAAAGAAGGCCTTTATTCCAAATGAAAGATAGAGAACATATACAGAATATCTAACCAAATTCAAGGCATTGTGTTTTCCTTGTTTTGAGAGAGAGATCCACCATTGAATCCGAGTTTGCATACTTGTTAATGAGTGCTCCTTGAACAAGAAGTATCCAAGTTATCCTGGGAGATTGTTGGCAATTTGAATCCGTAGAGCACCTGTGACGGGGCCAATAAGTTCTTAAGGACAGAGAGATCTCGACTTGGATTGAATCTGTAAACTTGATTTCCAGGTTTGTCTTGAAGTTTTTCTGGTATTAGGGTTTTTGCATCTAGATATACTTTTGGTTGTTGATCTGTTTGATTTGCATGTTATATTACTGTTTAATGACACAATACTTCCAACACTTGCTACGTGAACAAGGGCAGCCTGCGCAGAAACAAAAAAAAAACAACGCAAGCAGGGGGCTGTGGCCGAGAGTTGGAGAAGAGAAAATCAGAGAGAAATGGAGGAGAAACACACAAAAAGAACCAAAAACATAATTCATAGAGAGGAAGAACGAAGAACTTCAAGGAAATCAAGATGTCTCTCTAATCTATTCAGGCTGCATCTCTTTCTTCCATGGAGAACTAATCTCCTAGGCAAAGCTAATGATGAACTCTTGTATTTTAATTTTTATATTTATGTTGTTGATTTCTTAAGAACCTTTTAACGTTTAATATAATTGATTTTGTTATTTTATATTATCTTTCGATTCTTGAATCCAGAAATTATGTTTTGTTAAACTCCCATATAGATCCAGTCATGCTTCTTCTATGTGTGATTTGCGAAATTAGTAGTGACTGGTAAAAGTCGTTTTATGTGTTGGTCTTCTGCTGCAGTATTGCCTGAGGATATATTGTCGACGTTAGATAACTTGTAACGATGACTTTTGTGTGCTGTTAACATAGAGAAAATAACCATTGATTAACATAGAATTTAATAGGAGTAGAATTGAATATTTTCCGATTGTTGGTTTGGGATGTGAAACCTTCAATTGAGTAATAACAGGAATCAATAACTGAATATAAGAGTTTGACATAAGAGGGATTCTCGATGCTTTGCCATATTTCTCTACTGATAAAATCCTGCAAACTTTTCTATAGTTTTTACTTTAATTATCAATTCTATCGTTTTATTTATTTAAGTTACTGCTAACGTTTTTGTTTGAGTAAATTAGTTCATGTAACCATCTCTCTGAGGAATCGACACCCCAGCTATACTGCGATAACCGCAAATTATTTTTGGGCGTAATCAAAATTTTGGCGCTGTTGCCGGGGAGACGGTTTACAAGCAAAAGGAGTAGGTTTGCTTAGTCAACAACGAAGCGGTAACTTTGTTCCATATCTTCTATTTTATTTTGTTTTGTTTATTTTAATTTCTTATTTTTTTTATCTCTTTTATTTTAATTTTGTAGTTTTTGTTTAGATTTTTATTTTTAATTAATTCTTTTTATTTTTGTTTCTAGTCTTTTATTTTTGTGTTTATTTCTTTTATTTTATTTTAGTTTTAGTAGACTTTAATTTTTAGTTTCATTTTTTCTATTTATTTTATTTTATTTTTCTTTTATTAGTCGTGTTGAAGGGCATGCCTAGATTTAGGGATCAATTGGGTAGATTTGCTAGAATAGAACAGAAAGATTAATAGTTAGATCCAGATAATATATTTGAGAACCTTTTTGTTACACCATCTAGATCTAGCAGACATACCATGAGTGAGTACGAGAGACCACCCAGGAGGACTCTTGAAGAGTACCTCCACCCAACTCGCACAGCTACACCATCGTGCATAATGTTTCCCCCTAATACACCACATATAGACTTTAGGTCTGGAATGATACAATATCTTCCAAATTTTCATGGGTTAGAGAGCGAGAATCATTACGTGCATATTAAGGAGTTTGAAGAAGTTGTACCTACTTTCCATGACCGATTTGGAACTACTGACACGATTAGACATAAGTTCTTCCCATTTGCCCTTAAGGATATAGCTAAGAGCTGGTTGTATTCTTTAAGACCTAGGTCAATAGGATCATGGGGCGAGATGACACAAACGTTCTTTAATAAATATTTCCCACATCATAAGACAAATGCCTTGAAAAGATAAATCTCCACCTTCTCCTAAAGAGACAGTGAAACCATTTATCTAACGTGGGAGAGGTATAAGGATATGTTAGCTAGTTGCCCTCACCACAGGTATGAGACTTGGCGCTTAGTAAGTTATTTTTATGATAGTCTAACCTCTAAAGAGCGCCAGTTTGTTGAGACTATGTGTAATGGTGAGTTTATAAGGAAAGACCTTGATGAGGCATTCGAGTATTTAGATGACCTAGTTAAGAAATCTCATACTTGGACTGGACCCAATGTCTTAGACAACACTGATAGGATACACACTTCTTCTAGCAAAAGCCTACACCACTTTAGGGAAGATGACAGTCTTAGGGCACAAGTTGAGCTATTAACTAGACATATAGGAGCCTTACAAGCCAGAGATAGCAAGACCATACATTCAGTAGCCCAGCTAAATCCCAAGAGTGTCCGGTATATGGTAAGATGAGAGGGACATACGAAGAAAAATACAATGCATTATGGACGTACCAAAAGCCTTATACACCATATCCAGATACCTATAATCCTAGTTGGCGGAACCATCCCAATCTTAGTTGGAGACAGGAGTCTCATCAGCCTATTCAAGCACCACCACCTAGAGGTTACAGTGCCCCACAGTATTACACACCTGTCATTCCCAGAAATTCTTTAGAGGATACCTGACATGCATTTGTAGAGACCCAGAGCAAAACCAATCAAATGATTGAGTCGTTGATAGCTCAGATAGCTGAAGACCATAAGGAAATTAGAAGTCAAATCTCTAAATTGACTAATGTCCTGAGTGTGCAAGAACATGGAAAATTCTCATCTCAGACTCAACCAAATCCACAAAGGCAACACATAGCAAAAGCTGATCATGAAGTATCCAGTATAAGAGGTGTTGATGTCATAATCACTAGGAGCGGTAAAGAGGTAGGGATGCAGAATACTTCCAACAATATATGTGACCCCAAAGATGATAGTGTTAACACCCCATAGGAAGATCCAAAGCCATATTTCCAAGTTAGAGTACCCTTTCGCCAAGCACCTAGGCCCACGGTGAGAGTTCCAGATCTAAATGTTGAAAAACAATCACAGTGTGAGGATGAGTGTCATTACTCATACATGCTAGAAATAGTCCTGTCGGAAACATCGTCTCTACAACCTGCATCAAATCCTCCGGAACTGAAACTGGTCCCAAAGAACCAAAAAATGAGGAAAATGAGAGTTAATGCTCAATTAAAGATGATACCTGTGAGGTTAAAAAAGAGATTGAGCCAATTTTTCCTTATGTGCAGTACCAAATTTCAGCCACCAGACCATGGGGGATCAGTGGATAAACTAACGCGGCTAGACAAACATTCTCTCTCATGCCTTTATCAGTACGCTAGATGGAAGCCGCCATGAACAACTTAAGTGGTTACGTCTGGCTGAAGACGTTAAACTTAGCGCTAGCAGGGAGGCAACCCTTGCATTTACATTTATTTATTTATTTTCGTTACTTTAGTTTTATTTTATTGTGTGCTAATTGCATGTTTTATTTTTATTGTTTGCATAAGTGTTTATGCAGGTTTTAGCACAACCTACATAGCCACAAAGCCAAAGTCTCGCCAGCAGGAACCTGATCAACTCATCGTCTTGTAGTGTTGTTCCTTAATCCTTTTCTTTATATTTATCTTACATTAAGGACAATGCAAGTTTTAAGTTTTAAGTGTGGTAGTGAATGTAGCCAAGCTTTAGCTCTGTCCTTCAAGGAGTATGGGAAAATACGCAGTCTCATTGCTTTTTCATCTTCTCGGTTGTAATTGAAAGTGCCGCAAACTTCCAGGAAGTTGCTGATGTGGGCATTAGGATCTTTAGTTGCATTCCCCCAAACTGAACTAACTGCTGAATCATCTGAATGTATGTTTTGATGTCACCTGCATTTGCTGGTAAATGAGGAAGTACAATACATGAAATGAGTCTGTCAACCACCGGAATGGTTCTATCTCGAATGGGAATTGGTGGTGCAACCACCAAAGGTTCATGTTCCATGTTGACTAAAGCTTCTTGGCATTCCCGCTTTTCCCTTCTCAACTGTTTGATGGTTCTTTCAATTTCCGGGTCAAGCGGTCGAAGTTCAAAGCTTCTGGTTCGTCTCATGAAGTTTTTGAGAACCTGAAACACAAGAAAATAAAAACAATAAGTAAAAAGAAAATTAGATACAAGTAAATGTATCTAACCTTAAAACTAATAGTGAAAGATAAATAAGTCCTCGGCAACGACGCCAAAAACTTGACTGGTGCTTACACACGCGTATAAAGCAAGCACACGTATCGTTCAAGTAGTATACAAAGTATCGATCCGACGAGGACTTAATACCTAATCTATTAATTTTATGAGGTCAAATGATTACTAGTATCTAACAGGTTGATTGATTGATTTGAAATGGTGATGATTCTAAATTTAAAAACAAGTAAATAAAATTGTTCGAAAATATGTTTAAGAAAAATCAATATTAAAAACTATCTAGAGTTTTGAATCTTTCTAATATCTTTTAAAAGATGAAGTGGTTATTCCATGTTTGTGTAATAAATCGATTTACTAACCTGTAACACTAAATTATGCGAAAGCCTCTGTCGATGGTCAGACGCAAATACCCTGTTTAACCCAATTGAACCATATGTCTATGTCAACCAAATTATCTGGATTCATTAAGTTTAAGTTCCAATTATGGCTACCCCCGCCCTACAGGTATATGTCTATCCTGTAAGGAAATCTATTAAAGGGTTATCTATCCTCAATGAAGATCGTGGGCTATTAAGTCTAAGGCTGAAACCTAAAATTCCTTTGTCAAGTTTATTTTAGATTTACCACATCAATCTTATTGGTGATCAGACAACAAGAAGCATTAAGCTTAAGACTTAATAAGTAAACCTTTAAATTACCCAAATTATAAAATAACCCCTTATAAAACGGTGATATTAGAATTCATCACAACCCCAGATAACTAACTTAGTTACGACACATAACTAGGGCTAGTAAAAACTTAAAAGTAAAAGACATAAAGTAAAAATGCTGAAAAGTAATTGCGGTAAAGTAAAAGCTGAAAAGTAAATTACAATAAAATAAAATGCTAAGGTAAAAGGATCAACTTTTACTAATTACTATTTAGATATCTCCCTTAATATAATATATTAACTTGTGATTATTTTACCAACCGTCCATATATGCGGTAGCCTGATAAAGTCAAATTAAGTCCAACCAGCCTTAAAGGCGGAACCAAAATAAACGTGCCATTAAGGCGGTAAGAAAAATTAATTACCACCCAACCAATCTGGCGGTATCCTTGATTAGTCAGATCTAAACCAAATTAAAATGAATTACCAACCGACCAATATAGCGGTATCCTTTTTAAGTCAAATTTTAAATAGTGAATATATTATATTTAAGGGAGATTAATCTAAATAGCAATAGTAAAAGAATTACCTTTCACCCTAACAGGGGGAAGTTACCTCCTCATGGTGAATAGTAAAAACAATAAAAATTAAAGAAAGTAAATTACTATTATTACAGAACGTAATTAAAATTAATTACAAAACTAAAATTTAAAAGAAACTAGATAGAAAACTCTCTATTTACATCAGAGAAATTAGAGAGGAAGGTACATCTGAAACTGAAACCTCGAGCTCAATTTATAGGCGCGGATAGGCTCTGGGCCTCGCGACGCTATAACCTTTGGCGTCGCGACGCCGGTGTCTTTTGGCGTGGCATGCTGAGGTGAGACACGTGGCGATTCGGATAAGGAGATAAGGAGACACGTGGCGAGGCGGCTAACAACTCAATTATTGTGCTGACGTGGCACTGACATGGCGAAATGTGGCGAAATGGAGTGTCGGCACCGTATGATTGTGACACGTGGCACGCTGTGATTGGTTGATGATGACGTGGCGATGATGTAGCACTTTGACTTGGTCAACAGGTGATGTGGATGATGATGTGGCAGACACGTAGAGTGACACGTGGCAATGGCGATTGTCGGCACCGTAGGATGATGACACGTGGCACGGCGCATGTTAGCAGATCGGTTGTGATGGTGACACGTGGCACGGTGCATGTTAGCAAAATCAAACTTCTCATATTCTGACATGTGGACCCGGCGCACGTTAGGCGTCGCGACGCCAAAGGCTTGCGCTTCGCGACGCGAGAAATGACCATTTTGCCATTTTCGTCATTTTTCACTATTTTGGCCCCAAATCACCTCCAGAGAGTCTTGAAACTTTATTTATCTACAAAATAACACAAAACACATCAAAATATTCACAAAAATCAAGAAACTATATAAAATATTAGGTTAAATGAGTGGGAAATAGTGATATAATTACCACTCATCACACCCCAAACCTAACATTTTGCTAGTCCTCGAGCAAAACATAGAATAAAATAACATAAATATTTTTAAAATAAAATTTAACTAAGCCACTTTCGTAGGGATCACGGTTGCATTTAGTGTATGCAACAAGCCTTTAAACCCCTAGGTGTCCCTAGTGGACGAGTTGTAGTCTCGTGAGAGTTTACAACAATGATACCCACAAACATTTTACAAAAGTAAAAATGTAGTGAAACTAATGCACGTAAAAGCAAAAAGACAAGCGAAAAGAGAATAAAGAAGTTAGTGACTAATCAGGTGAAACTTCTACTCCAAGTTAATAGTTGTTTTCTTTCTTTCTAAATTACTGAATAAGTAAATTCTCCGATTATATTTACCATTCTTTATATACACAGCCAACAAAATATTAAACAACTCATTTTTGCCCACAACAGTCATAAGTGCAGTTGATAAGAGAGTAATATTTTTGTCCTAAAGTTTTATCAGAATTCACACCTTTTTGTAGCAATGGAATCATTTTTCTGATTTTTCTGATTTTTTCTTTGATTTTTTATTTTTTGATTTTATTTATATACAATACCTTCCGTCTATGTAGCGAGTGTTGGGTCGGTGGCTCCCAAACCAGTTGGCTTTAGGGCACCAGGTGTTAAGACACCCCTACGGACTTAATTACTCAGACTTCAGATATATATATTTTTGCAGCATCTTTGATCCATGTAGCGAGCTTTGGGCCAGTGACTCCCAAACCAGTTGGTTTTAGGGCACTAGGTGTTAGAACACCTTTACAGACTTAATAACTCGGATCTTAGACGTTTTTTTTTTACTCCATTACTTTTGAGATGTTTCCTCCAATTAAAATATAGCACTAAATATTACAAACTTTTCAATTATAGCTCATGTCCATATATTACCATGTATGTTGATAATACCTGTCAACTGAGCATATGAAGATCCATTTTAGTCAGTTTTATGGAGAATTTACAAATTAAATAATTTAAAATGAAATAAACAAAAACTAACTTGTTTCAAAATGGTTTGAGATACGTCTCAGGAGCGAAAACTCATTACTCAGCTATCTCTTACCAATTTCACCTTTTTAGTCAAAATAAAAACACAAAAACACAAAATATTTTTGTAATTTTTGTAATTTTTTCAGTTTTTTTTTGTATTTTTCGAAAAATTTTGGACACACAACTAAAAACAAGATACTGATAAACTAATTCCCTCCCCCAAACCTAAATGAGATATTGTCCCCAATGTCTTAAACAGTAGAAGAAGAGTTTAGAAGATAATACCTGGTTAGCTGAAATTATACAGGAAATTAAAGGTTAAGATCCAGATTAATCCGACGCCTCTTACCACGATCTTACTCGAACCAATTTATCTTTGAAAGGATAGGGTCAACATGTGGTTCATAAGCTAAGAGTTGGTCTATTAGATCCGGAGCAGTTCTGGCAGTATAGAGGAGTTCTTTCATAGGTTTTGACACGAACCCATTTCTCCGAGCATCATCAAGAAACACATAAAGAAAATCATAAAATCCTTCAACGTTGTAGAGTCCAAACGGTTTGTCTGTATGTTCAGGTTCGCCCAAGATAGCACTAAAAATTTCCTCCAATGTACCCAAGCCACCTGGCAAAGCAATAAAAGCATCAGCACGGTTAATCATTTCTACCAATCGTTCAGACATACCTGGCACGATCAGTTCCTCTCCGTTTGATGGTTCAATAAGATTTACCTCTGCCAAAGTTTTTGGGATGATTCCCAAAACGTGATTGCCTCATTCCTGTACGGCCTTTGAAACGATCCCCATTAGTCCAAGATTGCCTCTACCATATACTAAGTGCATATTCCTTGCAGCTAAGACTCGACCCAATTCATGTGTTGCTTCTACGTATTTTGGCTTAACACCAACACTAGTACCGCAAAACACACTGATGTTTTCAACTCGTCTTCTTGAAGTGGCTTCCATGTTTTACTTTGGATGTCTTCAAAAGTGCAATGATGAATTGAATTTATAACACCTGAAAAGGATGAGTAAAATATAGCACTAGTACATGCCAAATGACAATTATTAGTTAACAGTAAAATAAATCGTGATAGTCAAAAAAGTCTGGATCCTGTCGGAGAAAATAAAAGAAAACAACAAAACAAATTAAAATTATTAGGAAAAGACAAAGAGATATAATATGTACAAGAAAAGTAGCGGCTGATTGACGTCTATGCGTCAGGGACTGTTGGATAATATGACCCATAACGTCACTATTTGTACAGATCATGGTGTTGTTGTACAAATTAACTATGTGACAAAGGAGATTGCACTCTTATCATTTGTGATTAGATCACCTTAGATATATAAATGATGAGAGGTCCCTATGATTTGTTCCTGGACGGAGAATGATATGAGACAGTATCAGTCCACGTAGGATAAATCATTAAATATCCCTAGTTGTAGTATTATCGAGAGAGGACATCGATAATGCGGAATAGGCTAGTATTGCCCTTGTGCGCGTTGTGAGGGCACAACGGCATAGTTCTCATATATTTAAGTATTGGATACTTATGCAAGTGCGATAGGAGGTTGTGTTTCACCAATGGTACGGGAAACAGCTTCGCTCTGGATAGACCCCTCGGAATCCCATTGGTATTATGACTATGTGTCTATGGGAGTCCGACATCAGGGTAGGTGTATTTGGTCTTAACCTGAGACTTGCACCGCTAATACTTACGATAATCGGTAGACTTTGGTCTTGGTGGTACAGGGCTTTAACCGGTTCTGTGTACACCACTTCTGGGTTTATCAGAGAGTCGTAGTGTATTGGGTGTGATGTCAAGACGGAAGTATCACTTCAGTCATAGTGGAGATGATGTCACGCAGGATACGGTACTAGTGCTCTTGAGTGATGCGCATCCAATCATGATATTATGACCAGGTCATGAATATCTGATTATAGAGACTAGTTACCAGACATCCGACATGTGCTTCGGACGGGGCAGACACTTATCCAGCCCCAGCCCTAGCACGTGACTATCCGATACTGGGCCGATATACACAATACTAGGGTATACTGCGCTTGATACAGATCTATATATTCCTGTAAGAATATTTCTGGAGAATTGGGTAGGCATGGCGCTTTGCTAGAAGCCAACCTTGTCTTGTAAATCGGTACAAACGTAGTACGAGGTACTTACGTGTTCGGATAGTCCGACGACCGTATTTACTGCCAACATATCCGGAGATCTCATGGGTCGGTTCCTGAAGATTCACCGATGACGTATGACTCGCACTTTAATTAATCTGGGATTAATTCGATGAGAGAAAATTAATCTGGGATTAATTCGATGAGAGAGAAAATTAATCTGGGATTAATTCGATGAGAGAGAAAATTAATCTGGGATTAATTACAGAGATATTTTATCTCGGATAAAATATCGTTAAAGAGAGAGAACGATTAATTTGGAATTAATCGATAAATTAATATATTCGATATATTAATTGAAATTAGATTTCGACGCGGAATTGAAATTGGATTTTAATTCGGGCAAACGAATTAATTTAGAATCAATTCGTTAGCGACGTGAATAGTGAATTCGCTAGGCGTAATCATTTAATTACGACGCGACGGAAAATTCGTTAATTTGGAATTAGCGAACCCGAGCCCGAGAGTGGTTGCGAGCGCATTCGCATTTCGAATTCGAGTGCGGCACGTAAGTCACATCAAGCGTCAAATCGCTAGTCGCATCAATCGTCAAGTCACTTGTCACTTTGAGTGATGTGACATGACATGTTGTCACTTTATTAAAGTGGATGGATTTGATGTGAATAGTTGATTTGAGAAGGTGAAAAGCTTTTAAAAGCTTGAAATGAAATATAACATTATTTATTTCTTGCTTTTTGACTTTTGTATTAAAAGTAATATATGTTTTATTTATTATTTACTTGGTAAATATATATAAAACAAAAATGAAAAAGTTTCTCTCTCTCTCTTGCAATGCATACGGTTTTAGGCAAAATGGAGCCAAAAACCTTCTCTCTTCTCACGGTCATGGTGACCGATTTTCATCTCCATTTTTCTGGTTTTCACACACAAAATGGAGAAGCTTTTGATCTTGTAGCAAGATCTAAGTGCTAGCACACTCATGGAGGAATACAAAGGTGATAGGGAAGTGATTTTGTGAGCTTGGAATATCAAAGCTTGGAGCTTTAATGGAGGTCTTCAATGGCCGAAAATGAAGGATTTTCACAGCCCAAAAATGCGCCCAACAGCAGTTCAAAAAGGGGAAAACCGAGCATGATGAAGCAAGAAAAAGACTTGTGTTCTTTGCATCTCAAACCAATCATTGTGAGTATTTGTTTCCGCCATTATTCCTTGATGTGTTCATGCGATTTTATGTTTGTTTTGGATGATTCTTGGGACCTAATTAGGAACTCAACAATGGTATCATGAGCTTTGAACAAGCATGAAAAAGTTAGGGTTAAAATTGGGTAAAACGAATTTGGGCATGTTTTGATGAAATTGTTTGTTATAGTATGCTTAAATGAGTTGGAATTAATGATTGATTAGATCAATTTGAAGAAATTGTGTTTGGAACAAATTTCCCCAATTTTTTGTGTAGGCCAAAGTTGACAAAATTGGGTAAACTCAATTTGAGCATCAATTGATTAAATTGTTTAGTATAGTATGCTTGAATGAGGTTGAATTGATGTTGTGCATGATCAATTTCATGAAATTTGGTTGGATCCATTTTTCCCCAAATTTTGGGCATGACAAATTTGGGTAAACTTGATTTTGAGCATGTTTGATGAAATTGGATGATTTAGAATGCTTAAAGTATGTTTAATTGAGGATTGATTGGATCAATTTGTTGAAAATGAGTTTGGAACAATTTTCCCCAAATTGCTTATGTTGGCCGAAAATTGAGACCCTAATATCTTGGTGAATTTTTGTTTGTTTGATCATTGGATGACTTGAAACAAGTGGGTAATGTTGAATTGAAGTTGGATTGGATTGAATTTTGATTTGGAACAATTTTCCCAAATTAAAGTAGGCTTGGCCGAATTCAATTGGATATGAAATTCATTGTGTTTTTTGTATTTTGATTCATTAGATGAGTTTAATTGATTTGGGAAATGATGATTGTGGATTCAATTTGATTGAAACCAAATCGGATTAAAAAACCCCTGATTGCCAAGACCTTAAGCATGTAAATTGGTTTGATTTTGATAAATTGTGTTAGACACTATTTTATATCAAAGTTCATGATTAATTAGGCTAATTGATGTTTTAGAAATGTTAATTGGATAATTAATCGTGTATTACACTTAGGTTAATTAATTATGGAATTTGGAATTTCTATAAGTTAATTAATTGGGCTTATTTTGGAAATTGGGCCTATTAGGTTGTAATTGGGCTTTTGGGCTTGGTTGTACCAAGTTAGGTTTAGGCCAATTTGGTTGGATCCAATTGGGCCTAAACCGCATCCATAAAGTCCAATTATGACTTAATGGACCTTAATTATTTAATTGGGCCTAATGGGCCAAAATTAATTTAAAGGCTTATGGGGTAACTCCCGGATTGGATTTTAGTTATTTGGTTTGACCCGAGTTGACCAAAAGTCCACGCCTTAAGAAATTAATTAAAAGCCCATTGGACTTTAATTAAATAAACATTAGATGTTAATTGGGCTTTGAGAGCCATTGCGATTAAATTTGGAATTTAAGTCGTAAAGGTTTATTAAATAAAGTGTAATATTCAATTTGGAATTGAATAGTGAATTAGTATTAAATACATGTTAAATTGGATTTAATGTTGTAGTTTAATTTAATTCAAGAATTCGTTTGTACTTTCAGTACTTATTCGCAAAACGAGTTTGACTCGAGCAAAAATCAAATCGTTGTTTGAACATTGGATGATCACTAATTATCAGATTAATTAATTGGATTAGATTGATTGATAACATGCTTGTATGAATACATGGTTGTGATGCATGAATAATGTATATCGGATGGATATTAGTCGGGGTGGGGCAATTTTAGAAATTGTTGTAATAAATTTGATTTATTAAATTGGACCTGCGTGTCCAGCCTTATCACCTCTATACTCCTTGTATTCTCTTCTCACCTATTCCCCTCAATGTAAATGAGGTTTCTTTAGAAGTGTAGTGTAACGGGTAGAAGTAAATACATGTGCTAGCTTTGGAGAGAGAAAATGAGAGATTTGATCTAGGATCAATGTAAAGTATCCATCCGTATATCATTATTATTTTATTTTCATACTCGCTTTATTATGTGTTTAGAATGCATGTTTAAGGGTGTATGATGATGAGACCTTAACAAAGATAATTAAATTGGTAGCCAATTTGCACGCGAAAAACCCTCATCAAATATCATGCGTTTTTCCTTCCATTGAGTGATTCTTACTCAAGATCCGAGATTGGCATGGGTTGTTGGCCAAAGTCAAGCCCTTGTCCGTCGAAGATGTGTTTGAATCACGAGGCTTTGTTCCATATTGGTGTCATGTCCAAGTTGTGGTTTGTTGGCCAAAGTCAAGACCACTTCTTGTCCATCGACATTGATTACGAAGCTTCCATGGTCAATGGGTCCACGCTTGACTGGGATCACTAGGTTTGTTGTGCCAAAGCCAAGGCCTAGTTGATTCAGAGGAAAAAGGTTAGGGTATATATTCGATATATAGGCATATATAAGATATATGTTTCGGACTTGGATGTCCACCTACTGGATCTAGGAGTTGGATGAGATCCAATTGATCTTCGAGATCTACCTAGTTAATTATCATACAATTTGTTGGCCAAAGTCAAGATTGTGTGATATTTAACGGGATCCTAGCCCGCTAGGAAACACGGTTTCCCGAGTACTCAACAGAGGGTTAGAGGCTCGACGAAAAATAGTGGGAGGCAAGAATTGAATTTGCAATACTCGTTCAATTACTCGCCATACGCGCTCATTCAAATTATTTCGTCGTTAGATTAAATGTTAGTTGGACTAATATTTAAATTGTTGTTTTAATAATCAGTTGGACTGTATTATATTTGATTATATATAATTGGATTATATTAATCAATATATTTGAATTAATTAATTTCAGTTTACAGTTGATTTTATAGTTGGACTATAGTAATCAATGTAATTGAGGTTAATTAATTTAGATTATATTTGATTATATAGTTGGACTATTATAATCATTATAATAAATAGTACCACAAATCGTTGATTAAATAGTTGGACTGTTAGAATCAAGATATAAAAATGAAAAAGATTAGTATTTAAGACATAATCCTGGGTGAAAATGTATTTAAACGACTTTAATTTTCAAATTGGGAATAAATTTCAGGATGGTCCTGGAAAAATAATAAGTTATTTTATTTGATAAAATAACGTATTATGCCTAAGCCCAGAGTTAAGCAAATAGTAGAGCATAATCTTTGGAAGATCATGTAATGATAACTTAAGTGCTTAATCCATTATGTTTGTCATAATTATGTTCACAGCTAGTATTAAAATTGGATTTTAGATACTTAGTGTGGTACATAAAATATATATATTGATGTTCAGAATCTATTTTGAACAGGATACTGACTTCAATTGAGATTTATCTGCGAATTAAAAACGGGACGAAAGTCGTTGTTTTAACCGTAGATATCTGAATTTAGGAACTACCTTCGGGTTAATACTTAAATTTAGAAACTGTTATAATGTAGCTAGTTGACTTTTGAGAAACATTATCTCTATATCGCGTATAACCTGCTGCGGGTGTACCTTTATATTCTAGAACACTAAAGTGTTTCATTATATAAAGATGATATTGAGATAAACACATTAGATGTGAATAACAGGATTTATATTTTGAATATAAATAATATCTCAAATATATAACATGACAAATAAATAGCTCAAACTGATTTGATCAGTTAAGAAACTTAATTGTGGCATAGTTGTCAGGGACACTGATAAACAAGAATCGTATATCCGCACTTTTGAAGAGCGATACAAGGATTGATTCCATTCAAATAAAGTCTACGAATCTAGTCTATTTGGGCAAAGTGCCTAAAACACTATTTACTTGGTAAAAGTGTAAATGCCACTGATCTGTTAGCCCTACTTCTAATAGTGAATCAAGTGGGCCCATGTCTAGTTAGGCTAGATATGGATATGAATATTTCGTGACCTGTACGGATGTGGCATCGCGTATGGTTATGTGTTTCTTTTGAAACACAAATCGGAAACTTTTAGAGTTTCGACACGAAATAGACAAATAGATCGGCTAAAGTATTAAACCGTCACGGTTAGACCGTAATGAATAATACTTAAACAATAAGTTTCTAGTATATTTGAAAGAGTATAATATTCTTTCAAATAAGGACTCCTCCCGGAACACGTCAGTTTGATGGTGTGTCCGAACAGATTAACCGAATTTTGTTAGACATGATAAGGTTAATCACGAGTCGCTTTGAGCTACCATTTCCTTCGACGGATATGCTAAACAGTGCAAGAACTTATTTTGAATAAGGTTCCATAAAATCTGTTTGACAGATTACATATTAGATATGAACGGGAAAGAAATCGGGTTTCTCATTCCTGATAATTTGGGTATGCTAGGCATATGTTTGGATGATACCAAACTAAAACCCAAATAGGATAAGTGCCAAATGTAGGTCATCCTAGGGATACCGTAAGTATTGTACTTATACACCTCAGGCTCCATAGGCAATTGACATGTTTTAAGTTTGTCAATAGAACTTTGCATTGCATTTGGAGTTCTGAATGGTACTGTGTATCACATCAAGTCTGAAACATTCCTCATTCTTTTCATCATCTGGGAAATCCATGGCCTTCTAAACATTGAATGTTACTTCTTGGTCATGTACCCTCATGGTTAATTCTCCTTTTTGTACATCAATAATGGTTCGACCTGTAGCCAAGAATGGTCTCTCGAGGATGATTGGTACGTCTGCGTCTTCCTCCATATCAAGGATAATAAAATCTGCTGGGAAAATGAATTTGTCAACCTTGACCAGCACATCCTCAACTACGTCTCTTGGAAATACGAGCGTTCTATCAGCAAGTTATAGAGAGACTGAAGTGGGCATTGTTTCTCCAATCTGCAGTTTCCTAAAAATAGAAAAAGGAATCAAATTAACACTTGCACCTAAATCACATAAAGCCTTACCAAAGTTATGTTCTCCTATGATGCAAGGAATGGTGAAACTGCCAGGATCTTTCAACTTTGGGGGAAGCTTCCTCTGAATGATGGCGCTGCATTCTTCTATCAATGCTACTGTCTCGTAATCTCCCAATCTCTGTTTTCGTGAAAGAATGTCTTTCATGAATTTTACATAGCTGGGCATTTGTTCAAAGGCTTCTGCAAATGGAATGTTGATGTGCAGCTTTTTGAACACCTCCAGGAAACGAGCAAACTGCTTGTCCAGTTTTTTTTTCTGAAGACGCTGAGGAAAATGTGGAGGTGGAGTGATCTATTCTTTTTCCTTTGCTTCTTTTTCCTCCATATGTTGCTTTGTTTCTTTTGGAACTTCCTCAGCAGTTGTTTTGGCTCCAACATCTTTGTTGATTTCAGTACCATTTTTTAACATTATGGCATGACATTCCTCATTCCCTCGGTTCCTTGGATTGGGTTCCGTGTTGCTGGGAAAATTACCTGGCGGTCTGTAACTTTGAGCATTGGCCAGTTGTTTGATTTGATTCTCCAGTGCTTTGATGGAAGCAGATTGGCTCTGAAACATAGCATCATATGCTGCTTGTTACATTTTGAACATCTCTGCAATCCATTCTTTAATTTATGGTTCTTTTACATGTTCCTGGCCTTTGTTCTGTTGTTGAAATCCTGGTGGTGGATAGTTCTGCTGTTGGAATCCATGTGGTGGATTGTTCATTTGTCCTGAATTGTTGCTCCATGAAAAATTGAGATAATTCATCCACTCTGGGTTGTAGGTGTTGGAATATGGATTGTTCCCATGTCTGTTGAAATTGTTGACATAATTCACCGTCTCTTCAAGTTGGTTTGGTTCTAGTGCTCCTCCATATGGTGAACTTGTGGATCCAGTGCTGAGAGTCTCCATGAATTTGCATATTTGATCCAGCTTGGCGTTGACTGCTGTATTGGCTCCACTTTTATAAATTCCTGCAATTCTTTAGATCATGCTCCTTTCTGTTGGCCACAAGGAATTATTGCTGGCCATTTCTTTGATTAGGTCCCAGGCTTGATCTTCTTCTTTTGCCATTAAAGCTCCTCCAGCAGCAGCATCGATTGTGGTTCTCATCAGTCCAGAAAGTCCATTATATAAGGTTTGGACTTGAAGCCATTTTGGAATCTCATGGTGAGGACATTTCCGGAGCAAATCTTTGTATCTTTCCCAAGCTTTGTAGAGAGTTTCTGAGTGTTGTTGCACAAAGGATGTGATGTCATTCCTCAGCTTTACAGTTCTGGCTGGTGGAAAGTACTTTGCAAGAAATTTGGTGGCTGAAGTGTTCCAAGTTGTGATGGAACCTGCTGGTAGTGAATGTAGCCAAGCTTTAGCTCTGTCCTTCAATGAGTATGGGAAAATACGCAGTCTCATTGCTTCTTCAGCTTCTCGGTTGTAATTGAAAGTGCCGCAAACTTCCAGGACGTTGCTGATGTGGGCATTAGGATCTTCAGTTGCATTCCCCCTAAACTGAACTGACTGCTGAATCATCTGAATGCATGTTTTGATGTCACCTGCATTTACTGGTAAGGGAGGAAGTAAAATATATGAAATGAGTCTGTCAACCACCGGAATGGTTCTGTCTCGAATGGGAATTGGTGGTGCAACCTCCAAAGGTTCATGTTCCATGTTGACTAAAGCTTTTTGGCCTTCTCTCCTTTCCCTTCTCAACTGTCTGATGGTTCTTTCAATTTTCGGGTCAAACGGTCGAAGTTTAAAGCTTCTGGTTCGTCTCATGAAGTTTTTGAGTACCCGAAACACAAGAAAACAAAAATAATAAGTAAAAAGAAAATTAGATATAAGTAAAGGTATCTAACCTTAAAACTAATAGTGAAAGATAAATAAGTCTCCGGCAACGGCGCCAAAAACTTGACCGGTGCTTACACACGCGTATAACGCAAGCGCACGTATCGTTCAAGTAGTATAAAAAGTATCGATCCGACGAGGACTTAATACCTAATCTATTAATTTTATGAGGTCAAATGATTACTAGTATCTAACAGGTTGATTGATTGATTTGAAATGGTGATGATTCTAAATTTAAAAACAAGTAAATAAAATTGTTCGAAATATGTTTAAGAAAATTCAATATTAAAAACTATCTAGAGTTTTGAATCTTTCTAATATCTTTTAAAAGATGAAGTGGTTATTCCATGTTTGTGTAATAAATCGATTTACTAACCTGTAACACTAAATTATGCGAAAGCCTCTGTCGATGGTCAGACGCAAATACCCAGTTTAACCCAATTGAACCATATGTCTATGTCAACCAAATTATCTGGATTCATTAAGTTTAAGTTCCAATTATGGCTACCCCCGTCCTACAGGTATATGTCTATCCTGTAAGGAAATCTATTAAAGGGTTATCTATCCTCAAGGAAGATCGTGGGTTATCAAGTCTAAGGCTGAAACCTAAAATTCCTTTGTCAAGTTTATTTTAGATTTACCACATCAATCTTATTGGTTATCAGACAACAAGAAGCATTAGGCTTAAGACTTAATAAGTAAACCTTTAAATTACCCAAACTATAAAATAACCTATTATAAAACGATGATATTAGAATTCATCACAACCCCAGATAACTAACTTAGTTACGACACATAACTAGGGCTAGTAAAAACTTAAAAGTAAAAGACATAAAGTAAAAATGCTGAAAAGTAATTGCGGTAAAGTAAAAGCTGAAAAGTAAATTACAATAAAATAAAATGCTAAGGTAAAATGATCAACTTTTACTAATTACTATTTAGATATCTCCCTTAATATAATATATTAACTTGTGATTATTTTACCAACCGTCCATATAGGCGGTAACCTGATTAAGTCAAATTAAGTCCAACCAACCATAAAGGCGGAACCAAAATAAACCTGCCATATTGGCGGTAAGAAAAATTAATTACCAACCGACCAATCTGGCAGTATCCTAGATTAGTCAGGTTTAAACCAGATTAAAATGAATTACCAACCGACCAATATAGCGGTATCATTTTTAAGTCAAATTTTAAATAGTGAATATATTATATTTAAGGGAGATTAATCTAAATAGCAATAGTAAAAGAATTACCTTTCACCCTAGCAGGGGGAAGTTACCTCCTCATGGTGAATAGTAAGAACTATAAAAAGTAAAGAAAGTAAATTACTATTATTACATAACGTAATTAAAATTAATTACAAAACTAAAATTTAAAAGAAACTAGATAGAAAACCCCTTATTTACATCAGAGAAATTAGAGAGGAAGGTACATCTGAAACTGAAACCTCGAGCTCAATTTATAGGCGCGGATAGGCTCTGGGCGTCGTGATGCTATAACCTTTGGCGTCGCGACGCCTGTGTCTTTTGGCGTGGCATGGTGAGATGATGACGCGTGGCGATTCAAATAAGGAGATAAGGCGACACATGGCGAGGCGGCTAACAACTCAATTATTGTGCTGACGTGGTGACACATGGCGAAAGGGAGTGTCGGCACCGTAGGATTGCGACACGTGGCACAATGTGATTGGTTGATGATGACGTGGCACTTTGACTTGGTCAACAGGTGATGTGGACGATGGCGTGGCAGACACGTGGAGTGACATGTGGCACACGTGGCAATGGCGATTGTCGACACCGTAGGATGATGACACGTGGCACAACGCACGTTAGAAGATCGGCTGTGATGGTGACACGTGGCACGACGCATGTTAGCAAAGTCAAACTTCTCAGATTCTGACATGTGGACCCGGCGCACGTTAGCATGGACCTGGCGCACGTTAGGCGTCGCGACGCTAAATGCTTGCGCTTCGCGACGTGAGAAATGACTATTTTGCCCTTTTCGTCCTTTTTCACTGTTTTGGCCCCAAATCACCTCCAGAGAGTCCTGAAACTTTATTTATCTATAAAATAACACAAAAAACATCACAATATTCACCAAACTCAAGAAACTATACAAAAAATGAGTTGAAAATAGTCATATAATTACCACTCATCAGGAATCGACACCCCAGTTATACTGCGATAACCACAAGTTATTTTTGGGCGTAATCACTAGTTGTCCCAGCTGTTCGATGTTAGCAATCATCTGCGATACATGGTGCTCAACAGATGTACCATCTGACATGCGAGAGTGAAAGAGCTTCTTCTGCAATTCGTTCCTCTGCGATCGAAGGTTAGATCGGTGTATGTCCCTCAATTTCAACATCATTTCCAGCCATCTTAATTGCAATAGTCTAACTATTCAATTAACGATTTTGGGTACAGTCCAACTGTTACAAGAAAATAATAAAATATTATTCCAACTAATATAAATATATAAAATGATGAAAATAATTTGAAAGCGCGTATTTGACAAGTATTTGAACGAAATTGCAAATTCAATACTAGCCTCCCATTATTTTTCGGCGAGCCTCTAACCCTCTGTAGAGTACTCGGGAAATCTTGTTTCCTAGTGGGCTAGGATCCCCGTTAAATAACACACAACCTTGACTTTGGCCAACAAGCTATATGATACTTAACTAGGTAGATCTCTAAGATCAATTGGATCTCATCCAATTCCTAGATCCGGTAGGTGAACCTCCAAGTCCGAAACATATATACAATATATATGTCAATATATCCAATATATTTCATAACATTTTCCTCTTAATCAACTAAGCACTGGCTTTAGCTCAACAAACTTAATGATTCCAGTTAAGCGGGACCCATTGACAGTGGGAAAGCTTCGTAATCCACATCGATGAACTAGAAGTGACATTGACTTTGGCCAACAAGTCACAACCGCCCAAGACATGCAATATAGAACAAATCTTTCGTGGTTCAAACACATCCTTGATGGACATTGATCTTGACTTTGGCCAACAAACCAATGCCAATCTTGGATCTTGAGAGAGAACCACTCAATGGAAGGAAAACGCTTAATATTGTATTGAGGGTTTTTCGCGTAAATTGGCAACCAATTTATTATCTTTGATTAGGTCTCATCATACACCTTTAAGCATGCATTCTAAAAGCATATTAAGGCGCGAAATAAATAATAATGATATACTGATGGATATTTAACAAATTATTCCTAGAAAAAATCTCACACTTTTCTCTCTCCCGCTAGCACTATTCTAACTTCTACCCAATTACATAATACATTAAAGAAACCTCATTTACATTGAGGGGAATTGGTGAGAAGAGAAATACAAAGAGAATAAAGATAATAGGCTGGGCACGCAGGTCCAATTTAATAAATTCTAAATTTATTACAACAATTTCCAAAATTACCCTCACCCTTCTAATATCCATCCGAAATACATTATTCATACAATACATCCATGTATTCACACAAATCATGTTATTCAATCAATCTAATTCAATTAATTAATCTTTGAATTAATGACCATCCAATGTTCAAACAACGATTTGATTTGCGCTAGTTCAACTCGTTTAAGAATAAGTACTCAAAGTGCGTATTCTTGAATTATATCAAACTACAATTTTAAATGTTTAATTTGTATTCATTACTAATTCTAACTTAATTCCAAATTAAATAATTACACTTCTTTTAGTGCCTTTTAGACTTATATTCTAAATCCAATCTTTATGGGTCTCAAAAGCCCAATTAATATCTAATGTTAATTTAATTAAAGTCCAGTGGGCTTTTAATTAATTCTTAAGACATGGACTTTGGCAACCAAAGCCCAATAAGGAATCACCCTTTGCCATAAAATCAATTTTAGCCCATTAGGCCCAATTAAATATTTAAAGGCGCAATTATTCTATTTGGACTTTATGGAATGGTTTTAGGCCCAATTTGGATCCAATCCAAATCAAAGACTAATTTTAATTAATACAAAATTCCAAATTTCACATTAATTTTAATTAAAGTGTAATAGCCATAATTAATTAGTTAAACCAATATTTCCAAAACACCAATTAAACTGATTAATCATGCTTTAATTAATCAACTCATGTCCAACACAAATTGAAGCAAAACAACTCATTCCATGCTTATCATGCTCACGTCAATTTAGCATAATCTTAACCAATTTTGATTTCAATCTAATTAAATCAACAATCAACATACATATCATGCTTTAAACACATCCAATGGTCTAAAATCAAAAAATCACCATGAGTTATCCATTAGGGTGTATTCGGCCAAGCTTCATATTTTGGGAAAAATGGATCCAATTAATTTTTCTCAAATCTAATCATGCATAACTCTAAGTTATCATAATCTAAGCATAACCAAACAATCAATTTGGAAAAATCAAGCTCCAATCAAAAATACCCAAATTAAAGTATATAAACTCTAAAACAAATCATGCTTAAAATTGGCTCATGATACCATTGTAGGTGTTCCTAGAACATGCCAAGGATCTATAAGTCATGATTTCATGTGTGAATAATCAAAGAAGTTGCGGAAAAATACTTACAATGAGCTGATTGTCGCAAGTATTAGCGATGCAAGTCTCAAGTTAAGACCAAATACACTTACCCTGATTCAGATTCCCATAGATACATAGTCATACTACCAATGGGATTCCGAGGGGTCTATCCAGAGCGAAGCTGTTTCCGTACCATCGGCAAACAGAACCTCCTATTACACTTGCATGAGTATCCAATACCCAAATATATGATAACTATGCTGTTACACTTCCATAACGCGCACAAGTGTAATACTAGTCTATTCTGCATTATCGATGTCCAGTCTCGATAATACTACGACTAGGGATATTTAATGATTAAACCTTACGTGAATTGATATTGTCTCATATCTTATTAATCTGGAACTAATCATAAGGACTTTTATCATTTATATATTCAAGTAATCTAATTACAAAATGATAAAATAGCAATTTCCTTTGTCACATAGTTATTTTGTACAAAAACCACAATGTCTTTTACAAATAGTGATGTTATGGGTCATAATTGTCCAACAAGACATATACCTGTCGGGCGGGGGTAACCACAATTGGAACTTAATCTTAATGAATCCAGGTAATTTGGTTGACATAGACATATGATTCAATTGGGTTATACTGGGTATTTGCATCTGGCCATCGACAGAGGCTTTTGCATAATTTCGTGTTCTAGGTTAGCAAACCGATATATTACACAAATATGAAATAACCACTTCATCTATAATTAGATATTGGAAGAAATCACAACCCTATATAGTTTCTTAATATTGAATTTCACTTAATTTACTTTCGTGCAATTTTATTTACTTGTTTTTAAGTTTAAAGTCATCATCCAATCAATCAATCAATCTATTAGATACTAGTAATCATTTGGCCTCATAAAATTAATAGCTTAGGTTTTAAGTCCTCGTGGGATAGATACTTTTTATACTACTTGAACGATACGTGCGCTTGCGTTATACGCGTGTGATTACGCACCGGTCAAGTTTTTGGCGCCGTTGCCGGGGACTTATTTATCTTTCACTATTAATTTTGGGGTTAGATACTTTTACTTGTATCTAATTTCTTTTTACTTATTATTTTTGTTTTTCAGGTTCTCAGACATTACATGAGACGAACTAGAAGCTTTGAACTCCGACCGCTTGACCCAGAGATTGAAAGAACTATCAGACAGTTGAGAAGGGAAATGCGAGAAGGCCAAGAAGCAATTGTTAACATGGAACCTGAACCTTTAGAGGTTGCACCACCAATTCCTATTCGAGACAGAACCATTCCAGTGGTTGACAGCCTCATTTTCTGTATTGTACTTCCTCCCTTACCAGAAAATACGTGTGACATCAAAAC
The DNA here is from genome assembly GCA_019454045.1 of Zanthoxylum bungeanum. NCBI lineage: Eukaryota > Viridiplantae > Streptophyta > Magnoliopsida > Sapindales > Rutaceae > Zanthoxylum > Zanthoxylum bungeanum. The sequence goes on from SKCR01025371.1 coordinate 66,610, forward strand.
ATGCATTCATATGATTCAGCAGTCAGTTCAGTTTGGGGGGAATGCAACTGAAGATCTTAATGCCCACATCAGCAATTTCCTGGAAGTTTACGGCACTTTCAATTACAACCGAGGAGCTGAAGAAGCAATGAGACTGCGTGTTTTTCCATATTCTTTGAAAGACAGAGCAAAAGCTTGGTTACATTCACTACCAGCTGGTTCCATCACAACTTGGAACACTCTAGCCACCAAATTCCTTGCAAAGTATTTTCCACCAGCCAGAACAGCAAAATTGAAGAATGATATCACATCTTTTGTACAACTTGACTCAGAAACCCTCTACGAAGCTTGGGAAATGTACAAAGATTTACCCCGGAAATGTCCTTACCATGAGATTCCAAAATGGCTTCAAGTCCAAACTTTATATAGTGGACTTTCTGGACTGATGAGAACCACAATTGATGATGCTGCTGGAGGAGCTTTGATGGCAAAAGGAGAAGATCAAGTTTGGGACTTAATTGAAATCTATATTCCAACACCTATAACCCAGAGTGGAGGAATCATCCCAATTTTTCATGAAGCAACATTTCGGGGCAAAAGAATAATCCACCACCTGGATTTCAACAGCAAAAAAAAAGCCAGAAGATTGAAAAAGAACCAGAAATGAAAGAATGGATTGTAGAGATGTTCAAAAAGCAACAAGCAGCATATGATGCTATTTTTCAAAGCCAATATGCTTCTATCAAAGCACTGGAGAATCAAATTGGACAACTGGCCAATGCTCAGAGTTACAGACCGCCAGGGAACCTTCATAGCAACACAGAACCAAATCCAAGGAACCGAAGGAAGAAGCAATGTCAAGCCATCACCTTGAAAAGCGGTACTGAAATCAACAAAGATGTTGGAATCAAGGCATCCATTGAAGAAGTTCCAAAAGATGCAGTTCCACATATGGAGGAAAAAGAAGCAAAGGAAAAAGATCAAATCACTTCACCTCCACATTTTCCCCAGCGTCTACAAAAAAAAAACTGGATAAACAGTTTGTTAATTTCTTGGAGGTGTTCAAAAAGTTGCATATCAACATCTCATTTGCAGAAGCATTGGAAGAAATGCCCAGCTATGTCAAATTCATGAAAGACATTCTTTCACGAAAATGAAGATTGGGAGATTACGAGATAGTAGCATTGACAGAAGAATACAGTGCCATCATTAAGAGGAAACTTCCCCCAAAGTTGAAAGACCCTGGCAGTTTCACTGTCTCATGCACTATCGGAGAATATTATATCGGTAAGACTTTATGTGATTTAGGTGCAAGTGTTAATTTGATGTCTTTTTCTATTTACAGGAAATTGTAAATTGGAGAAGCAATGCCTACCTCAGTCTCTTTGCAACTTGCTGATCGAACACTCGTATTTTCGAGAGGAGTAGTTGAAGATGTGCTGGTAAAAATTGATAAACTCATTCTCCCAACAGATTTCATTATCCTTGACATGGAAGAAGACAAAGATATACCTATCATTCTTGGGAGACCATTATTGGCTACAGGTCGAACTGTGATTGATGTACAAAAATGAGAACTAACCATGAAAGTTCAGGACCAAGAAGTTACATTCAATGTTTTCAAAGCCATGGAATTCCCTAGCGATGAAAATGAGAAAGAATGTTTCAGAATTGATGTTGTTGATAGTATCATCCAGGATACTGATACAATTTCCACGGATAAACTTGAAGCTTGCATCACCAATAAGAATGACAGCGAGCTAGATGCTGAAATTCTGGAATGTATCAACTATCTTGATAAGCCATTTCGTTTCAAATTGACAACATCAGTGGAAATTTTAGAACTACCGAAGAAAGATCGAATCAAGCCTTCGATTGAAGAACCACCACAGCTGGAGCTGAAGTTACTTCTGAGCCATCTCAGGTATGCATTTCTTGGAAACTCTTTTGAATTACCTGTGATTATTTCTTCTTCGCTAACATTGGAGCATGAAGAAAAGTTGCTGAGAGTGTTACGAGAACATAAGAGAGCCATTGGCTGGACTATAGCAGACATTCGAGATATTAGTCCATCATTTTGCATGCACAAGATTCTGATGAACGATGAGTACAAACCCCAGTGGAGCATCAACGGAGACTCAATCCAATCATAAAGGAGGTCGTGAAGAAAGAAATCATCAAATGGTTGGATGATGGCATCATTTACCCCATCTCAGACAGTAGTTGGGTGAGTCCTATGCAATGTGTGCCGAAGAAATGAGGAATTATTGTAGTCACAAATGAAAAGAACGAGCTGATTCTAACAAGAACGGTTACTGGATGGAGAGTATGCATGGACTACCGGAAGCTGAACAAAGCAACAAGGAAATACCATTTTCCGTTGCCATTCATTGATCAGATGCTAGACAGACTGGCGGGACATGAGTACTATTGCTTTCTGGACGGATATTCGGGGTACAATCAGATTGCCATCGCCCCAGACGATCAGGAGAAAACCACATTTACATGTCCGTATGGTACTTTTGCTTTTCGCAGGATGCCATTTGGATTATGTAATGCTCCTGCCACATTTTAGCGTTGCATGATGGCTATCTTCTCAGACATGCTGAAGCAGAGTATGAAGGTTTTTATGGATGACTTCTCTGTGTTTAGAGACTCTTTTGACCACTGCTTGCAAAATCTGGAACAAGTGTTACAAAGGTGTGAAGATACAAACCTGGTACTCAATTGGGAGAAATGCCACTTCATGGTGCATGAATGCATCGTTCTTGGACATCGGATCTCACAAAAGGGAATCGAGGTAGACAAAGCAAAGATCGAGATAATTGAAAAATTACCTCCACCAACATCTGTCAAAGGGATTCAGAGCTTTCTCGGACATGCAGGTTTTTACAGAAGATTTATCAAAGACTTATCCAAAATTGCTAAGCCTTTGTGCAATCTTCTAGAGAAGGATGTGTCTTTCAACTTCACCAAAGAATGCCAGGAAGCTTTTGAGATCCTAAAACAGAAGCTGGTTTCTGCCCCCATCATAGTAGCACCAGAATGGACCCTTCCATTTGTGGTGATATGTGATGCTGGTGATTTTGCTGTAGGTGCAGTTTTGGGACAACGCAAAACAAAGATTTTTCACACCATTTATTACTCCATCAGAACTCTGAATGAAGCTCAACTCAACTACACAACCACTGAAAAGGCGTTGCTTGCAGTTGTGTTCGCTTGTGATAAATTTTGATCTTATCTGCTGGGTCCCAAAGTGGTGGTCTACACAGATCATTCGGCAATCAAATATCTGATTGTGAAGAAAGATGCCAAACCCAGATTGATCCGTTGGATACTTCTATTGCAAGAATTTGACGTAGAGATCTGAGACAGGAAAGGGACAGAAAACCAAGTGGCAGATCATTTATCGAGGCTCGAGAATGGTGAAACAACTGGCAAAGAACTGACAATCAAAGAACTTTTCCAGATGAACAGCTATTTGCCATGAAACAACATAATTTCATGTTTGCATATGACCATCGACAGAGGCTTTTACATAATTTCGTGTTCCAGGTTAGTAAACCGATATATTATACAAACATGAAATAATTACTTCATCTTTAATTAGATATTGGAAGAAATCACAACCCTGGATAGTTTCTTAATATTGAATTTCACTTAATTTACTTTCGCGCAATTTTATTTACTTGTTTTTAAGTTTAAAGTCATCACCCAGTCAATCAATCAATCAATTTGTTAGATACTAGTAATCATTTGGCCTCATAAAATTAATAGCTTAGGTTTTAAGTCCTCGTGGGATCAATACTTTTTATACTACTTGAACGATACGTGCGCTTGCATTATACGCATGTGTGATACGCACCGATCATATACTATGATCAATAGTCTCAAAATATAAAAATAGCTTTACTAAGACCGGCCTTTATGGTGGATCATCATTGAGGACAGAGAATTGTCTTTGCTTTTGGATTTGATTAATTTCTGCAACTGGGAATATCAATAATGTTATCGGAGTTCTTTTATTGGTTTCTTATGTTTCTTTATTTCTTTATTTATTTTTTTGTATTTTGTGTGAAGACAAATTTTTTTTTTTTTTTTTGGAGTGGATCATAATAGTTTTTCTATAATTTTTCATTATCATTTATTTGTGTTAAATGAGCTCTAGATATGCCAAAAAAAAAAAAAAAAAAAAGCGGTGCCTCAGTCCATGCGGAAAGTTAATCATTGAATGTGCATCAGTCCATGCAGAAAATTAATTATTGAATCAGCTGGTGGAGCTCCAAGAGATAAGGAGCAGTTTTGGCGCTATGATGTGTTGTGTTCAAGTTGGTTCTCTACACTATTTCGCTTAATGAAAGTGCCTTTGCCAATATTTGAAACCATTTCAAACACAAACATACCAAGTCCTACAACTATTATAAACATATTTGTATAAATTGAACCATTCAATTACAGAGATTTACATTAATTCTTGGGAGCCTCCAACACTTAGAACTTGATGGTGTTTTACTTGAACTTCAACCTTCAAGTTTTAGTCCGACTTTACTTGGGGTCCGTTTGTTTTGATATAAAATAATTTTCATAAGTAAAATATTTTCAACCAAAATTATTTTTGAAAATGAAAGTATTTTCTAATATTTGGTTAGTGCATGAAAATATTTTCTACTCTAAATAACGGAAAAAATATTATTTCAACTCTAAATATCTTTTAATAATAATTTTAAAAGTTGAAAACCACCGGGCTTAGTTTTAAAAATGAAAGTAAATTTCACAAAAAATCTCACGTATAAGAAAATCTGAAAAGTAAGTAACATGTATGTCTTGGATTTGAAGGCAATAGTTTTGTTTAATCACAAGTGGCGGTTAAAATTAGATTTTATTAGTTAATGTGATAAATGAAGATCTTGAAATAAAAACGGATTACGAATAATATACCTAGATTTGTAAGGTACGAGAATGATTTATCCAATCTTTTTGGGTTAGGGAATTTCATTCGTAACAAACTTTTTAATTATATAAATAATTTAATGAATAGGAATTTGTTATTTATTAAATACTATATGGAAAATGAGCATAACCCTCCCGATATTTGACAACACTTATTGAAATCTTATAATTTTTAAAAACTAAATAAAACTAATATTCTTTCCCAAAGTACTCTCTCTCATTAAAACTATCATCAGAGGGTTTTATTATAACTATAGAGAGTTTTGTTTAGTTCTTAACATCAGTGAGAGGTTTCGAATCGTTTTGTCAAACATCAGAAGGATTATGTTCATTTTCCCAAAAACTATATTTCCCAATAATTATTATAAAAAACCTAACTTTAAATTTTTTTCCTCTTTAATCCTAAGATTTTAAATTTATTCATCTTTAGTAATTTTCTGACTAATAAGAAGTTTGACCTAAATTTTTCCCTTTTTACCCTTATATATATATATATATATATATATATATATATATTTTAAAAATATCGTTAATGTGAACAATATATTTTAGCTTTACAGGATAAGGGATGTGCAAGCACAGATATATATTTTAACCCATAAACTCTAAAATCAAAACTTAGGTACTAAGTTTTGAAATCACTTTCTTCTTTAAAGATAAAGAGGTAGGCAAACCCGACTACATTTTTAGCCCCTTTACTCCCCAAGATTTGAACTTAGATAATGTTTTTTAAATGCACTTATTTTTAATTTAAATACACACTAAATATTAATTCATTTTTAGTATTTTTGCTATGAGGATGAAACTACTTATACACACCTAATTGACAGTCATTGTGTGTCTGTAGGAAAAAATAGTCACAATGTGACTGAATCATAAATGAGACTGATGTCACAAATGAAACTGATGTTACAAATATGACTAGGGGTGAGCAAAATCGATTTCGGGTCCGGTTCCGCATGGAACCGGAACCTATCCAGAAAAATTTGGTTCCGCACTAAGTGGAACCGGAACCTACCCAATTAAACAGGATACCCTATTATTCGGTTCTAATTTGGTTCCGGTCCGGTTTCGAATTACCCTATTTTAAAATATTTTAATGAAAACTACATTTCAATACGAGTTCGTAGGAAAAAACGGGGACCAAATCGGAGTGCGGAAACTGCTGCATTACTTAGCTCTGCTGCCATTTCCCTGTTCTTCTGAATTTTCATGAAAAAAATAAAAGAATAATTTTTTTTTTAAAAAAAAACGAAGTTAGATCCAAAAAAAGACCAAAGACAGTATGAAGAAAAAATAACGGCAAAAAAAAAACTATAAAATAAATATAAATGTGATTCTTGACTTAACTAGAAGTGAATTAAGTGTTTCAGTAAAATATCGGAAAAAAGAATATATAATACTGAATAAGCATACAAAATAAAAATAAAAAAACAGTAAAAGAAAGTATTTATGAAGAGAAAATATACCTGAAAGCCTGATTGATTGCAGATATGTTGTGAGTAGAAGTGAAGAAAGTGTTTCAGCTGCAAATCACAACTACATGAAAACATATATATAATTAGTACAAGATGAGAAACAAACAATTAAAGAAAGTAATTCTGGAATCAAACACAATAAGAAACAAACAATTAAAGAAAATAATTCTGAAAACCTTAGAGCACATGCACATGAAACTTGAATGATTGCAGATCTGCTCTGATGAGTTCTTCTCATGGTCCGAATTACAAGTTTACAACAGCATAAAACCGGTTCCATGGTCCGGTTCCGGTTCGATCATTTTGGAACCGGAACCTACCCGGATAAAATCGGTTCCTTCATTTTTGGAACCGGAACCTACCCGATTACAATCGGTTCCGGTTCCAAACCCGAAAAATCGGTCTGGTTCCAACCGGTTCCGGGTAAACCGGAACCGTTGCTCACCCCTAAATATGACTAAAGTATCAGTCACCTAACTAATAGTCAAATTGTGACTATGGTTAAAAAAATACACTCATAATTGATAGTCATTGTGTGACTATAGGTAAAAAAAATAAAAATAAAAATGTAAACATAGTTACAATATGACTGAAGTCACAAATATGATTGAGGTCACAAATATGACTAAATTATCAATCACTCAAATAATAGTCACATTGTGACTGTGGGTGAAAAAGCACGGTCACAATATGATTGTGGTCATAAATGTGACTGAGACACACCCATAGTTAAATTATTAGTCGTCCAACTGATAGTCACATTATGACCGTGGATAAAAATATGGACTGTGACTAAGTTCTTTGTGATTGTGCCCAATGTGACTAAGGGTCACCAATATGACTGAGGTAAATATTGTGATTGTCGGTAAGAAATGTGACTGAAATACACATAACACGACATTCAATTACTAATGTGATTGAAGTAAAAATGTGATTATGACGGATGTCGATGTGAAGTACGTGTGACATAGCAGCTTTAGGGTTAATTTCGACCATGAGTTAAATTAGAGGTTTGTTGATGAAAGTTGTTGCTATGTATGTAAGCGTATGTATATTTTTACTAATTGTGAAAATGACTAATTTGAAATCATTATTTTCTTATAAATGTAATTGTCATTTTTGACCCATTTTTTGGTTGAAACATATCAACAATTGACCTTGTTTTAAATCTTACGATTTGTAGATCGATAATGTGTATTTTTTTTTATGAATTAAAACACTTTATATTTTGACAGATATTTACTATTAAATTAAAAGTAAAAAAAAAAAAAAAAAAAATTTTATTTTTAAAAAAAAAACTATTAATTATTTTTAAGTTTAGCTCTATATTCCATTTGGTAATTTTACAATAATATGACAAATTATAAATTTGTAAGTTTATCGTGAACTAAATAGGAAAGCTTCTACTCTTTTTTTTTTTAAAATAAAAACCCTTTAATGAAATACTTAAAAAATAATGGACATTTAAAATTTGAATATCCCCATATTTTAATGGTCATTTTAAATTCCTAATTCAATACAATAAAATTTTAAAGAATATTTTAAAATCCTAATTATATATCATAAACGTTTAAAATACAAAATAATCTCATATATTGAATACACTCCCTTAGCTTCACATAAATCGGATTCTTTTAGAGCCTAACTCAAAAGAAGTTTCAAGCAAGCAATTTTTTGCTTCTTAATTTGTTTTGTTCACTCAAATCCTTTTGCCCATGTTTCTAAAAGAAAAAAATCAATCACACTTCTATTTGCTTCATCGGAAAATTTTTTTTTTTTTTTTTTTTTCATTTTTAATTATTAGTTATCTCTGCTTCCAAAAATGGCACCAAATGAACGGCCAACATATTAGGTAGGAAAAATGGATTCTCTCTCCAAAATACTAACATTACTAACAGAACCCCATAAACAAAACGTTGAAAAAAAAAATCTTTGTAATTAAAATTTTCATTCGATATATGACATATCAAATACATACGAAAAGTGATAAACATACTTACACTTCTATATAAAATAATTATATATCTCTCACTGTAACTACAGTAATCGCTACAGTGATCATAGTGATCAATGTAGTAACAGAGAGAGGAGTGTAGTTATTTTATATAAAAATGTAAGTAAATCTATCATTTTTGCAATAAATACATATGAGTAATATAAGAATTTGTTTTTAATCACAGACATTAATAGTTAAAGAACTTTAGTTATTTTTATAGCACAGTTTTGAATATATGTCACCTGAACGAAGTTATGAAACCTAATTTTAAAAGAGATATTTATAAAAGCTCGAACACTATACTCTTATCAGACACATATATTTTTATCTTCTTTTTAATGTGGTATTGTCATGTGTCAATTTAAAATTTTGAAATATTTAGTACAATTGATAGGTTAAAGAACTTGATCTAATAAATATATTTGTCATTTAATTTTAGATGAATGAACATAACCTGATGAATGTATTTATCATTGATATTGAGGTGAATGAACTCGAATTAATGAATGTATTTGTTATTTTTAGGTAAATGAATTTAATATGTTGAATATATTTGTCATTTTTAGGTGAATGGATTTATTATTGTAATTATTGATTTGAGTTAAATGTGATAAATTTGTTATTGTTATCACTATAAATATATGTATAACCTTATATTTTGTCTACCCAAATATTAAGAATTAATTTCAATAAGAAAATGACACATGTTATTTAAGCATGTTAAAGGTCCATAAATAATTGACTAGAATACATGACACTATGAAAAAAATATTGTCATTTATGAGGAGTAATTGAAATTTGAAAGATTGGAAGGCTTGTATAAATACATCATGTAATTTTCAAGACATAGACTCAAATTTGACGGATAACATATCCTGTTAAATCTTATTTCCTGTCTTCTTTTTTGGGATGATTAAAGCATTACCATTTTATTTCTGCTGTTTATTTTATTCTTTTAATTGCTTCTAATTATTCGAACAATATTTATCTCATGTCTTATGTGGTGCAGTCACATATCATTTTATCACTTGCTTCTAATTATTTGAACAATATTTATCTCATGTCTTATGTGATGTAGTCACATGTTATTTTAAAATATGTTAACGTGCAGATACGCAATTACTTTTATAAAACAAATGACAAGTTAAATTGTTAGACCAACTTTTAATGGAGAATAATTTATTATTTAATATAAACAATAAATTAATTAATCTTCAAATGTTAATATAATATTTTAAGTTTTCACTAGTCTCAAAACTTACCAAATTAATGAGACTTTTTTGTATGATTAAAAAATCTAAAATAATTAAAAATAGGTCAATGAAATTATAACTATCATAAGTTAAAGTTAGTGACTTATCCAAGAATCGATTGGAACCGAAACAGAACCGATGAATATGGTATCGTATTTAAATATGATAGGTTATGATTTTAAAAATTTAAGTACCGATTTTTTTTTATAGATTCCAGTTCCACCTCAATAGGATATGATATCATGTTTTACTCACCCCTAAATTATTATCTCCTTCATAAAGTAATAAATTATAAAGAGATAGTATCGTTTCTACAACTGAAAGATTAAATTATTTACGGAATTATCAGAAAACTTTAAATAAATTTGATTTTATTCCAAAGGTTTCAATCAGTATATTAATTTATTATATTATTTTTTAGGTTTAATGTTATATTTGAAGTTTCAATCAGTGTACTAATTTATATTTTTAGTACATTATTGAAACTTTGAGTGTAAAAAAAAGAAACCTACAAAATATAAATTAGTATATTGACTAAAATATTAGGTGCAAGGTTCAAATCATTTATAATTTTCAAGTAATTTCATACATAAATCAATTTTCAGGTTTAGAAATGATAATATCCCGATTATAAATCAGTTATTTCTTATAAACTATAAATAATTTTTATACAAATTCAGACATTTAGTTCATTGAATTTTAGTTTCTTGATACTTTCATATGTAGCCAGCACATTGTTAAATTTTCACACCCTAAAATACGTTTAAAGATGGACCACATCTAGGCTAGGCCTTGCTATTTTTCAACTCTAACTTCAAAAATTGGCCATGTGGATGTGATTGGCATTGACTAACCCAAAAACAAAAGAAATTAAAAATTAACCGTGGATGTGACTGGTATTCTTTATACAAAAAAAAAAAAAAAAAAAAAAAAATCAGATTTGAGGATTATTGTAATAAATTCTTATAGATTCTTTAAATTAAAAATTATATCATTTTCTGATAAATATAAAGAGTTATATAGAGTCTTGTTAAAGATGCTTTTGAATAAACTATGGATATACCTTGCCCGCTTGGAGCTCACGATTATTCAAATCTGACTGTAGTATCTTTATAGAAGTATCCATTCATTTAATCAAAAACCCAAGAACAATAAAAAAATTTAAAAAAAGAAACAAAAACAATGGTAATGATATTCATACAAAAAAATTACACAAATTTTATACATAAAAACTTATTGATAGTAATTTTTCACCCTGAGAATGTTCAAATACTGAAGAGATTACACGGCCAAGAGAGGATTATAAAGGCCTAAGAGCCCGGAGGAACTAAAAGGGTTAGATAGAGGAGCCTCACCACGTGTCTCAGAGAGGTTCTTTCAAGGGTAGAACCTGTTGTAGGTGGGTCAAATCATTGATGTCGACTTGACCTGTTGAAGAAATGGTGGATTTGGGATTCTGAGAAAATCCACTAAACCCGACTCGAGGGGTCCAGGATTAGCAACCCGACTTGGTTGAAGTATGCTGACCCGAAGAACGAAGATGTGATCATAGACCAATTTACATTTAGTAAAGTGACGTGTGCCCTAAAGTGAGTGATACCCTTATAGAAGGCTAATCATGACTATGAGAAAGCAGTGGTTCACCATGAAAATAGCCCCTGCCAACCGCCATAGGCGACCATAGGACAATGTAGTGGTAGAGAAGTGGTAGAGCAGATTCGTCATAGGACACCAGATACCGCCAAAGGCCACTAGAGGCCGCCATAGGCCGGTACAATGACAGGGAAAATGGCTAATCTAATTGGCCGAATTATGAGTAGTTGAGGAAAGTTGTTATTGTGATTATAAAAATGTGATATAATCTTACATCATAGGCAGTAGAACATTAGATTTAGAAACTATATAAAAGGGTTGAAGTTTCAGATTTAAGGGATAAGAGAAAATTGGCAATTCAATTAGCGACAAATTCTCATGATGGATTTTGATAATGCAACAATAGAAGCCTTTGACGAGCATTAGCGAGATATTACAAAAAGATGTCGAAGCACATTGGTGGTGAATAGCAATGGATGTGAAGATAAGCTACAAACGAAGAAAATCTTGTATGGTTTTAGCCTAGGATTCTCTTTCTAAAGTGAGTTGTTTATTAAAGTCTCTAAGTCAGAGGACATATGCACATTCATATAGATGCATTATGGTCATGTGCAAAATATTTTAAACCTTCAACTTCTACATTTTGACACTGAGACCGGCATATCGGTCCTCTACACTGTTATACCGGTGCCCATGTTCTGTTTTACATGTTCCCAAAAATAGCATAGACCATATTGGTCTCTGATACCGGCCTATCTGAAGTTTGCATTCTCGCGGAAATCGGAATGCACCATACCAATGTCATACCAATATCCATACCGATGTACTTAATTTTTACATGCTGTCGAAAACCGGCACACCTCATACTGATCATTATACCAGTCGGCCAATTGGCATACCGACCTTTATATATTTCTTCAAATGAAGTTCTCTGTTTGATAGCATAAATACCGATCATTTTAGACTTAAGATTATTGCTTATGTGGAATTTATGTGTTGTATTGGCGTTGGTTTTTTTTTTTTTTGTATTTTTTTGTCCTATAGTAAGTGTTAGCAACACAGTCGCATGATGGATTTTGATGACGTTAACACTTGAAGTCTTCGACGCTTATTAGCGAGACATTACAAAAAGATGTCGAAGCACGTTGGTGGTGAAGAGCGTGAATGTGAAGACTAGCGGCAAAACTAAGAAAATCTTGCTTAGTCTTAGCTTAGAGCTTTATATGTAATGTGAATTGGTTATCTAAGTAGCTAAGCTAATAAGACTTATGCACATTCTTATAGATGCATTAGGGTCATGTAAAAAATATTTTAAACCTTCAAATCTTGCATTTTGTATTGAGACCGACATACCGGTCCCATACAAGTCACCATACCGGTGGACCTGCTCTGTTTGTAAGCTCTCTGGAACCGCCACAACCTATATCGGTGTACCTAGAGATTACATAGCCATTGGAACTAACATGCATCATACTGGTGTTCATACCGGTGAGCTGAAGTGTTACATGCTTGTTGGAACCAGCAAGGGCCATACCAGCCATCATATCGGTGTCCATACCAGAGAGGTTATTTGTTATACATGCTTATTGGAACCGACAATGACCATATCGATCCCCATACTGGTGACCATAACGGCCTAACTGATATATTCAAATGGTAATATAGTCGTTGAGGAGTTGTTGCCTTGTCAGACCGGCATACCGGTGTCTAAAGACCAGCATACAGGTGTCTGGAGATCGGCATACCGGTCTCAGACAGAGTTGTTGGGGAAGTTTTCATTTTATTATAAACTGAGCCCCAAATTCATTTTTGCTACACACTTGAACCTTCATACAATTTATTCTAAGGCAAAAATAGAGAGTTTTATAAACCTTCATAATCATATACTCTCATACATCAAGCTCACACACTACACCTTCACATTCAATAGTAGTGAGCTTAGACACTTGAGTAAGCAACTCAGACATTGAATCTTCATTATCTTTGTGAGTGTTCAAGTGTATTCATAAATCTTTTTATCAAACACTTGTTGTCAAGGTTCGTGAGTGAGCGTAAGTTTACTCATTGTAAGGGGTTTTTGAGTGAGCCTATATCTTAAACTCATTATAAGAGGTTTGGAGTGAACCTAGTTGGTAAAACTCTTTGTTGCGAGTGAGCCACAAAAAACGCGTTGATAGTGGGAATTGTTTATTGCTTAGAAACTTGCATATATGCATATATTCTTGGTCGAACCACTATAAATCACCAGTGTTATTTTCTCTATCCCTTAAATTTTAATTATCGCATGTTTATTTTCACATTTGCTTATTGCTTAGAAACTTACATATATGTGATATTTTGAAATAGTGAAAATTGATCTAAGCTAAATTGGTAAAAGTAGATAAAATCGAAAAAGATTTTAAATTCCGCATTATTAGGCAATAACCGAATTCACCCCCTCTTGGGAATATAGAGTTTGGTTGTTTTAATTGCTTGCAAGGAATTTCAATTGGTATTAGATCGAGTTATTCTCAACAAAGACTTAACCATCCGAGAATAGATCATAGCCTCTATAAACAACTCATCAAATCTTGTCGAGAGATTTTCAATCACTAGACCTCCCTTCTACACCGGAACCGACTACAATTATTGGAAAATGATGATGTTGAACTACCTTCTTACGGTTGATGTGCAATCCTTTAAACTGATCACACAAGGTGCAAAAATGTCAATGAAGAATGATAGCAATGTCGTAGAGATTCCTAAGCCACATTTAGAATATACCGATGAGGAATACAAGCAAGCCTCCATAAATGCTAAGACACTCAATTAACTTCTTTGTGCTTTAATCGGAGTCAAATTAACAAGCTTCCAGATTTTGGAATGCATATGAATTGTGGAAGTCTTTGGAAATGTTCAATGAGGGCACAAGCCAAGTGAATGAGTCAAAAATCAATCGGTTCATGTGCGAATTGGATAGCTTCAAAATGAAAGTCGGTGAAGAGATTGAGCAAATGATTTCAAGGTTTACAATGATTGTAAATCAACTTAGTGCTATAGGGAAAATCATTGACCCAAGCGATCAAGTGAAGAAAATTCTTAGGTCACTCCCTAAGGAATATAGAAGTTATACTTCCTCTATCAAAGAAGCAAATGATATGAACGCCTTGATGTTGCATGACTTGAAGGGAAAATTATTAGAATACGAGATGGAAATCAAGATGGACCAAATGGAAGAGGAAGAAAAGAATAAGAAGAGATAAACACTTAAGTCATTTGCAAGAAAAATGAGATGATGCTAGCTCAAGTAATGAAGAAAAAGATAGTGATGATGAGTTGGCACATATGAAAAATAAATTCAAGAAGTTCCTCAAAATCGAAAAGCTTAAAGGAAAATCAAGGATGGATGAGAAGAAATAAGAAAAAAAAAGGACCACAGAAGCACAAGAAATTAATTTACTATGAGGGTGAAAAACCGGGTCATATAGCTACCGATTGCCTATTAAGGAAACTCAAAGCAAAATCTAAGAAGAATGCAATGATAGCAACTTGGAGAGATAGCAACTCCAGCTCATCCGAGGAAGAAATTAAAGAGAGAACAAATCTCGCCTTTATGGCAATCGAGGATGATGACTTCTTCTTTGAAAGCGAAGAAGAAAATGTACATAACTCTCTTGAATATAATGAATTACTTTATGCTTTTATTGAATTACATAAGTTATGTGAATTGCTTAAAAAGAAGAATAAAATGACTAAAAACGAGCATTCATTATTATTAAATTATCATGCATTAATTATATATTGAGAAAAATGAAATGCTTGGAAAAGAAATCGCATGTTTAAATGATGAAAAGCTAGAACTTAAAAAGAGCATATCTAACATGTCATCTAACTCAAGTACATGTGATTGCGAATCTATTATGAATGAAAATGCATCATTAAATAAAAAGATCATAGATTTGCAAAATATTATAGCAAAATTCACCTTGGAAGAGAGAAACTTCAATATGTTAATTGGATCCCAAAAATGTGCTTATAAAAGAGATGGATTAGGATATAGGTCTTACATTAAAAGAAAATTTTTGAAGAACTATTTTGTTAAGGAATCCAATTCTCAAGCAAATGTTGCAATTAATGAAAATATCACATGTCATGCATGCAATAAGAAAGAACACAAAATTTTTGAGTGCATGAACAAAAATGTGAAAGTAAATGCATGGATTCCTCAAGGAATCAAGATTAACCCCCATAGACCCAAGAAAGTTTGGGTACCAAAATGCACTTGAATAATTTATAGGGGAGCTTTGGGAATGGATCTTAATGAGAAATACAAAACAATCCCAAAGACTTGACAAAGATTGGTGGATCCAACGGTAAAAGGTAAAAATCATATTTACAGAAACATTGGTACAATTTCCTCCAACTTGTTTTAGTATGCATATTTTAATTGATATAAAATTTTGAAGCATACTAGTGTTTAGGCTAATTGTATTTACAATTGATTTTCATTTAGTTTCATCCTATGCCAAAATCGTATAATTAATCCATTTAGTATCAATTGGTGTCACATAAGATTTATTGTGTTATATGATATAAATATGTGAATCATTTGATTTATTAGCATGAAAAATGACGAGCTATTGAATTTAATTGGTTGAAAAATGAAATGCATGGATATTTACTTCAATTGTTATAATTTTCATGAACTATGCATGATTTTTACATTATATAACAAAAAGGAGAAAATGAGAAAAATCATGGAAAATGCTAAGTATGCATGTAATTACATTTCATATGTTTAAGCACATATTAGTTGGTATTTCATTAGAATTTTAATTTTTTTTTCCTTCTCCACTTTTTGATAATGTCAAAGGGGGAGAAATCATAGGAATGAGATTAAAACTTGTATTACCCTTACCCTTTTATTAAGGGGGAGCAAATGTGTACTAATATGATTGTCTAAGTGTTATAGCATTATATTGAAGACACACATTAAAGGGGAGCTAATATTGAGGGGGAGCAAAATCATTAATAATTGGACTCTCAAAGCTTCACAAGTTTTAAAGGTTGCCATCATCAAAAAATGGAGATTGTTAGCGACACAGTCGCATGATAGATTTTGATGACGTCAATACTTGAAGTCTTCGATGCTCATTAGCGAGGCATTACAAAAAGATGTCGAATCACGTTGGTGGTGAAGAGCGTGAATGTGAAGACTAGCGGAAAAACGAAAAAAATCTTGATTAGTCTTAACTTAGAGCTTTATATGTATGCGAATTGTTTATCTAAGTACCTAAACTCATAGGACACATGCACATTCATATAGATGCATTAGAGTCATGTACAAAATATTTTAAACATTCAAATCCTACATTTTTTATTGAGACCGGCATACCGGTCCCATATCGGCCACTATACTGGTGGACCTGCTTTGTTTGTAAGCTCTCTGGAACCGGTACAACCCATACCGATCCACCATACCAATCTATTTAGAGATTGCATAGCCACTGGAACCAGCATACATCATATCAATGTTCATACCGATGAGCTAAAGTGTTACATGCTTATTGGAACCGACAAGGGCTATACCAGCCATCATTCCGGCGTCCATACCTGTGAAGTTATTTGTTATACATGCTTAGTGGAAATGGCAAGAACTATACCAGTCCCCATACCGGTGACCATAACGGCCTAATAGATATATTCAAACGGTAATATAGTCGTTGATGAGCTGTTGCCTTGTCAGACCAGCATACCGATGTCTGGAGACCGGCATACTGGTCTCAGATGGAGTTGTTGTGACAGTTTTCACTTTACTATAAATTGAGCCCCAAATTCATTTTTGCCACACACTTGAACCTTCACAATTTATTTTAAGGCAAAAACATAGAGTTTTATAAACCTTTATAATCATATACTCTCATATATCAAGCTCACACACTACACTTTCACATTCAATAGTAGTGAGCTTATAACACTTGAGTAAACAACTCAAACATTGAATCTTCATTATTTTTGTGAATGCTCAAGTGTATTCATAAATCATTTTATCAAACACTTGTTGTAAATGTGTGAGTGAGCATACGTATAAAACTCATTGTAAGAGGTTTTTGAGTGAGCCTATATCTAAAACTCATTGTAAGAGGTTTGGAGTGAGCCTAGTTGGTAAAACTCTTAGTTGCGGGTGAGCTACGGAAAACTCGTTGGTAGTGGGAATCTTCAGCACAGCTTGAGGGAGTGAATGTAGGCATTGTTAGTCGAACCACTATAAATCACTGGTATTATTTTCTCTATCCCTTAATTTTTAATTATCGCAAGTTTATTTTCATATTTGCTTATTGCTTAGAAACTTGCATATAGGTGATATATTGAAATAGAGAAAATAGACCTAAGCTAAATCGGTAAAACTACATAAAATCAGCAACGATTTTAAATTTCGCATTATTAGACAATAACCCAATTCACCCCCTCTTAGGAATATAGAGTTTGGGTGTTGTAATTGCTTGTATGGAATTTCAATATGTTACTAACAATGCAATGTAGGTTGCTTCTTTTGGTCTCGATCGCAGTTCCAAAGTGCTTGGTCAAACTACCATTGGTGGTTTCTTCTTGGTTCAGTTTGGAGTTCACCTGTAATAGTGTAATGTCCTTGTGAATACTGTTACCGACACTACTTGTTTTTGCACATTCATTTGATTATTTAACAAGTTCCCATCATTTTTTTTTCTGAATATTTCATCTCAATCTTCTCAGGGTACAAAATGGTATTGCAAAATGCCAAGATTGTCAAAGTACTTGTATTCACATTTATGGAGAATAAGTAGAGGATCTTGGATGCACACCTCATATCGGTCAATATACCGATCTAACGTTTAAATTTTCAAACGGTAATATAGTCATTATTTCTGCCAGACCGGCATACCGATTTCTACCAGACCGGCATACCGATCTCAAACATGAATCTTGGGGCAACTTTTACTATAAATAAGCCCCAAATTTGTTTTGCACAAGTAGAACACCTTCATATATTTTCTTATAAGGCAAAACATAGAGTTTTCTAAAATTTTCATAAACAACACTCTCGTACATCAAGCTCACACACTGCAACTTCATATCATTAGTAATGAGCTTTAAACACTTGGGGTAAGCAATTCACATCTTGAATCTTTTTATCTTTTGTGAGTGCTCAAGTGTATTACTAAATCTTCATATCTAAACACTTGTGAGTGGGAAGTCCCTTGTTTAGTGGTTATTCTCAAAAGGATAATTTATGTAAAGGTTTGTGAGTGAGTCTACTGACAAAACTCATTGTAAAGGTTTTTACTAGTGAACCTAGGGATAAAACTCTTGTGTAAAGGGTGAACCTAGGGGACAAAACACTTGGTTACGGCTGAGCCACGGAAAACTCATTGTAAGTTGTAAATTCAACTTGTGGAAAATATTCAAGCACGGCTTGGGGGAGTGGACGTAGGGAATATTGACCGAATCACTATAAATCACCGGTGTTATTTTATATATCCCTTAACTTTTAATTATTACAAGTTTATTTCATATTTGCATATTAATTATAAACTTGCTTTTTGGAATATTTTGTGATTGAGAAAATTTACCTAAGCTAAATTGGTAAAGATACTTGCTTAGTAGTGAGGAGATGAGCATTATTAGGCCATAACCTAATTCACACCCCTTCTTGGACGACACCCGATGGAATGAGGAGATGGGCATTTAAATATAATTACTAAATTATCCTTAATAACACTAATAAAATAGCTAGTTTTATGGACATTTTAGATATCCCAAAAATAATCCAAATTTGTATAAATATGGGTCATTCTTCATTTTTTCAACACATCAATTCTCTCAATTTCTTTAATTATCTCATTCCCAATTCTCTCATCTTCAATTTCTCATTCTCAATTCTCTCATTCTTTAATATTTCTTTAACAAAAAATGGCAAGCTCATATGAGAACATCATGTCCAATTTGCCAACCTAAGAGAGCGGCCAAAAAAATCGGTACACGGAGAAGAGAAGTTAAGTCTCACTGAAAATAAAGATTCAAGAATAATATGCAACTTTTACTGGTGGCTATGACAATATGAACAAGCACTTGGATAGACATCATGCCGCTGAAATTGGACTTGATACAACGCAAACTCAAATGGGCAGGTACGCATCATCTAGTAGAGGTACAAGTTCTTTAAATTGATTTAAATATTCTGATGCTAAAAATAGAGAAACATTTGTTAAATTTACTTATATGACACATCTTTCTTTGTGTTTTCGTGAAAAAATTACTTTTACTAATTATATTCGAAATATTTTAAATCCTGGTGTCTGTAAAATAACTAGAAATACAACAAACGTCAAATTTTTAAATTATACAAATATGGTAAAATTATTTTAAATGAAATATTTAAAGATATTAAATGTCGTCTTTTTATTTGTTTTGATATTTGAAGTGACAATTAGCAAACACACTCATACATGAGTGTGACTTGTCATTGGATTGATGTATTATGGAACATGGAAAAATGACTTATTGCATTTAGAGTTTTTGATGAGCAACATACTACACAATATATATAGAGAATGATTAAAGTATTTTTTGATGAATATGGTTTATTAGGTAAAATTTTAATAATTAGTTTTGACAATGCATCTGCAAATACTGCATCAATTAGAGATTTAAAAGAAATATGCCAACCAAATTTAGGGTGTCCATTTTTTCATTTTTGTTGCACATGTCATATCCTTAATTTTTGTGTTCAGGATAATCCGATTTTTTTAATACCTTACATTGATCCTATCAAGATTGTATTTAATTATATTTGATCATATTCTCAAGTTATGAGAGAATGTGCCAAGTTTTGTAAATTAAATGGTGTTAAATCAGTAAAATTTTCACGAGATATTTCAACACGTTGGAATTCAACTTATTTTCTTTTAAGTTAACATTTCCAATATAAAGATGTATTATGTAGTTTTTCCCAATATGTTTAACATATCATTCTTTTTTCTAGTCAATGGGATATTTTTGAAAAAAATTAAAACTTTTAAAAGTTTTTAATGATGCTACAAATATTTTTAGCGGAGTTTATTATCCTACAATAAATTTATTTATTATTGAAAGTTTGAATATTGTTGGTACTCTATATGAGTTTGCTGAAAGTTATAATCCTAATGATATTGTTTTAATTGAAACTACTGCTGTTATGAAGAGAAAAATGACTGATTTATTTTAAAAACATTTCATTGCTTTATCTTATTGCTACAGTTTTTGATCCTAGATTTAAAATAGAAGATTTGAATAGTACCTTTCAAACTTACTATACATATTTAGTAATATCTGATGAAATTAATATTATAAAAATAATAGATAAAATAAAAATTGATTTAATAGATTTATTTAATGATAATGTTAGTAGATATAACTTGCAATCATTAGGACAATCTAGTAGTGAACCCGTAATTAGTTGAAGACTTAGCGTAGAGGATCGTTGGTTACTACAATGAAATAAAAAACATAGAGATAACATGACTAACAACCCGAAATTAGATAATTATTTATCTACCAATTTTGAGTTTCCAGCTGAAAGTTTACTGCGAAAAAATTTTCAAGTACTTGAATGTTGGAACTAACATCAAAATGTCAATCTTGTTTTATTAATTATTGCTAAAGAGGTGCTGGCAGCATCTGTTTCCACCGTTGCGGTTGAACAAGCCTTCAGCTTAGAAGATAATATTTTGGAAGCGAGACGATCTTCATTACATCTAAACACTTTAGAAGTAACAATATGTGTGGATGATTGGACCCGAACCAGAACCTTAGCCAGGTCTAAATAAATCGAGGATCTTAGGCTGGTCAACAATCTTTTATACCACAAGTATAAATTAGCAGGATTTTATTGAGAAAGAGGTGGCATTTGATTTCATTTTACAAAATTACCAAAATAACCTTAATGTTACCAGTCACGAACATTGAAGTTGAGTCTTAAGGAGTTATATATGTCTACAAGTGAAAAATACTCTTCTTACAAACGCCAACCGGGGCTCATTTCTTTGTCCCAAAAAAATGTGGAGTAAGAAAAGATTTATTTCAAATATTTGTGAGAATATATTTTTGAGCTAATGTTTCGTAGATCTAGGGGTTGCATTAGAAATCTATGTATATGAAATCCAATAGAATTTATATTGTAACATATTGATAGATTATAATATTTAAAAAAATATTAATAAAAAATAAAAAACTGTTCTGATAGCAGAAGAAAAGGGAAAAGAATTTAAAATATGATAGGAGGATCTTGGAAATAATCACAAGACAAACAGACGTATTCTTGAGTCGAAGAGTTTACCACTGATTGATTTAGTTCAACTTGAAAGCCCACGAGGGTCACAAGTTCTAAGCTGTAATCAATGATAATGTTAAAAAAAAAAGACCGAATTAATTCCGTGATTTCGGATCCATTATCATAATCTTACTATTGCTACAATAATACTATAAATGTGTAAAGGGTACTCTTCAACAAGGCAACAGTTTCAAATAAAGAGAAACGTCATAGATGGATATGTTAAGCTGCATACTATGGCTTCTATTCACATTGCTTATGTTCATCACTTTAAATCCATTTTCCAGAGGACGCAAAGGAGGATCCAGACAATTTCCACCAGGACCGACGCCTTATCCGATCATCGGAAACCTCCTGGAACTCGGTGACAAACCTCACAAGTCACTGGCCAAGCTTGCCAAGATTCATGGACCTATACTGAGTCTAAAACTTGGCCAGGTGACAACAGTAGTATTTTCTTCAGCAATCATGGCCAAAGAAGCCCTTCAAAATCAAGATATGTCTTTCTGTAATCGAATGGTCTCTGACTCAAACTTAGTCCACAGGCACCATGAATTCGCGATGATCTGGCTGCCTGTCTCAACACCTTGGAGAAATCTTCGAAAATTATGCAACTTACATATTTTCTCCACTAACAAACTCGATGCCAATCAACACATCCGGCGCAAGAAAATCCAAGATCTTATTGCTTATGTTCAAGAAAATTGCCGTGCGGGTACAGCAATAAATGTTGGCCAAGCGGCTTTCAATACTTCACTTAATTTGTTATCCAACACAATTTTTTCTTTTGATTTGGCTGATCCCACTTCGGAAACTGCGCGAGAATTTAAGGAAATTATATGTGGCATCATGGAAGAATCAGGAAAGCCTAACTTGTCAGATTTTTTTCCTGTACTTAAAAAGCTTGATCTGCAGGGTATAAGGCGTCGCATCACAATTTATGCTGACAAGTTGTTCGAGCTGTTTGATCGATTGATTGATCAACGATTGAAGCAAAGACAAGAACATAGCTACACCGAATCTGAAGATGTGTTAGATACCCTTCTCAAAATTTGTGAAGACAAGAGCGTCGAGATTGATATAAATATTATCAAACATTTGTTTGTGGTAATATTTCTTTCTGTTTCCTCTTTTCTTTTTTGTACAAATTTCAAATTATCTTTGTTTTAGTCAGTTTTAACAGATCTAGTTTACGATAAAGGATCGAGCATTCTCTATATTTACAGGATTTGTTTGCTGCCGGAACTGACACAACTTCAAGTACACTGGAATGGGCATTTGCAGAACTACTCCACAACCCAAAGGCTTTATCGAAAGCAAGACTGGAGTTAGAACAAACAATCGGCAGAGGAAACCCGATTGAGGAATCAGACATCACTCGGTTACCTTATCTAGAAGCAATAGTAAAAGAAACGATGAGGTTGCACCCGGCAGTTCCCTTATTACTCCCCCGCAAAGCCTCGACAGACACACAAATTGCTGGCTTCACAGTGCCAAAAGGCGCACAAGTTTTAGTCAATGCATGGGCTATTAGCAGAGATGAATGCACATGGGACAACCCTCACTCTTTCATGCCTGATAGGTTCTTGGGGTCATATCTTGATGTCAAAGGCCGGAATTTTGAGCTAATCCCCTTTGGAGCCGGGCGGCGAATATGTCCTGGTTTGCCATTGGCAAATAGAATGTTACACGTAATGTTGGGTTCACTTATTAACTCTTTTGATTGGAAACTTGAAGATGGGGTCACACCAGAGAACATGGACATGGAAGAAAAATTTGGCCTCACCTTACAGAAAGTTCAACCCCTTCGTGTTGTCCCTATTGCCATTTAGTATCATGGTTTCTCATGTGCCCCTGTGAAGTGAATCTCCATGTCGTAGGCAATGCAGTTTATCATGAAATAATTTATTTTGTGCCACTATGAAATAAATTTGGAGAATTGTGTAACCAATTCATTTGTCGGCTGTATATAATCATCGTTGTTGTTTAATTCTTCTTCTTATTATGTATTATTACCACCATCCAATTTATCAGCTTCAAAACTTGTAAATGGATCAATATTGGTAATAATGATTTGATCCAAAATTTTTGCAAGTTCTCTTGAGTTATAGTTTTGACTTAAAAAGATGATTTAATTTTTTTATCTATTGGATCCACTCAATCTAATAGTAGATGGAGAGAGAATTAAATGTTATTGTTTAACTTTAAATCCATACCATTGGATTGAATTTAAATGGATCCTACTGATGATGAAAAATTAAGTCACTATTTAAGTCAAAATTATAAGTTAAGAGAACAGAAACAGTATAAATAATATGTAAAACTCAAGACTATGGATGATTATATAATCTTCTATCTATTTATCACGCGTGCTTTAATAATAATAATATATAATTATTATTCAGTTATATTTAAATTATTATCTTATAATTACCGATCATAATTTATAGATAACTCATTATAAAACTCAGTTCAACATCGAATCCAAATCCACATGTCATAGGGCTTATTAGTTGGTTAGAAGTTTAATATGTTTAATTGGTGATTTTTCTCAATGCAAGTGATCGCGATTTTATTACCGTACACAAACGTACGTATCACTCAAATAATATATGGTGAATATTAGTCTGATATCGTACCCACATAAACTTATTATTTCTCTTATTAATACCAAAACTAACATACTTAACTTAAATTAAATTATGGGCTGAGAAAGAAAGTTGTTTTAACTGATTGAATTGAAGAATAAATAAGAAGCAATTAACAAACCTTGTGAAACCTTATAATATAGAAGAACCTAGAGTTTGTAACTTCACCTAAACATGCACACAATGGGTTCATACATTTTTCATTCAATTGGCTTGTTACGAATTATTAACTTAGAATATTAAACTAATTACAATTCTCTTTCGATGGTAAGGTAGAAACATTAAACTTAAACCAATTAACTATATGTTTATATCAATTAATTTAAACCAAATTCATTAAGGCCAGGTTCTATTATTGGCTACACATGCCCTGCAAGTATATTTATATCCTGAAAGGAAATCTATTCAAAATAACTAGATCACACTCTATTATCACACTCTATTATTCTCATGGCTAACCCAAATTTCCTACGTCGAGTTCCTAAGGATTTACCATGATTATTTTATTGTTGGCCAGACAAATAAAATACGAAACCAAAATAATAATTAACAAACCCAAAAGAATAAGAATATGCAACTTAATTAAATTACATGCTTAAGATCCATTACAATCCTAGAGTAATGATTTAGTTTCTCATGATAATCAATAGACGCAAGCTAATCATTACTACAAAACAAGAACTCATAAAGACAAAACTAGAGAGAAAAGAGAAGAAAAAACTCTCTTATTCAGTCTTCGTCTTCAATCTCCAACACCAGTTAACGCATTTATTCTTGCCTTACTCTAGTGTTCTTCTATGCTCTGAGACTCCAAAATTATGTTATGAGACTTCATTTTAGGTTTTGGGATGAACCATTGCTTATATAGGAGGTCAGGGGGGTCTTTCCTGATAAAAAATTGAGTTTAAGATGAAATATGGCTAAATTTCCCGTGTTGCAACGCGCTTTGAGCACATCGCGACTTTTGTGACTTCCATCGGTGCGTCGTGACACGCCAATAATGTTGCATTATGTTGTGATTTTATTCAGTAGCCCGTTGAGACGCGCTTCTAGCATTAGGACGTGCCTTTTAACTCTGAAATATGACCCAAATAAGCTCCAATTTCGTTGTTTCATCCCTCATTGAGTCCGAGTAAACCGTAATATAATTTCAGACAACTCGAAATACACATAAAATATTAAGATGAAGGGTGGTAAATATATGTATATTAGCCGCTCATCATATCGTCAAACTTAACATTTTGCTAGTCCTCAAACAAAATAAAAGGAAATAAAATAAAAAATAAACTAAATAAATTAACCTAAGCCACTGTTGTAGGGATCACAATTACATTTAACGTATGTAACAAGCATTTAAACCTGTAGGCGACCCTAGTGGACAAGTTATAGTCTCGTGATGACTTACAGCGACGACACCCACAAACGTCATTCAAATGCACATACAATCATGCAAAAATAAAGAAACAAATAAAATAGTCTTGATAGTTGTACATAACTATATCCTCAAAGCATGTGTATCAATGAAATCAAATAATCTTCAAAGTACTCAACGCAACTCAATTATAAGTTCTTGAATAACTCATCTAAATTAGACTCAAGTGTGTATGTGTGTAAAGGTCTGGTCACAGTTCAACTCCTAAGTTAGTCAACTTGGTGATTTCGTCTCAAAATTTGGCATCTGATGGGTCAAACTAACCTAAATATCTCTAAAGTGCTTTGAATCTATCTATTATGCTTGATATGGTACAACTTCTCTCTTTCTTTATCTTTTGACTCACCTACCCTTTAAGGTAGTATTTCTCCTCACGGTGGTCCTAACACTCGTCCATGGGTACCTTCACACTTATCGGTTATAAGTGGTATATATTTTTGTTTCTTTTCAAGGTATATTTTTTTCCTTTTTTGCTCTTTTTATTTTTTTTCAAAATATCTTTCTTTCTTCTTCTGCTCTAGCCATAAACAGAGACATATATCTAAGCAGACGATCATTCATCTTAAAAATATTTCCCCAACTAGTCACTTTATCAACACATTTAGGTGCTTACGAGTCTAACATAGATCACATACTCAAGGCATTAGATAATAATCAATTGGGCACTTATCATTTCTAAGATTTCATTATAAAGTAAACAAACTCATCATTAGACTTATGCTCACTACTTAGGACTTTTAAAAAAAATAACTTTTTTAATAAATAACATGAACTAACATACACTAACAAGCACACGCCCCCAAGCTTAAAATATGCATTGTCCTCAATATAAGATAAGAGAAAAGAGTAAGGAACAATACTATTGTGCATAGTGTGTATCAGTCTCTTGCGCTTGTAGGTCCTCGCATCGCGAGCGTGGTGATGTACATCGCAAGGTTGCTAACTCTCTGCCACAGTGTTATACTGTAACGTGTCGCGACGACCCAAATAGCGGAATGACGTGTGCCTGGTTCAACTTAAGGAACTGTTTGGGCCGTGCTAGTACCTGCATAAACAAACATGTAAATAGCACACAAAAATAAAATAAAATGGAAGTAAATAGAATAAAAAATAAATGCATGGATTACCTCTCCACTAGTGCTAAGTTTATTGTTTTCAGCCAAACGTGACCACATGGTGGTTTCAATTCATGCGATGGACTTGCAGACGCCTCATTTCCAATTGCACGCCCTTTTTCCTTCTGCGTGATAATATATATTTAAAGTGGTTTATACTGGCCTATTTCCCTCAATATTTCTCTCTCACCCACACTTGTTTTCCCGTGCTTGTGGCTGTAGAGATTGCATTTGTTGACTACACTTTCCCTTTTGGTTTGGATGGATTGAGATCTCGTAGTTTTGGTGGTGTAGTGACACGATGAAGCGCAGTGTCAAATTGATGGCACACCATATCTATAATATAATGCTCTTCATGTAAATCTGCCTTGAAGGCCTCATTTACCATTGCTTCATCAGTCACTTTATATGTCTGTTTCTCCGATCGCGCTTCTTTTTTACCTTCCATTGGCTTCATTAAAGCTCTAGTTTTTTTTTTACTTTCTTGGTCTCTCGTAAGGTTGAACATTTTGAAAACTAACGTCTTTTCATTCACTCGGAAAGTGATGAGGCCTTGTTATATATCTATTAATGCTCATGCTGCTGCCAGAAAAGGTCTTCCCAAAATGAAGGGTATGTCAACATATTCCTCTATATCTAAAACTATAAAATCTGTTAGAATCTTAAACTCTCATATATGTACCATCATATATTGTATCTTCCCCTTGGGCCTATTGACGGTTCTATCTGAAAATTGCAAGGTCATGGAAGTGGGATTCAACTCATAATACCTTAATCTCTTCATTATATGCAACGACATTAAATTGATTCCCGACCCTAGATCACATAACTCTATTGACTCACAATCCACAATGGTTTAGTCTATGGTGAACACGCTAGGATCTTTTCATTTAATTGCAGTTGGTCTTTACAATATGACACTACACGCCTCTGTGAGCCTTTCCTTTTTGACAGTGTTGCTCGTGAGTGAAGTTTTCGCTCTGTTTGTCCCCTTCACCATGGATTCCTCCAATAAAGGCTACAATTTAGGTCTCAAGCTAGGTGAAGCATCAATGGAATTTATGCACTCACGAATTTCCTCATCAAGCTCTTCATCAGAAATTCACGTGATGCATTCATCATCTACTTCCTTATGGCTGACTAGGATGGCTTTGTAGAATTCTTTTCTTGCCCTCCTCGGGTTGTCGTCTGTTACTTGGGCAAGCTTCTTGTGGCCTCAGACTTTGATTAATCGCAAGCAATCCAATTTGGGTCTCCAATGCTCGTAGTGAGGCTGATTGAATTTGTACCAACCCTTCTAATTTGACACTATTCTTTGCGTTGTCTATGTTTCGCTCAGCCATCTGCCTTGGTAATTCCTCCACATAAGGGCTGACTGTTTGAGTAAAGGTTGTGGCCTTATTTGTTGTAGTTGTTGACGTAATTAACAGACTCTCCATGAGGAGCATATGGCTATCCATGTTGGAGTTGGTGCTTGGAGCGTCAATCCGAATAATGTATTGAAAATTATATTTTATTATTTATTAATAAAATAACTATATATTTATTTCAATCTTGTTAATAGTAATTATTATGTCATAATGCATATAAGTTTAATATATAAATATGCTAAGAATGATATCGACCTTAGAATAGTCATGTAATAATACTGGATATTGGGTGGTCCGATATTGGGATAATATTACTTTTATAAATTATTCTTAAAGTAAATATTCATAGTTGTTTGTTTTGGAATACAGTCGATTCCTATAACCTAAAAGACTAGCACATGTTGTATATTGGAATTGGAGTTTCAATGGTCTAACCCGATGGACCATGAGTAATGGAAGCTCGTATAAACATGTGGGTATTTATTGGAGCATATAATAAATGACTCATATGTGATTCCTAATTGTTGGAAGTACACACCACCATCAATATGATTCTCCTCGATTCGAGTAGCATATGTGATCTTTTGACTATAGGATAACATTGATTTTGTATGTGATCCTCTACACTTTGATGCCATATATGTCAGAGACCTTTCATGGTTTGGCCGCTAAATATTCGTTGGATGTGGATCAATGCACTTGTTAATCAAGTGTGTATCAAAATAGGATATGTCATAATGTATGTGTACCATAAGGGGTTAAGGTATCAATGTTAGTGAGTCACGATTCTTAAGACTTTGGCCAAAGCCGGTCACCTAGGGTTGATCACATATATATATCAGAAATGGTGTTCTGATTAATTGTAAAAAATCATGGACATGTCAACAATATGATATGTGCGCAATGGAAACTTGACGGTGTAATCTATATTTACTAAGCACAACTCAGATAGCCTACGATGGTGGGATTGTTATACATATGTGATGACCTCAACATGTATAGTTCCGAAAGGTCGTTCATGTTCTTAGTAAATTTGGATTTGGACGAATTATGTACGTATGAGCTAGGCTTATATGATAAATGTGTCTGAACTTAGAGAGTCCCACAATATGAAGTGTACTCGTTGAGCAATTGAATAGTCGATTGTTTTTTATAATAAATAATATTTAACATTATAATTATCAATCAATGTAATTAAGTATCATTGGATAACATTAATTATTTACTATAACAATTGATATTAATTGGGTTAATCCAAATTAATAATCACATAAGTGTTTTGTTATAATTTCATAAATATCTCTACCATGGGAGGATATTTTGGTAATTACAAAATATGTAATAATTGGTGTATTTGGCTTGATTTAATTGGATTAATCAAGTGGTTAGTCTTTGGATTAGTTACACCTAATATGCATATTTGGACAAATTGGAATAAGCCCATTATAAAATTGATTAGAACTTTTATTAATTTAAAAATACATATGCTTGATTACAAAAGGCAAGCTTGAGCAATTTTTTTATTAAGGCAAAGTGTAAGAACAATTAACCTAAATAAAGTATTTGTGAGAGAAGCTTTGGAAGTTCTCTATATTTTCAACAATGAGAAGAAGATTGAATCTTGAAATCAAGTTTGCAAGGTAAGTTTGATCTTCTCAAAAGCTATGTTTTTCATTAGTGAGTTATTATCATTAGTGAAGTATATAATGATGTATTATGTATTGGATACATAATAACATGACTTGAAGTTGAAATTAAGTTAATGAATTGTGTATGGATGCCTTGGAAGTATAAACACAATATGTTTGTGTTATGGTCAAATATGTTCATGTTGGACATGAAAGATAAAATTAGAGTTTGGAACTCCATATAAAAGCTTGGAGCTATAACTATCATTCTAGAATTACTTGACCATCTTTAAGTGACCTAGAATTGTTAATGAGTCACTTCTTTGTAGGATTCTTATTTTGTTTGTATCTTGATTCAAAGTGATGCATATATGTATTTAAAATACATCTATATTTATTCAATAACATGTGTTGATGTTGATTTTTATATTACAAATTAGATTTTGGGTGTTTGGAAATATTTGGAGAATATTAAAAATGTATTGGGTGAAAAAAAACTAATTTTCCCAACTCTCTGGAATTTTTAACTCTAGAGAGCGTAATTTTCTCACTAGAATTAAAGCAAAAAGAGAGATCATTTAGCTCTTTCTCCACGCACGCGAACTGTTCACGTGCACAGTGAAGGGGTGTTTAGGGGGTGATCCGGTAACGCAGCGGACGGAAGCGTGTGAAAATCCGATTTTCAGATTTCAAAAATTTTTTCTCGGATTAATTAAATAAACATATTTATTTAATATTCCAATAATCAAATTATGAAAATAAATTCAATAAAACAATTTTAAGTGAATTTACCAAATACCCTTGCTTTGTATTTTTGTCCGTTTTAGTCCGAAATTAATCCAATCATTTTGAATGATTCTAAATCATTTCTAAGATGAACTTATGATGTTCAAAAAATCAAAACACCAAAGCAAGCAAAATCCCCATTTTTCTTAACAAAGCCGAGAGCACCAAAGGAGGGGGCAATTTATGCCTTTTGTCATTTCATGCATCAAAACACATCAAGATGTAATCCAATGATCATGAAACTTTATATGCATCATATACACACACAATACACAACATATATGAAAAGCCCCAAATTTGGAATTAGTTAAGAACCCTAATTTTTCAATTTCCACAAATTGGACAAATTAGGCTATTACATTAAATCAATTACTTCAATCATCATTCTTCCATCCAATTCAAGTCTCAACACAATGAAACAACTCAAGATCAAATCTAGGTCATTTAAGAGTGGGTCAACAACTCTAGATTAGCAACATGGTTTCCAAAACCTTAAAAGAATAGTTACAACACAATACAATCACAACACTTCCTTCATTACACATGCTTCACACTTCTCCAAAACTTCCATCATCAAAAACCACAAGAAACAAAGAAAGACATCCTAAGAATATCATATATTAAAGCCTTGAACCTAAGGAACATATTCCTTACTAATAGCAAGTTTGAAAAACTTACTAAAAATCCAAGCTTTTAATGTTTTAGCCTTTCTTCTCACAAACTTCCTTAGCTTCTTTCAATGGAGTTTATTTTGATAAAGTGTATTAGGTTAAATGTTAAATGAAATGAAAATCAATTTATACTTGTTCATTTGGTCTATGGCCGAAATTACCTTAGACAAAAACAAGGAAAATTAATTTCAATTACATTTCAAGTGAATTTGGTTAACTTTATTAAATATCTCAAAAACACTTTATTAGATATTTACTAAAGTCAACAAAGGCAACTAATATAATTTAATCATAATATCCTAATGTAAGATATTTATATTTTAATTAATTTAATCATTTAACAATTAAATAATTAATTAATTAATCAATACAAAATATTAAATATATGTATAATATTTACATTAAATATTAAAAACATATATTCATTTAGGATAAAAGTCAAACACTCATTTTGACTATTAATTAATGTGTATTTAAATTAATCAAGTATTAAATATAAATACACAATAATTACGTAAATCACTATCAGGTCCTTTAGCACGTATCTAGCGTTTAACCTTTAAACGACTTTATAAATAATCAATATTATTTATTTAATGTTGCTCTAGTGCTCTACGAGTATGTTTCATTATTGAGACTCTCTAGGTTCAGGTATATCCGTCACGAAATCAATTTCATGTCCATAATCTATCCACCCGTAGATTATGACGATCACGGATAATCTCGCTGAACCATACAGGTCGAGGTCATGGCAGATGTATAATTCCTCCGTCACAGGTATCCGGATAAATCCCAGAGATATAGATGTAACGTCAAATCTCTATCGGGATTATCCAGTCGACTATTCCATTAGCAATCTCAAAAGAATGTTTAGAACTAGCTTCTAAACTTTACCACGGGCCCATGGATTTATCTGATTGCTAATCATATGGACTACCTATGCTCTGGTACACAGAACTGACGGATCCTATCTTAATACACATAGGACACCCTGAGGATCTATCTACCCAACGAACCAGCGGAGGTCTGATCTAAATAGATCGGTGACGTGACTGCCGTCTAAGTGTAGAAGATGTCTCATGTGCCCACAATGGCATCTCAAGTCTAAGAATCACAAGTGCTACTCAACCCAAGAAGATTCTTATTGACGCTGGTGTACCATCCATTAAGAATCTTCGGTGAGTCATTCAGTGTTTATCCGCTATAAACACCCATACGTCTATACCAGTCTCCAAGACTTATGGTTCATTGAGAAACCATTGGAATCATATATTCCAGTATACGACATGTACCGGTCTCAACGGGTTTACTATACTGACCAAGTAGTGTAAACCTTGACCAGGAACTGTCTGAGAATGACAACGTCATGATACGACTCAATGTCCGTTGCGACGCTTTTGCAACTGTACCATGACTAATCATTCTAAGGTCATTACGTCTTTACCATATAGAAAGATAAATTATATTATAGAAACTGCATATATTATTCATAATAATAATGTTTTACAGAAGTATTTAACAGAAATACAACCGGGAATTGGCGCTCTGAGCACCAACCCCAACAAAATCTCCCACTTGCTCTAGTGCCAATATCGATTGTATCTAATACCCATCGACTCCACGTGTTTATCAAACAACTTCGGAGGTATGGCCTTCGTCAGCGGGTCTGCTACATTATCTTCACTCGGTACCTTGCACACGACAATATCCCATCGCGACACGATCTCTCGAATGATGTGGTACTTGCGTTCCACATGCTTCGATTTCTGATGCGCTCTCGGTTCCTTTGCTTGCGCAATGGCTCCAGTATTATCACAGTATAACGGAATCGCATTCTCGATACTTGGGACAACTCCCAATTCTGTGATAAAGTTCTTTATCCACACAGCCTCCTTTGCAGCTTCAGAAGCTGCAATATATTCCGCCTCAGTGGTGGAATCAGCTGTCGATCCCTGTTTGGAACTCTTCCAACAAACTGCACCTCCGTTAAGGGTAAAGACAATCCAGATGTAGACTTTCTATCATCGGGATCCGATTGGAAATCGGAGTCTGTATAACATTAACCTGCAGTTCGTTTCCTCCTATATAATCAACTTATCCTTAGTACCTTTAAGATATTTAGGATATGTTTAATGGCCATCCAATGGTCATTACCTGGATTGGACTGATATCGACTGGTTACGCTAACAGCGAAACTGATATCAGGCCTCGTACATAACATGGCATACATTATGCTACCCAAACACGAAGCATAAGGTTGGTTAGACATTCTAACCTTCTCATCTTCTGTTTGTGGACACATCTTCTTCGAAAGATGAATCCCATGTCTGAACGGTATGTTTTGCTGTCTTACAGTTACCAAAGCTATACCGTTCCAAGATCTTATCTACGTACGTTGATTGGGATAACCCAATCAGCCTCTTTTGTCTATCTCTATAGAGTTTTATTATCTAAAACATAGGAAGCTTCTCCCAGGTCCTTCATGGAAGAATTCTTACAGAGGTACGCTTTGACGCTTTGCAACATTCCTAAATCATTCCCAATGATTAGGATGTCATCAACATATAGGACTAAAAATACGACCATGCTCCCACTGGCCTTCTGATACACACAGATTCTTCCGAATTCTTGAGAAAACCAGACGATCTAATAATCTCATCGAATCGAAGATTCCAACTTCGTGAAGCTTGTTTAAGTCCATAAATGGACTTCTTAAGCTTACATACCATACCCGAGGTTTCGCTGGACGTGAAACCTTCCGGCTGTTCCATATAGATTTCTTCATCAAAATCCATTTAGAAAAGCCGTTTTGACATCCATTTGCCAATCTCGTAGTCATGATACGCAGCTATAGAAAGCAAATCCGGATAGACTTAAGCATTGCTACCGGCGAAAAGGTTTCATCGTAGTCGACGCCAGGTCGCTGCGTGTAACCTTTTGCTACCAGTCGGGCCTTGTAAGTTTCAACCTTACCGTCAGGCCCGCGTTCCTCTTGTAAACCCATTTACAACCGATAGGAACATTCCTTCGGGAAGCGGAATCAAGTCCCAAACTTGATTTTCATGCATTGAGTCTATTTCGGATTTCATGGCACTTTGCCATTTCACGGAGTCGATGTCCAACATCGATTCTCTATAGGTGAAAGATCTGTCTCTTCAACTAAGAGAACATCCAGACTCTTTTCTTGTATCAAATACAAGCGTTCAGGAGGTCTAGATACATTTCCGACCTACGGAGTGTGTGTGTTGAAGGTCCTTCATCTACTTGAACTTCAGGTTCCTCCGTTGGTTCGTTTTTTTCAGGTTGGACTTCATCAAGCTCAACCTGTCTATGATCACCACCTTCTGACAAAAATTCTACTTCTAGAAATTTTGCGAGCTAGACCTTTCGATGCGAACACATTTCGATGCTCGAGTATCATAGACATATATCCCCTCGTGGTCGAGGGATATCCAACAACCTAAACTTTTACCCTCGAGGCGAAAGCTTACTTTGCTGAGTTACCCTGACATAGGCAGGACAACCCCAAACCTTAATATAATTAAGATTCGGTCTCCTACTGAACCATATCTGATACGGTGTCGTAGGAACAGCCTTTGAAGGAATCTTATTCAAAAGTTGTGCGGCTGTTAAGAGACAGTAGCCCCATAAGTAATAGGGCAAATCTGTGAAACTCAACATCGATCGGACCATATCCAATAAATCTGATTTCTCCTTTCAGATACACCATTGTGCTGTGGTGTACCTGGAGGAGTATATTGAGCGAGAATCCCATTCTCCTTCATATAATCCATGAACTCACCACTCATATATTCGCCGCCTCGATCTGATCGAAGGCATTTAATATATTTACCAGTTTGTTTTTCTACTTCATTTCGGAACTCTTTGAACTTTTCAAAGGTTTCCGATTTATGTCGCATCAATACACATAACCGTACCGTGACAAATCATCGGTAAAGGTAACGAAGTACGAATAACCACTGTGAGCAGTTTGACTTAGTGGACCACATACATCAGAATGTACGAGTTCCAGTAAGTTTGTGGTGCGGTGTCCAACACCAGAAAATGGGGCTTTGGTCATCTTACCCTGAATACAGGATTCACAAGTTGGATAAGACTCAATGGTAAGATCTGATATCAAACCATTCCTACACCATTGGGTAAGGCGTTTAACGCCAATGTGACCAAGTCTCATATGCCAAAGTTCAGTATTATTAATTACAGGTAAACTACGTTTATTAACTCCAGTATTTAATATATCTTTTGAAGTTTGCAATGTATAATGACCATGCTGGTTTGAACAACTAAGGATCTGAATATTATTTTTATCATATAAATACAAAAAACTATTCTTAATATTAATACAATAGCCTTCTGTATCCAATACAAAAAGTGATATAATATTAGCGACACATCCCGGTACAAAATGACAGTCATATAACAAAAGTGTCCCATTCGGCAATGAGATCTCGCATACTCCCACTGCAACTGCATCCAAAGAGTTTCCACTCCCGAATCGCAACTGCATCTCTTCAGGCTTCAGTCTCCTACTTTCCTTCAGCACCTGCAACGAATTGCAAATGTGAATAGGACAAGCAGAATCTAAAATCCAGCTGGATGTAACGGCTTCACAAGCCAAAGATAAATCAATAACTGGAAAAATAAAAGTACCTGATGTAGAAGCTCTATCTCTTCTCACTTGGGCAATGTAATCAGGACAGTTCCTTTTCCAGTGCCCAGTTTTGCCGCAGTGGTGGCATTTGTCTTCAGAAGCCCTTTTGGGCTTTGCAATCTTCGCCTGTTGTTGAGGACCAAAAGCCTTCTTCTTCTTCTTACCTTTCTTGTTCTTTCCCTTGGACCATCCTTGGGAAGAATCCGAAAGAGAAGTAGTTCTAGGAGGGCGAGTCGGTACTCCCTTCTTAAGGTCCTCTTCTACCGTGAGCAACATCCTATGTAGCTCCTGGTAGGTACAGACAGTCCCGTGCATGTTGAAGTACATCACAAACTGGCGAAATGAAGCTGGCAGTGAACCAAGAATGACACTCCTGCCGAGAATGTCATTCAAGATGAGATTATGTTGCCTCAATTGATCGATCAAATCGATCATCTGAAGAACATGCGGGCTGACACTCTGCCCCTCATCCAGACGCGCATGGAACAGTTCCATGGCAACTTTGTGAACAATAACTTGTTCCTGGTTCTCAAATGATTGTCTCAATCGCGTCATCATACTATAGGAATCTAACATACCATAGTACTGTTGCTTGAGTTTCGGAGACAGTGAACTAAGGATGTATGATTTAACCCTTAAATCATCATCCTTCCAAGTTTCAAAAACTTGGCGTTCCTCCTCCGAAGCATCCTCGCCCACTGCAAGGGGCAACGGACCCTCAAGAACATAACCCAGCTTCTCGGAATCGAGGACAATCCTCAAATCCAATTCCCAGTCTGCAAAGTTCTCAGCGCCTTTCAGTTTGTTCGCATCAAGCATACGCGCAAACTGATTTGTGGATTGTGCAGCCATCGCTAATCTATCATATAGATCACGAAAAACGGTTAGCAGAAATAAAGCAGTTTCATATAATATCAAAAGCATAAACTAGATCATGGATTTTTAATCTAATATGCCATGCAATACTGTAATCCCAAAACAGAATACAAATATTTAATAATTAAATTAAATACTAATAGTGAAAAGTGGATCCCGTGAATATATTTCGGCTCACAGCAGAGGCACGGTCTCGCCTACGTATATTCATCAGGTAGACAACTCATTTGTCGATCATTCACTAATGACTCCTAAATACCCGGTCCTGGCCGTTTCTCGTTGTCGCTGCGAAGGCAGGCCCACAAGGAGACGTACCAAGGTTAAACTCGTCAATGATAAACTCAAGTTACTTACGTAATCCTGACAGCTAGGGCACGTTCAGAATTCCGCTTTTACTTGAATTTACCTAATATCTGATATACATCCGGTATAAATAAATCTTTATCGGCTACATCCTCACAGCAGAGGCACGGTCTCGGATGTAGTCACAAAGAAGTATTCATAAACCGTATTGACAAGACGGACCATATAACATGCATCAAATACATAATTACATTTAAACCTTATTATTAGGGATTTTCCGCTAAGTGTCATACACCCTAAATCTAACCAGTTTAGATCCTAATAAGCATGCACAAAGTCAAGAAAACATGATTAAACATTGATTCAATGAAGGCTAATCATTTTAAGTGGCCTAGAATCAGACTCTCTCTGATACCATTTTGTAGGGGTTTTTTGGGGGTCGATCCGGTAACGCAGCGGAAGCGGTGAAAATCCGATTTTCAGATTTTAAAAATTTTTCTCGGATTAATTAAATAAACATATTTATTTAATATTCCAATAATCAAATTATGAAAATAAATTCAATAAAACAATTTTAAGTGAATTTACCAAATTACCCTTGCTTTGTATTTTTGTCCGTTTTAGTCTGAAATTGATCCAATCAATTTTGAATGATTCTAAATCATTTCTAAGATGACTTATGATGTTCAAAACATCAAAACACCAAAGCAAGCAAAATCCCTATTTTTCTTACACAAAGCCGAGAGCACCAAAGGAGGGGCAATTTATGCCTTTTGTCATTTCATGCATCAAAACACATCAAGATGTAATCCAATGATCATGAAACGTTATATGCATCATATACACACACAAATACACAACATATATGAAAAGCCCCAAATTGGAATTAGTTAAGAACCCTAATTTTTCAATTTCCACAAATTGGACAAATTAGGCTATTTACATTAAATCAATTACTTCAATCATCATTCTTCCATCCAATTCAAGTCTCAACACAATGAAAAAACTCAAGATCAATCTAGTTCTCATCATTAAGAGTGGGTCAACAACTCTAGATTAGCAACATGGTTTCCAAAACCTTAAAAGAATAGTTACAACTACAATAGTCACAACACTTCCTTCATTACACATGCTTCACACTTCTCCAAAACTTCCATCATCAAAAACCACAAGAAACAAAGAAAGAAACATCCTAAGAATATCATATATTAAAGCCTAGAACCTAAGGAACATATTCCTTACTAATAGCAAGTTTGAAAAACTTACTAAAAATCCAAGATTTTAATGTTTTAGCCTTTCTTCTCACAAACTTCCTTTAGCTTCTTTCAATGGAGTTTATTTTGATAAAGTGTATTAGGTTAAATGTTAAATGAAATGAAAATCAATTTATACTTGTTCATTTGGTCTATGGCCGAAATTACCTTAGACAAAAACAAGGAAAATTAATTTCAATTACATTTCAAGTGAATTTGGTTAACTTT
This sequence comes from Zanthoxylum bungeanum, assembly GCA_019454045.1. NCBI lineage: Eukaryota > Viridiplantae > Streptophyta > Magnoliopsida > Sapindales > Rutaceae > Zanthoxylum > Zanthoxylum bungeanum. The sequence goes on from SKCR01025371.1 coordinate 105,168, forward strand.
ATTAAATATCTCAAAAACACTTTATTAGATATTTAACTAAAGTCAACAAAGGCAACTAATATCATTTAATCATAATATCCTAATGTAAGATATTTATATTTTAATTAATTTAATCATTTAACAATTAAATAATTATTAATTAATCAAATACAAATATATTAAATATATGTATAATATTTACATTAAATTTAAAAACATATATTCATTTAGGATAAAAGTCAAACAACTCATTTTGACTATTAATTAATGTGTATTTAAATTAATCAAGTATTAAATATAAATACACAATAATTACGTAAATGACTATCGGGTCCTTTAGCCTAGCTCTTTATCCTTTTTACCCTACTTTACTTTATAATCAATATTATTTATTTATTGTTGCTCTAGTGCTCTACGAGTATGTTTCATTATTGAGACTCTCTAGGTTCATGTATATCCGTCACGAAATCAAATTTCATGTCCATAATCTATCCACCCATAGATTATGACGATCACGGATATCTCGCTGAACCATACAGGTTGAGGTCATGGCAGATGTATAATTCTCCGTCACAGTGTATCCGGATAAATCCAGAGATATAGATGTAAACGTCAAATCTCTATCGGATTATTCCAGTCGACTATTCCATTAGCAATCTCAAAAGAATGTTTAGAACCTATTCTAAACTTTACCACGGGCCCATGGATTTATCTGATTGCTAATCATATGGACTACCTATGCTCTGGTACACAGAACTGACGGATCCTATCTTGATACACATAGGACACCCTGAGATCTATCTACACCCAACGAACAGGCGGAGGTCTGAAGATAGAGTGACGTGACTGCCGTCTAAGTGTAGAAGATGTCTCATGTGCCCACAATGGCATCTCAAGTCTAAGAATCACAAGTGCTACTCAACCCAAGAAGATTCTTATTGACGCTGGTGTACCATCCATTAAGAATCTTCGGTGAGTCATTCAGTGTTTATCCGCTATAAACACCCATACGTCTATACCAGTCTCCAAGACTTATGGTTCATTGAGAAACCATTGGAATCATATATTCCAGTATACGACATGTACCGGTCTCAACGGGTTTACTATACTGACCAAGTAGTGTAAACCTTGACCAGGAACTGTCTGAGAATGACAACGTCATGATACGACTCAATGTCCGTTGCGACGCTTTTGCAACTGTACCATGACTAATCATTCTAAGGTCATTACGTCTTTACCATATAGAAAGATAAATTATATTATAGAAACTGCATATATTATTCATAATAATAATGTTTTACAGAAGTATTTAACAGAAATACAACCGGGAATTGGCGCTCTGAGCACTAACCCCAACACACAGTACGCGCGTGTTAAAACTTATTTTTACCCTTTTTTAGCTTCCGGACTTCGATTCATCCCTAATTTTTTCTTATGGACTCGTGATGGAATATGGTATTCCATTTTACTATTTAAAAATAAACTCATGCTTTATCCATGGGTTAGACATGTTTCCGCTGCGCGGGCAACTAATCTGACCCTAAGAGTTCCACATCCGCCCCAACACTCCAATCAGTCCTCCCACATATCCTACGTTTGTTGCGCCAATATTGTTCACATCCTGCAGACTGAGAAGCTCTAGACATTTGCAAATTTGGTCTAGCTTGGCATTCACAGCTATTTGGACTGCTACTGCTCATTGCTAAATACTTCTTTCAGTTGGCCACATGGAATTATTGTTAGCCATCTCTTCTAGTAAATCTCATATGAAATTCTCATCTTTGGCCATTAGCGCACCTCTGGCTGCTACGTCTACAGTAGTTTTCATTAGACCAGGCCACGGTTCCGGTTCTGAACCGGAACCGAACTGGTTGGAACCGGACGGTTTCGGATCCCACTGATTTCGAAACCGGAACCGTAAATGACCGGTTCGGTTATGGTTCAACCCCCAACCGAACCGATTGGAACCGCTGGAACCGAATGGTTCCAATAGGAACCCTACCCCAACGGAACCCTAACAATTTTAAATTATTTTCATTTTTTTATATAACTAAAAAAAAGTTCGACCCGGAATCAGAACTGGAACTGACCGGTTCGGTTCCGGTTTGGTTTACGATTCCGATTCCACACTTGTGGAATCGAGAATCAGCCGGTTCGGTTCAGTTTCGAACCGGAACCGAATCGCCGGCCAGGTCTAGTTTTCATCATGCCATTAAGCTCATTGTTGAAGGTCTGGACTTATAGCCATTTTGCAATGTAATGCTATAGGTACTTGCGTTGCAAGTCTTTATATCTCTCTCACGCCTCATATAAGGAGTCCAAATCATATTGCGTGAATATCGTGATGTTATTCTGTAGCTTTTCTGTTCTGGCGGGAGGAAAGTACTTAGTAAGGACATTTGTGGCCAAGTCTACCCATGTAGTGATAGATCCCACTGGCAGTGACTGTAGTCATCTATTCGCTTTATCTTCCAATGAGTATGGGAACACTCGCAGATAGATTGCTTCTTTTTTCCCTCTGTTGAAGTTGAAAGTGCTGTAGATTTCTAGGAAGTTACACATGTGGACATTTATATCATCATTTGGGTCACCCCTAAACTGCAATAATTGCTATATCATTTGAATACAGCTCTTGATGTCGCACACGTTGGCCTGAATGGGTGGTGGGACGATACAAGATATAAGTCCATCAATAATTAGTATCGTCCTATCCCGAATTAGGATTATCGCTGCTTCCCTCGGTGGCTCTGGCTTATTGTCGTTCATGATGCATGAAATGGAAAAAAAGATTAAAAAAAATTGGTGTTTAGCTAAGCAAGTAGAGTGTAGTCTTAATATTAATAAAGAAAAATAAAATAAGTCCCCAGCAATGGTGGTAAAAACTTGATTGTGATTTTATTATCATACATAAGTGCATGTATCGCTCAAGTAATATAGTGACTATTAGTCGGATATCGTACCCACATGAACTTATTACTTCTCTTATTAATACCAAGACTAACTTATTTAACTTAAATTAAACTATGGGTTGAGAAATATAGTTGTTTTAACTGATAAAATTGAAGAGTAAATAAGAAGCAATTAACAAAATTTAGAAAATCTTATAATATAGAAGAACCTATGGTTATAACTTCATGCAATGGGTTCATGCACTTTCATTCAATTAGGTTGTTACGAATGATTAGCCTATAACACTAAACTTTCTACACGCCTCTTTAGATGGTCATGTAGAAATATTCAACTTAAACCAATTAACTATATATTTTTATTAATTAATTTAAACCAAATTTATTAAGTTCGGGTTCTATTATTGGCTACGCATGCCCTGCATGTATATTTCTATCCTGAAGGGAAAATTATTCAAAAGAAATATATCATATGTTATTTTTCCTATGGCTAACCTAAATTCCTTCATTTGAATTCCTAAGAATTTACCACAATTGATCTATTGTTAGCCAGACAAATAAAATACACATCAATACACATAGGATAATAAAAAATAAAAAACAAACCCAAAATAATAAAAATATGCAGCTTAATTAAATAACATGCTTAAGATCCATTACAACTCTAGAGTAAAGATTTAGTTACTCATGATAATTAATAAACATAAGCTAATCATTAATAAAAAATAAGAACTCATAAAGATAAAACTAGATAGATAAAAGATGAAATAACTCTCGTCTGCAGTCTTCAATCTCTAGCACATGTTGGTGCGCTTGTTTTTGTCTTGCACTAGGTGTTCTTCTATGCTCCGAGACTCTAAAATTGTGTTATGAGACTTCCTTTTTATGTTTTATAATGAAATATTTCTTATATAGAAAGTCCAGGGTAACTTTCCTGATCAAAAACTGAGTTTGGGATAAAATATGGCTGAATTTCCCATGTGGCGACGCACTCTGAGTATGTCGCTACTCTGGTGACTTCCATCTAACACGTTGAGACGCGTTTCCAGCATCGAGACGCGCGTTTTGACTTAGAAATATGGCCCAAATTAGCTCCAATATTATAATTTCATCCCTTGTTGAGTCCAGGTAAATTGTAGTACAATTTTTTACCTGCGAAATAAACCTAAAACACATCAAAGCGCTCGTACAACTCGAAATACGCATAAAATATTAAGATGAACTATAATTTAAATCAAATTCATTAAGGTTAGGTTCTACTAGTATCTATGCATGCCTGTTAGATATATATCTATCCTGAAGGGAAATCTATTCAAGAAAATTAGATCACGTGTTATTATTCTCACGGCTAACCCAAATTCCCTATGTCGAGCTCCTAAGGATTTACTAAAACTATTCTATTATTGGCCAGACAAATAAAAAATACATCAAAGCACATAGAATAATAAATAACAAATAACAAATCCAAAAGAATAAAAATATGCAACTTAATCAAATAACAAGCTTAAGATCCATCACAACCCTAGAGTAATGATTTAGATACTCATGATAATCAATAAAAATGATCTAATCATTATAGAAACACAACAAGAAATCATAAAAATAAACTAGAGAGAAAATAGAAGAAAGAACTATTGTTTGCAGTCTTCGTCTTCAATCTCCATCACTAGTTAAAGAATTTATTCTTGTCTTACTTTAAGTGTTCTTCTACGCTATGAGACTCCAAAATTATGTTATGAGACTTCATTTTAGGTTGAACTATTGCTTATGTAGGTGATGAGTGGTAAATGTATCATTATTTCCCACTCATTTTACCTAATATTTTGTATAGTTTCTTGAGTTTTGTGAATATTTTGATGTGTTTTGTGTTATTTTATAGATAAATAAAATTTCAGGACATTATGGAGGAGATTTGGAACAAAACAGTGAAAATTGGCGAAAAGAGCATTTTTGTAATTTTGCGCGTCGCGACGCCCAAACCCTTGGCATCGCGACGCCTAACGTGCACCGGAGGCTGCTAACATGCGCCGGGTCCACAAGTCAAATTTTGAGAAGTTTGACATTGCTAACGTGCGTCGTGCCACGTGTCATCATCACAAGCGATCTGCTAACATGCGCTGCGTGCCACGTGTCAAAAATTCAACGAGCCGACATCAGCCAGTCGCCTTGCCACGTGTCACCTTATCGCTTCAGCCGCCCTGCCACATGTCAGATAAGAAGTGAAGCAACGAATCAGAGACTGCCACGTCCACGCGTCGCGCCGCGCCAAGGCTTGCGCGGCTCGACGCGCGACACTTACTCGAGCCTATAAATTCGGCTCGAATTTTCAGTTTCAAATGTACCACTTTCTGTGAATTTTCTGATGTAAATATGGAGTTCTCTTCTTAGTTTCTTTAAATTTCAGTTTTGATTACGTTTTGTAATAGTAATTTTCTTCTATAATAGTAATAGTAATTTTCCTTCTTAAACTTTTTTTTACTTTTACTATTCAACCATGAGGAGGTAACTTCTCCATGCAAAGGTAAAAAGGTAATTCTTTTACTATTGATATTTAGATTAATCTCCCTTAAAATATAATATATAAACTATTTAAAATCTGACTTAATGAGGATACCGCCATACTGGTCGGTTGGTTATTCAATTTAATCTGGTTAAACCTGACTTAATGGGGATACCGCCATACTGGTCGGTTGGTTTATTTTTGTTCTGCCTTTATGGCTGGTTTATTTTTGTTCCGCATTTGTGGTTGGTTTATTTTGGTTCCGCCTTTATGGCTGATTTATTGACAAATATTACCGCCTTAATGGCTGGTTGGACTTAATATTGACTTAATCAGGTTACCGCCTATATGGATGGTTGGAAAAATTATCACAAGTATATATATTATATTATGGGAGATATCTAAATAATAAATAGTAGAAGTTAATTCCTTTTACCTTAGCATTTCATTTTATTGCAATTTATTATTCCACAATTACTGTTTAGCAATTTTACTTTATGTCTTTTAAGTTTTTACCAGCTTTAGCTATGTGTTGTAACTAAGTTAGTTATCTAGGGTTGTGATAAAATCTAATATCACCGGTTTATAAGGGGTTAGATTATAGTTTGGGTAATTAAAAGATTTATTTATTGAGTCATAATCTTAATGCTTTTTATTAACTGGCCACTAATAAAATTGACTAGGTAAACTTAAAATGAACTAGACATAGGGATTTTAAGTTTAAAAACCTTAGACTCATTAGCCCACGATCTTCCTTGAGGATAGTTAACCATTTAATAGATTTCCTTACAGGATAGGAATATATCTGTTGGGCGGGGGTAGTCATAAGTGGAACTTAATCTTAATGAATCTAGGTAATTTGGTTGACATAGACATATGATTCAATTGGATTACACTAGGTATTTGTAATTGACCATCGTAAGAGGCTTTTACATAATTTAATGTTCCAGATTAATAAATCAATATTTTACCCAACTATAATATAACCACTTCATCTTTAAATAATATTGGAAGAATTCACAACCCTAGATAGTTTTATAAATTGAATTTTCATTAATCTACTTTCACGTAATTTCATTTACTTGTTTTAAATTTAGAATCATCGTCATTTCAAAACAATCAAACAACCTGTTAGATACTAGTAATCACTTGACCTCATAAAATTAATAGATTAGGTACTAAGTCCTCGTGGGATCGATACTTTTTATACTACTTGAACGATACGTGCGCTTGCGTTATACGCGTGTGATTACGCCAGTCAAGTTTTTGGCGCCGTTGCCGGGGACTTATTTATTTTTCATTATTAGTTTTGAGGTTAGTTACGTTACTTGTATCTAATTTTTATTTTTACTTATTCTTAATGAGACGAACCAGAAGCTTTGAACTACGACCACTTGACCCAGAAATTGAAAGAATCATCAGACAGTTGAGAAGGGAAATGCGAAAAAGCCAAGAAGCAATTGTTAACATGGAACCTGAACCTTTGGAGGTTGCACCACCAATTCCCATTCGAGACAGAACCATTCCGGTGGTAGATGGCCTCATTTCATGTATTGTACTTCCTCATTTACCAGCAAATACAGGTGAGATCAAAACTTGCATTTATATGATTCAGCAATCAGTGCAGTTTGGGGGAAAAGCAATTGAAGATCCTAATACCCACATCAGCAACTTCCTGGAAGTTTGCGGTACTTTCAATTACAACCGAGAAGCTGAAGAAGCAATGAGACTGCGTGTTTTTCCATACTCCTTGAAGGACAGAGCTAAAGCTTGGCTACATTCACTTCCAACAGGTTCTATCAGAACTTGGAATACTTTAGCCACCAAATTTCTTGCAAAGTACTTTCCACCAGCCAGAACTGGAAAACTGAGGAATGACATCACATCATTTGTACAACAAGAATCAGAAACTCTCTACGAAGCTTGGGAAAGGTACAAAAATTTGCTCCGGAAATGTCCTCACCATGAGATTCCAAAATGTCTTCAAGTCCAAACATTCTATAATGGACTTTCTGGAATAATGAGAACCACAATTGATGCTGCTTCTGGAGGAGCATTGATGGCAAAATGAGAAGATCAAGCTTGGGACCTAATCGAAGAAATGGCCAACAACAATTCATTGTGGCCAACAGAAAGGAGCATGATTCAACGAATTGCTGGAATTTATGAAGTTAGAGCCAATACAGCAGTCAGTGCCAAATTGGATCAGATATGCAAATTCATGGAGACTCTCGGCATGCAAAGCAACATTGGAACCACAAATTCACCATATGGAGAAGCACCAGAAAAAAATCAACTTGAAGAAACGGTGAATTATGTCAACAATTTCAACAGACAGGGGAACAATCCATATTCCAATACCTAAAATCCAGGGTGGAGGAATCATCCCAATTTCTCATGGAGCAACAATTCAAGGCAAAAGAACTATCAACCACCTGGATTCCAGCAACAGAACAAAAGCCAGGAGTTTGAAAAAGATCCAGAAATGAAAGATTGGCTTGCAGAGATGTTCAAAAAGCAACAAGCAGCATATGATGCTATGTTTCAAAGCCAATCTGCTTCCATCAAAGCACTGGAGAATCAAATTGGACAACTGGCCAATGCTCAGAGTTACAGACCACCAGGAAATCTTCCCAGCAATACAGAACCAAATCCAAGGAACCGAGGGAATGAGCAATGTCAAGCCATCACCTTGAAAAGTGGTACTGAAATCAACAAAGATGTTGGAATCAAGGCAACCATTGAAGATGTTCCAAAAGAATCAGAGAAACAGATGGAGGAAAAATAAGCAGAGGAAAAATAAGCAAAGGAAAAAGAAGCAAAAGAAAAAGAACAGATCACTCAACCTCCACATTTTCCTCAGCGTCTTCAGAAAAGCAAACTGGACAAGCAGTTTGCTCGATTCTTGGAGGTTTTCAAAAAGCTGCACATCAACATCCCATTTGCAGAAGCTTTGGAACAAATGCCCGGCTATACTAAATTCATGAAAGACATTCTTTCACGAAAACGGAGATTGGGAGATTATGAGACAGTAGCATTATCAGAAGAATGCAGTGCCATCATTCAGAGAAAACTTCCCCCAAAGTTGAAGGATCCTGGAAGTTTCACCATTCCTTGCATCATAGGAGAACATAACTTCGGTAAGGCTTTATGTGATTTAGGTGCAAGTGTTAATTTAATGCCTTTTTATATTTACAGGAAACTGCAAATTGGAGAAGCAATGCCTACCTCAGTCTCACTGCAACTTGCTGATCGAACGCTAGTATTTCCAAGAGGAGTCGTTGAAGATGTGCTGGTCAAAGTTGATAAACTCATTCTCCCAGCAGACTTCATTATCCTTGACATGGATGAAGACTAAGATGTGCCAATCATCCTTGGGAGACCATTCTTAGCAACAGGTCGAACTGTGATTGATGTACAAAAAAGAGAACTGACCATGAAAGTTCAGGATCAAGAAGTTACCTTCAATGTTTTCAAAGCCATGAAATTCCCGAGTGAAGAAAAAGAAAAAGAATGTTTCAGAATTGATGTTGTTGATAGTATCATTCATGATACTGATACAGTTCCCATGGACAAACTTGAAGCTTGCATCACCAACATGACTGACACTGAGTTAGACGTTGAAATTCTGGAATGTATTAACTATCTTGACAAGCCATTTCGTTTCAAAGTGACACAACCAATTGAAAGTTTGGAACCACCAAGAAAGACCGGATCAAGCCTTTGATTGAAGAACCACCACAGTTGGAGCTGAAGTTACTTCCGAGTCATCTCAGGTATGTATTTCTTGGAAACTCTTCTGAATTACCTGTTATTATTTCATCTTCGCTAACATTGGAGAAGGAAGAAAAGTTGTTGAGAGTGTTACGAGAGCACAAGAAAGCCATTGGCTGGACTATAGCAGATATTCAAGGCATTAGTCCATCATTCTGCATGCACAAGATCCTGATGAACGATGAGTACAAACCCACAGTGGAAAATCAACGGAGACTCAATCCAATCATGAAGGAAGTCGTGAAGAAAGAAATCATCAAATGGTTGGATGATGGCATCATTTACCCCATCTCAAACAGTAGTTGGGTGAGTCATATGCAGTGTGTTCCGAAGAAATGAGGAATTATTGTGGTTACCAATGAAAAGAATGAGCTAATACCAACAAGAACAGTGACTGGATGGAGAGTATGTATGGACTACAGGAAGCTGAACAAAGCCACGAGGAATGATCATTTTCCGCTGCCATTCATTGATCAGATGCTGAACAAATTGGCGGGACATGAGTTCTATTGCTTTCTGGATGGATATTCAGGATACAATCAGATTTCCATCGCCCCAGAAGATCAGGAGAAAACCACATTTACATGTCTCTATGGTACTTTTGCTTTCCGCAGGATGCCATTTGGATTATGTAATGCCCCTGCTACATTTTAGCGTTGCATGATGGCCATCTTCTCAGACATGTTGGAGCAGAGTATGGAGGTTTTCAAGGATGACTTTTCTGTGTTTGGAGATTCTTTTGACCATTGTTTGCAAAATCTGGAACAGGTGTTACAAAGGTGTGAAGATACAAACCTGATACACAACTGGGAGAAATGCCACTTTATGGTAGACAAAGCAAAGATAGAGACAGTTGAAAAACTACCTCCACCAACATCAGTCAAAGGAATTCAGAGTTTTCTTGGACATGCAGGTTTTTACAGGAGATTTATCAAAAACTTTTCCAAAATTGCAAAACCTCTTTGCAATCTTCTGGAAAATGATGTGTCTTTCAACTTCACCAAAGAATGTCAGAAAGCTTTTGAGATCTTAAAACAGAAGCTGGTTTCTGCCCCCATCATAGTAGCACCAGATTGGACCTTTCCATTTGAGGTAATGTGTAATGCTAGTGATTTTGCTGTAGCTGCAGTTTTGAGACAACATAAAGAAAATATATTTCACACCATTTACTACTCCAGCAGAACTTTGAATGAAGCTCAACTCAACTATACAACCACTGAAAATGAGTTTCTTGTAGTTTTGTTCGCTTTTGACAAATTCCGCTCTTATCTGTTGGGTCCCAAAGTGATGGTCTACACAGATCATTTAGCAATCAAATACCTGATCGCGAAGAAAAATGCCAAACCCAGATTGATCCGTTGGATACTTCTTCTGCAAGAATTTGATGTGGAGATCAGAGACAGGAAAGGAACAGAAAACCAAGTGGCAGATCATCTATCGAGGCTCGAGAATGGAGAAAAATCTGGAAAAGAACTATCAATCAAAGAAACTTTTCCAGATGAACAGCTGTTTGCCATAAAACAGCAGGAAGTCCCTTGGTATGCTGACTATGTCAACTACATAGTATCAGGAAAATGGCCGTTGGAATGGACAACTCAGCAACGGAAGAAATTCTACAAAGAAGTCAAACATTATGTCTGGGATGAGCCGTACCTGTTCAAATGATATGATGATCAATTACTAAGACGATGTGTTCCACAGGAAGAGGTCAACAGTGTTTTGCAGCACTGTCATTCATCACCATACGGCGGACACTTCAGCGGGAATAAAACTGCAGCTAAAGTCCTTCAATCAGGTTTGTTCTGGCCCACTCTTTTTAAAGATGCTCACTTATTTGTTCTTCAATGTGACAGGTGTCAGAAAATGGGGAATATTTCGAGGAGAAATGAAGGACCATTGCAAAATATTCTGAAAGTGGAGATATTCGATGTGTGGGGAATTGATTTCATGGGACCCTTTGTTCCATCATTCGGAAACATGTACATCTTGGTTGCTGTAGACTACGTCTCAAAATGGGTTGAAGTAATTGCACTACCATCCAATGATTCAAAAGTGGTGATCAAATTCCTGAAAAAGAACATTTTCACTCGGTTCGGAACACCTCGTGCAATCATCAGTGATGGTGGCTCTCATTTCTGCAATAGATACTTCAAGCACTCCTATCCAAATACGGAGTTACTCACGAGGTTGCCACATCTTACCATCCACAGTCAAATGGGTAAGTTGAAGTTTCAAACAAGGAAATCAAAAAAATTCTAGAAAGAACTGTTGGATCAACAATGAGGGACTGGTCAACAAAACTAGATGATGCATTATGGGCCAACCGTACAGCTTACAAGACACCCATTGGTATGTCCTCATATCGATTGGTGTTTGGGAAAGCATGCCATCTGCCAGTTGAGCTTGAACATAAGGCGTATTGGGCACTGAAGAAGTTGAATCTTGATCCACAAGCTGCAGGAAAGAAAAGACTTCACCAACTCAATGAATTGGAGGAATTTCACCTACAAGCTTATGAGAATGCCAAATTGTACAAGGAAAATACCAAGAAATGGCATGACCTAAAAATAGTGCACAGACAGTTGAAACCAAGGCAACAAGTGTTGTTGTACAACTCGAGGTGAAATTTTTCCCTGGAAAGTTGAAATCAAGGTGGTCAGGTCTATTTGTGATCACTCAGGTTTTACCATATGGAGCTCTTGAGTTACTGGATCCCAACACCAACAACACATTCAAGGTTAACAGTCAGCGTGTCAAGCACTACTGGGGAGAACCGTTGGAGCGACAAAAAGAAAGTGTCACACTTTCAGATTCAACATAACGTTTGAGAAGTCAAGTCTAGCTGACGAATTTAAACTTAGCGCTCGCAGGGAGGCAACCCATGCAATTTGTGTATATATTGTGATTTGGTATAATTTTATTTTGTGTGTTTAGTTTTTGCAGATTAAGACATTTCAAGATGGAAGAAGCTCTCGCAAGTATTCGTAAGCAATTCCCTTCTCTCCCTAAAAAATCTATGATGAAAGTTTACAAAGCTCGCTTGGAATGAATGAGACTACTGATGATCAAATGTATTCCTACTGATATTTGTCGGGTAATCGAAGCACGAGTCTGTTTAGCAGGTTAGTATTCTGAGACTTGTAGCTCTTATTTACCTGGTTTTGGAAGAAGCACCTATGCAAAAAAAAACGTAGAGCTAAGAAAATGGGTGTTTGTGTCAAATGTGCGCGTTGGAATTTCAATATTCGTTGTCGTTCTTTAGGAATGGTGTCTGATAATCGTGAAGATAAAATTAAATTCATTAGGGATGGCTTGAGTAAGGAGTTGTAGATGATATATCTTCGACTCTTGAGACGCATCCCAGTGGATATGTTCATATAGCAATTCACAAGTTACACACACAATTCCAAAAGAAAGACAACAGTTAAGTCTTGGGAATCTGACTCAAAAAGACCCTGTTTGCCAATTTATAAGAAAATTGGATGGGGAGCTTGTCCATGATGCATAGACGTTAATCAAGCTGTAAATTCTTGTACATGTTATATCTCTTTGTCTTTTCCTAATAATTGATTTGTTTTCTTGTTTTCTTTTATTTTCTCCGACAGGATCCAGAACTTTTTGACTACCACGATTTATTTTACTGTTTAACTAATAATTGTCATTTGGCAGGAACTAGTGCTATTATTTTACTCACCCCTTTTCAGGTATTATAAATTCAACTCATCATTGCACTTTTGAAAACATCCAAAGTAAAACATGGAAGCCACTTCAAGAAGACGAGTTAAAAACATCTGTGTGTTTTGCGGTAGTAGTGTTTGTACTAAACCACAATACGTAGAAGCAGCACAAGAATTGGGTCGAGTCTTAGCTGCAAGGAATATGCACTTAATATATGGCGGAGGAAATCTTGGACTTATGGGGATCGTTTCAAAGGCTGTACATGAAGGAGGCATTTGTGTGTTTTGCGGTAGTAGTGTTTGTACTAAACCACAATACGTAGAAGCAGCACAAGAATTGGGTCGAGTCTTAGCTGCAAGAAATATGCACTTAATATATGGCGGAGGAAATCTTGGACTTATGGGGATCGTTTCAAAGGCTGTACAGGAAGGAGGCAGTCATGTTTTGGGAATCATCCCAAAACCCTTGGCAGAAGCAAATCTTATTGAATCATCAAACAGAGAGGAACTGATCGTGTCAGGTATGTCTGAGCTATTGGTAGAAATGATTAATCGTGCTGATGCTTTTATTGTTTTGCCAGGTGGCTTGGGTACATTGGAGGAAATTTTTATAGTGCTATCTTGGGCGAACCTGAACATACACCAGAAACCAATTGGGCTGTTTAACGTTGATGGATTTTATGATTTTCTTTGTGTGTTTCTTGATGATGCTCAGAGAAATGGGTTCGTTTCAAAACCTTTAAAAGAACTTCTCTTTACTGCCAGAACTGCTCCGCATCTAATAGACCAACTCTTAGCCTATGAACTACAAGTTGACCTTATCATTTCAAAGATAAATTGGTCCGAGGACAATCGTGGTAAGAGGCGTCGGATTAATCTGGATCTTAACCTTTAATTTCCTGTAGAATTTCAGCTAACCAGGTATTATCCTCTAAACTCTTCTTCTATTGTTTAAGACATTGGGGACAATGTCTCATTTAGGTTTGGGGGAGGGAATTGGTTGATCAATACCTTGTTTTTAGTTTGAAATTTTTTAGAAAAATACAAAAAAAAAATTGAAAAATTTTCAAAAATTACAAAAATATTTTGCATTTTTATTTGACTAATCATGGTAAAATTGGTAAGAAATAGTTGTGTACGGAATTCTCACTCCTGATATGTATTTCAAACCTATTTCGAAAAAAAAGTTAATTTTTGTTTATTTCCTTCTGAAATATTTAATTTGTAAATTCTCCATAAAACAAACTAAAATGGATCTTCATATACTTAAGGTATTATCAACATACATGGAAACATACGGACATGAGCTAAAATTTAAAAGTTTATAATATCAACATACGGACATACGGACATCAGCCAGCCACCTTGCCACGTGTCACCTTATCGCTTCAGCCGCCCTGCCACGTGTCAGATAAGAAGCAAAGCAACGAATCAGAGACAGCCACGTCCGCGCGTCGCACCGCGCCAAGGCTTGCGCGGCTCGACGCGCGACACTTACTCGGGCCTATAAATTTGGGTCAAATTTTCAGTTTCAAATGTACTACTTTCTCTGAATTCTCTGATGTAAATAGAGAGTTCTCTTCTTAGTTTCTTTAAATTTCAGTTTTGATTACGTTTTGTAATAGTAATTTTCTTCTATAATAGTAATAGTAATTTTCCTTCTTAAACTTTTTTGTTACTTTTACTATTCAACCATGAGGAGGTAACTTCTCAATGCTAAGGTAAAAAGGTAATTCTTTTACTATTACTATTTAGATTAATCTCCCTTAAAATATAATATATAAACTATTTAAAATCTGACTTAATGAGGATACCGCCATACTGGTCGGTTGGTTATTCAATTTAATCTGGTTAAACCTGACTTAATGGGGATACCGCCATACTGGTCGGTTGGTTTATTTTTGTTCTGCCTTTATGGCTGGTTTATTTTTGTTCCGCATTTGTGGTTGGTTTATTTTGGTTCCGCCTTTATGGCTGACTTATTGACAAATATTACCGCCTTAATGGTTGGTTGGACTTAATATTGACTTAATCAGGTTACCGCCTATATGGCTGGTTGGCAAAATTATCACAAGTATATATATTATATTATGGGAGATATCTAAATAGTAAATAGTAGAAGTTAATTCATTTTACCTTAACATTTCATTTTATTGCAATTTATTTTTCCACAATTACTTTTTAACAATTTTACTTTATGTCTTTTAAGTTTTTACCAGCTTTAGCTATGTGTTGTAACTAAGTTAGTTATCTAGAGTTGTGATAAAATCTAATATCACCGGTTTATAAGGGGTTAGATTATAGTTTGGGTAATTAAAAGATTTATTTATTGAGTCATAATCTTAATGCTTTTTATTAACTGGCCACTAATAAAATTGACTAGGTAAACTTAAAATGAACTAGACATAGGGATTTTAAGTTTAAAAACCTTAGACTCATTAGCCCACGATCTTCCTTGAGGATAGATAACCATTTAATATATTTCCTTACAGGATATGAATATACCTATTGGGCGGGGGTAGTCATAAGTGGAACTTAATCTTAATGAATCTAGGTAATTTGGTTGACATGGACATATGATTCAATTGGATTACACTAGGTATTTGTAATTGACCATCGTAAGAGGCTTTTACATAATTTAATGTTCCAGATTAATAAATCAATATTTTACCCAACTATAATATAACCACTTCATCTTTAAATAATATTGGAAGAATTCACAACCCTAGATAGTTTTATAAATTGAATTTTCATTAATCTACTTTCACGTAATTTCAATTACTTGTTTTAAATTTAGAATCATCGTCATTTCAAAACAATCAAACAACCTGTTAGATACTATTAATCACTTGACCTCATAAAATTAATAGATTAGGTACTAAGTCCTCGTGGGATCGATACTTTTTATACTACTTGAACGATACGTGCGCTTGCGTTATACGCGTGTGATTACGCCGGTCAGTAGGAGGTACATGAGGTCTTTTCTGATAAAAAAACTCAATCTGGATGAAATAGGGATGAATTTCCCATGTTGCGATGCGCGTTGACTCGTCGCGACTCTCATGACTTCTATTGGCGCGTCGCAACACGCCATCAATGATGCATTTTGTCGTGATTTTGTTCAGTAGTGTTTTGAGATATGTTTCCCACATCGGAACGCATGTTTTGACTTCGAAATATGGCACGAATCAGCTCCAATTTCGTCGTTTCATTCCTCGTTGAGTTCTGTAAACTGTAATATGATTTTTACCTGTAAAATACACCTAAAACACATTAAAGCACATATACGATTCGAAATACATACAAAATATTGAGATGAAGGGCAAAAATATTTGTATATTAACCGTTCTTCAAATTCTAACAGTAATAAGGTAGTTATATTTGGTAACAGTGAAAATGATACTATTTAATGCTGGAAGAGATTCCTGGGAAGCTGCTAAAAATAAATGTTTGTAATGTTTCTGTGATCTGAAGAAAATATGATATAGAGAGAGGAAAAAAATGGTCTTAATTGAACTAGCGCACACTAGGAGAATTTATTGTCATATAATTTTTCAATTGAAAAGTTTTTTTAAGTGTTCTTTGTCATCAAAATTCTACACTAAAAATGAAGTTTCTTTTCATAATAAAAGAGATGATTGTTGGATAGTGTTGGTCCTGCCTATAGACGGAATGTCTATAGTCCTGAAAATCAGTGGATTCTGACCCTAATACATCTATGGAGTGAATATATGTACAACCTGCAGAATTAAGAGCTAATTACACTATCTAAAATAAGTCCTAAAATAATATTTCTATTACTAAGAACATATTAAGTCTAACCAATTTCCACACTCTTAATCTAATGCAAATAAGTAAAGAGCATATAATGAAAGCAATTGATCAAAACGATAAACAAAATCAATATGAAGATTTATTTACGAAGTGAAAAACTCTTTATAAAGAGAAAATTATCCATGTATAAGATACCGCTTACAATCCACTATAACAGAGAAATTTACAGTGATGATAATTGTCCTAAGGTAAAAGCTCTCCGAGCGCGCACCAAGCAGTTTTCTCTAGAACATCTGAAGTCTCTGTCTCACTGTTATTGGAACTCTGAAGTCCAATCTTCACCTTAGAACTCTCAAGGTTAAGATTTAATAAGGTTTGGTGTTGATGGTTAATCAAAAAGAGAATCTCACTCATAAAAAATAAGACATATATGGATAAAAGATTTTGGATCTTCAAATAAGATAGAAACTCAAAGTTGGAGGCAACTCTGTGTTTTTGTTTCCATCGATAAGAATTTAGGTTAGATTTTGTTTTTATAGTCTAAGGTTCCCAAGTCCTAAACCTGATCTTTAAAACGTGACCATAAAATTAAAATACCTGAAGATGTTTGAACTTCAACACGCACATCCAACACACGCCATGTTGTTGCAATAGACATTCGAACGTGCTTCGCACATGAGCTCACTGGAGTGGGACGTGCGAATGTCCTGATGCACGCAGCTTAAACGCGACAACTTCAACCTGAATTATCACAACTTAATTGAATAAGTTTTGACACATAATTATCCAACACTCTAAACCCAACAACCCCAAAATTTTTAAAATAATTATTGGCCAAGGACTCCAAAATTTATTTACTATAATATTATATTATAATCAATAGCCTCAAAATATAAAAATAGTCTTGGACACAAAGATAATCAAGGCTGGCCCTGGTGGCAGATCATCATTGAGACAAAGAATAATCTTTGCTTTTGAATTTGATTAATTTATGCAACTTGGAATATCAATGATGTTAATGTGATCGAAGTTCTTTTATTGGTTTCTTATGTTTATTTATTTATTTTTTTTTTCTGTATTTTGTGTGAAGGCAAATGTTTTTTTTATTGGTGTGGATCATAATAGTTTTTCTAGATTCAAATTTAGATATTTGGGATTTTTTATTATCATTTTTTGTGTTAAAATGAGCTCTAGATATGAAAAAAAATTAGAAGTGGTGCATCAGTCCATGAATAGTGTTTATGGAGAATAACCGAATTCTATTACTACAATAACAGAATTTACAAGTGTTTAAACTTATAAAAAAAACCTAAATCTCTCTACACTCTCTAAGCTTTCCTGCCTTAAAGCTTAATGTTTGAGATGCCTAAAGGTCACAAATGTGCTATGTATTTATAGTAAAACTTAGGCTCACATTTTCAACAAATGAATAGTGCTCCACTCAAAATAGTTTTGAAGCTTGCACCATTTTCAAACTTGCACCTAAAGTGACTTGGAAGCTTGCAATGGTGGGTGGAAATGGATGCCACCATGCAGCTGGATCATTCAATTCTCCCCCTCCAGTTGCATCCGAAATGATTATCATCTGACAGTTATTCAGGCTATGTCTCTACACAACTTTAGCTTGTCCTGAGTAACCACCTTTGTTAACATGTCAGCTGGACTTTCATCTGTATGGATCTTCAATAGTCTCAGTAGTTGTTGATCCATCACCTCGCGTACCTAATGATAGCGAATATCGATGTCCTTCATCCGAGAATGATATATTGAATTCTTGCTCAAGTCCATAGCACTCAGACTGTCTATCTGTTTGATCCCTAATTCTTAGAGAAAATGTTTTAACCACAACATTTCCCTCCCTGCTTCCGCTGCTGTAATATACTCAGCTTCTGTTATGGATAATACAATACACTTCTACAATCTTGACTGCCATGACATAACTACCCCTGTAAAATCAAGATCTTTTGCCATATCTAAATCTGTATAAACTTCCAAGATTGGATCAGATCCTCTGTAGCACATACATACCCTTAAGGTATCTAAGAATCTATTTGACTGCCTCCAAATGTTCTTTTCCTAGGTTAGAGAGAAAACGGCTCACTACACCCACTGCGTGAGCAACATCAGGCCTGGTACATACCATAGCACACATTAGGCTTCCAACTGCTAAGAAAATGGCACTGATGACATCTATCTATCTTTTTCTTAGATGAGGGTCGCAAACTCTTGCTCAATTTGAAGTGGTGTGCTAGCGGAATATTGACGAGCTTGGCTTTCTATATATCGAATCTCTTGATTATCTATTCAATATAACTCTCATGTAAAAGCCACAACATTTTGTTCTATCTGTCTCAAACTATTTGCATTCTCAAAATCTGTCGAGCTGATCCTAAGTCTTTCATGTCGCAAGACTTTGGGAGTTCATTCTTCAGCTGGCTGATCATCACTGCATCTTGTCCAGCGATGAACATGACATCCACATATAATAATATAACAACGAAATTTCCATCTGAAAACCTTTGAAAGTCAACGCATTGGTCCGTTGTAGTTCTTTTGTAGTTTTGACTCACATGAACAAGTCAAACTTCTTGTACCACTATCTTGGTGGTTGTTTAAGGCCATACAAGCTCTTATTCAGCTTGCAAATAAGGTTCTCTTTTCGTGAAACCTTAAAACCTTTTGGCTGCTCCATGTAGATTTCTTCATGTAGATCACTATGAAGAAATGATGTCTTAACATCCATTTTTTCAAGCTCTAAATTCAAATGTGGTATCAATCCTAAGATAACTCGGATTGAAGCCAATTTTATAACTGGTGAAAAGATTTCATAAAAGTCGATTCTCTTTTATGTATGAATCCTTTGACTACTAATCGGGTTTGTGTTTCACCATATTTTTGCTGCCATCTTTCTTCAGCTTAAACACCCATTTGTTCTTCAGTGCCTTCATGCCTTATGGGAGCTTGACTATCTCATAAGTATGATTCTTTTGCAGAGATTTCTTTTCATTATGCACTGCGTGCAGCCATTTTCCTTTGTCTTTATGAGATACAACTTTCTTGAAATTTTCTAGCTCACTCTCGTCAGTAAGCAGAATATAGTCAAATCTTGAGTATCTATTTGATGGAATCCGGCCTCGCTAAGATCTTCATACTGGAGTTCATTGGTTTCTGGAGGTCTGTCATTATCAAGATCTGTGAATGATCATGTAGCCTCTGATGGAGCGGGTTGCATCTCACCCTACTCAACACCATCTTCTTCATCTGGTTATGCTTCTGACATATCATGCACCCCATCATTATTTGGGGCCACTCTTGTTGGTGGTGGGTTTGTGTCTGGATTTGAATTGGTTTTTTCGGCACTGTAATTAAAATACATCTTAGGCTTTTCAATGTCTTCTATTGTCTGGTCTTCAAGGAACACTACATCCATGTTTCTAATGACCTTCTTTTCCTTCGGGTCCCATAACCTGTATCTGAATTCCTCATCTTCATAGCCTATGAAGATGCATGAAGTAGTCCTTGCATCGAGCTTCTACCTGAGCTCATTGGATACATGTGCAAAGGTTAAACAGCTGAATGTTCTAAGGTGGGAATATGAGGGATTCTTATCATACCACATTTTCTCTGAAATTTCAAAATTCAACAGTACCAATGGTGATATGTTGATCAGGTAGCAGGTGGAACGAATAGCTTCTCCCTAGAATTGCTTTGGTAGCTTAGCCATACTGATCATGCTTCTGACTTTCTCAATAATGATGTAGTTCATTCTTTCAGCAACACCATTTTACTATGGAGTGCATGGAATAGTAATTTCATTTCGAATATCGTGTCTTCCGCAGTAGGCATCGAACTCTTTGGAATTGTACTTGCCTCTATTATCTGTGCGGAGGTACTTTAGTTTATTCATTGTTTCACGCTCTACCATGGCATGGAATAGTTTGAAATAATACAGGACTTGATCCTTTATTTTCAGAGTATACACCCACACTTTCTGATAAGCATCGTCAATGAAAGTCAAAGTATTTGTTACCGCCTAGTGAATTAACCTCTAAGGGACCACAAACATCAGAGTGCACCAGATTGAGCAACTCTGATATTCTCATAAAAGAGAAATTAAAAGAGACTCTATATTACTTATCGAATAGACAGTGATTACAAGGATCAAGAGCAGCATTCTTGGAGACAGTGATTAGATTCTTCTTTGTTAAGGTAGACAACTCTTTCTCACTCATGTGACCAAGTCTCTGGTGCCACGGATTTGAGAAGCCTCATGTTCGCCTACATTGAGGCTCTATGCACATATCTCACATAAGTCTTGTATAAAGTGCCATATATATGCCCTCGAGAGACGATCATGACACCTTTTATCATTCTTCATGTGTCATTACTAAAGTGGCTAGCATAGCCCTGTTTGTCAAGGGCTACCCCCGAGAGTAGATTGAGCAGATATTTCTGAAACATGTCTCACCTCCTTCAGGGTTATTGTATACCATGTATTTATCCGCATCTGGATATCATCAAATCCCATTATCTGAGAGGAACTAGTATTTTCTATCTTCTCTGCTCCAAAGTCTCTTGTTTTGTATGTTGTGAAGAACCCTGTGAGGGGTGACTTGGCAGGATGCTGCAGTATCTACCACTCACTCAATATCTTGAGTTACGGTGTGAAGGCATGTTTCTTCATGGGTGGAGCGGATAGCTACATCTCTCTAGGCAACTACTAGTGTCTCCGCATTATTGTTCTTCGGCTGAGAATTGCATTGAACATGCTCTCATTACAACTTTTGATAATTCCTCTTTAAATGACCTTCTATGCCACAATGGTAGCAATTGTAAGTAGGCTTTCTTCCGATTGTGGATTTGCCTCTACTTTTGCTTCTACCTCTCCATTTACCTCGATTTTTATCTTGTTGTCTTCCTCGATTCTCCGTGACAATGGCTTGTGTCTAATCTGTGCCCACGTTTTTTTTTCAAGCCTTCTTATTTGACAGGGCATCTTTTACCATAGGCATGGTAAGTTTACTTTCTGAAGCTAAATTGTTGAGAGTAAACACCAATGTCTCCCAGCTATCAGAAATAGAATTGAGTAGTAAGAGAGCTTAAACTTCATCTTTCATTTGCATGTCTAATGTAGACAGTTGGTTTACCAAGCTTTGGAACTCATTGGTGTGTTATGCAACAAAAGTTCCACTATGTAGATTCAAGTTCACCAAATGCCTCATTATTAAGGCTTTATTCCGAGCTGTCTTAGCCTGGTACATGTCTTCCATCTTTATCCATATTTCGTAAGCATTTATATCTTGTGCTACGTGATAGAAGACATTATGGCTGATCCACTGCCTAATCTAGCTCAGATTTTTGTTGTTGAGTTTATTACAGTCAAACTCTTTGATAGAATCTGGTCTCACTTCATTCACCTCGATAATATCAAACATATCTTTACAATGTAAATAATCTATCATCTGAGGCCTCCATAGAGAGTAATTGGTTGCTGTCAGCTTGATCATTGCATCAGAAGAGGAATCTTCCATTTCCATTTTAAGTTTAAAGTTTAAAATGAAAATAAGATAAAAATATGGGAGGATTTTCATAAATATAAGGGCATTGTTACGTCCAGAATAGTCGAAAATAGTGGATTTGACTCTTCATTGATCCAAATCCAACTCACGGTCTGATATGTAAATTTCTAAATTTTTTGGGGCTAAAATATATATTTCGGAGACTTCATAAGGCTGACGTGTCTGATACTTGGGATATGACGTGGAAGCTGATTGGACCGAAATTACCGACGTGACAAATGACTGGACCGGAATAGCTAATACGGCAGCTAACTGGACCGGAATTGTTGACGTGTCAGATGACTGTTCTGGAATTACTGACGTGGTAGATAGTGTGGCAAATGACTGGACCAGAAAAACTGATGTGGAAACTGACGTGGCAAATGGCTGGACCAGAATGGATGACATGGCATATGAGTATATCAAAATTGATTATATGGCGGATGACTATACTGATGACTGTATCAGAATGCTGACGTGTTTGATGATTGTGTTGAATCTATATCGGATCTGCAGATGTGGCTGACACGTGTGTCGTCTTTCACCTTCGACTGCGCGTGATGGCGCATATGAAGTTTATTGGAAGACACGTGCGGCACGTGAGGGCTGCTCTGATCTCTGATTGATCGTTGGAAAATACCATTGTGTTCGTCTCGACGTGAAAAAAAAAATCGATGGTATGCTCAAAACTAACTTTTGACAATTTTTTCGAAACTTGAATTTTTTGAATCGAGTTCCGTTCTTCGATTTTATGACCCCCAATGTATAACCAAAGCTCAGATACCACTTGTTGTGATTCTCTGATCCCTGAAGAGTATTTATGAGGAAAAAACAAATTCTATTACTACAAGAACATAATTTACAAGTGCTTAAACTTACCAAAAAAATAAATAAATAAAATAAAATAAAATAAAAAAATAAAACCTCACGCTCTCTACGTTCTCTAAGTTTTCTTGCCTTGAAGTTTAATGTTTGGGATGCCTAAAGCTCACAAATGAACTGTGTATTTATAGCAAAATCTGGGCTCACATTTTCAACAAATGAATAGTGATCCACCTAAAGTGTCTTGGAAGTTTGCACCATTTTCAAACTTCCACCATGATGGGTACGAGTTGGATATGTACACCATTTCGCATAATGAAGTGCATACACTATGTAATTCCAAAAATTTTCCAACTGAAATCATTTCAAACATAAACATACCAAGTCTTATAACTATTAAACATCACTTGTATAAATTGAACCATTGAATTACAAGAATTACATTAATACTTGCTAGCCTCCAACACTTGAACTTGATGATGCTTCACTTGAACTTCAATCTTCAAGTTTGATTCTGAGTTCACCTAGGGTCCGTTTGTTTCGATATAAAATGATTTCCGTAAATAAAATATTTTAAATGAAATTTGAAATGAATGTATTTTCCAATTTAGGGCTATCGCATTAAAATATTTTCTCGAAAAGTTTTTCAAATATTTGGCGCACCCAATATTTTTTAAAAAAAAATATTTTCTGATAAACAGAAGTAGGGATAGTAAAAAGATTCAGGACTGGTTCGAATCTATATTGTCCTAGAAGATCCGAGTCCAAAAATATCGAGGTCCTCAAAAAAATTTCTGACTCTGATTGTGAAATTCCATACTCGCATGGATCCGAACACATGTATTTCTGGAAGCAGGTCTAGCACGAATCCGCATACACCCGGAAGACCCATGTCCGCAACAAAATTTCAGATCTAGATATTGACATAATTTTATACAAATATAATTAAAAAAGATTTAAGAAATTCAAAGTTTTGGATCCGGATATTTCCAGATCCATATCTATGCGGGTCCAGAATTTTTTAAAAATGATTTAAAAATATGGATTTTTATAAATTCAGGCATTCCCAAATCCATATCCATATGGATCTGAAACTCAAGGGCCCGTGTCCATAATTTTATACAAATATAATAGAAAAATATTAAAAATTCTAGATTTTTGTTTATAGTTTGAGTATGTCCGGATCCAGACTAAATATAACCTCATCTGAGTTCGGATATTTTTTCCCTAATCTCAATACAGTCATAAATCCACCAAAAATTATTTCGACCTAGATCTATGCAGATTCGTGTACAAGTCTGAATTTTACCATTCCTTGAAGTGAGCTATGAAAAATTTGAAGAAAAGGAAAAACTTTCATAAAATGATTTACGGATTTGTATTCCGTAAGTCAGTTTCCGAAAAATGACTTAATTTTTCATTGACCAAAAAACAGTTTACAATGACTAAATTTTCCGTAAGTGTCTCAAACGCCATAAAATATGGAAAACGTTTTCCGAAAATAATTTTATTGCCAAACAAATGGACCCTTAGAAGAAACTCTAGAATAATTTCAGGTCTACTAATGTGGTAAAAATTATGGAATGGTAACTTGATGTTCTAACACTTAGAATGATGTATTCAATTAAAATTTTAATCATTATGTTAGATTTTTTATAATTCATGTATTCTCCTAAATGTATCGCTTGTTCGAATTCTATTCAAACACTTACAGATTTTAAGGAATTGTTTTATCAATATTTTGTTGGATTTTATAATTTTATAGATTGTTTTAATAATAAAAAAATAAAATTGATTAAAAGACAAATAACGGAATAAAAATTATTTAAACTCTAAATATCTTTTAACAATAATAAAAGTTGAAATCCACAAGGCTTAATTTTAAAAATGAAAATAAATTTCACAAAGAATCTCATGTGTAAGAAAAACCTAAAAGTAAATGGCATGTATGTCTTGGATTTGAAGGCAATAATTTTGTTTAATCATAAGCGGCGGTAAGAATTAGATTTTATTAGCCAATGTGATAAATGAAGATCTTGAAACAATAACGATAAGATACAAAATAAATTGCGAGCAACGTACCTAGATTTATAAGAGAATGATTTGTCCAATTTCTTAGATAAAGAGCGAATTTCATAATAAACTTTTTAATTATATAAAACACATAAAATCCTCCACAATTCATCATTTAATGAGTAGAAATTTATTAAAAAACTATACTTCCCATTAATTAGTATATATATATATATATATATAAAATAAAAAATAAAAATAAAAATAAAAACCTTACTATTAAACCTGTTTCCTCTTTAATCCTCAAGTTTTAAATTTTATTCATCTTTAGTCATTTTCATACTAATAAGAGGTTTGACCTAATTTTTTCCTATTTTACCCTTTATCTTTTTTTTAAAAAAAAAAAAAAGAATATCGTTAATGTGACCAATATTTATTGTTCATGTGAACAATATTTTTTTTGCTTTAAAAAAAATGTGAGCAAGCCCAAATATATTTTTTAACTCTTTGACTCCTCTAAAATTTAAACTTGGGTATTAAGTTTTGAAATTACTTTTTTTTTTATTTAAAGGGGTGGGCAAGCCAAACTATATTTAAAGCCCCTTTACTCCTGAAGATTTGAACTTAGGCAATGTGTTTTAAATACATTTATCTTTAATTTAAATACACACACAAAAGATATTAATTCATCTTTAGAATTTTTTTTGTTTGTGGATGAAACGACTTATATCACATTGTGACTATGACTAAAACAATATACACTTTAACACACATTTAATTGACAGTCATTGTGTGACAGTAGGAAAAAAACACAGTCACAAATGAGACTGATGTCATAAATGTGACTAAATTAAAGTCACCTAACTAATAGTCAAATTATGACTATGGTTAAAAAAAGCATATTCTTAATTGACAGTCATTATGTGACTATAGGTAAAAAAATAAAAATAAAAATATAGTCATAATATGATTGAGGTCACAAATATGAATAAATTATCATACACTGAAATGATAGTCACATTGTGATTATGGGTAAAAAAGCACAGTCAAAATATGATTGAGGTCATAAATGTGACCGAGGCACACCGCACACTCATTGTTAAATTATTAGTCACCCAACTAATAGTCACATTGTGACTATGGGAAAAAAATATGTATTGTGATTGAGTTCTTTGTGACTTAAGTAAAATGTAATTGTACACAATGTGATTGAGAGTCGGCAATATGACTGAAGTACCTAATATGATTGACAGTTAGCAATGTGACCAAGGCACATATAACACAACTGTAGGAGCGAAGTATGGTTTATCGTTATGCTTATAACGTAGGCGACCACTACACTATTAGGCTCGCAATCCATAAAGAGTACGGATAGTTCTGCTGGGGGACTAACTGGAGAATAATGGAGTCGCCACCAGGTATGAGACACCATGAGTGATTTAAGGCCGCACTACACCCATCGTAAGATCTGACCTAAAATTCATTTCGATTCGAAATTTTATTGATGCCAATATAATATTTACGCTCAAATAAGATATCTCCACATCTTATAATGCAAGATCACACACGAAGCAATTTATAAAGTATACAATTTGTGCAAGCATGAATTATAAAGACAATAAATAAAGTAATTGTCCATAAAGTATTACAGCATTGATAGAATAGTATATTTGGGCAAGCATCACACGGGTCTGGCCTCGGAGAGGCCATCGAACATGTCCATAGTAAGTCGGATATAATGTTCAAATTTCGACCGGACTTGTGGAAAGTCTTGCCGAATATAACACATAACTCGGAGGCACAAGATCACAGTAATAGTAGGAAAAGATAGCATGATAAACATTAAGTAACAATGATTCCAATAATGAAATTATAGTGATTCCCACAATGATAAGTAAAATACTATGAAAACAATCAGACATGCTAAAACATTCATTCGGTGGGCCTAGCTTTAGAGAGGTCTGGCTAAGTATAGTTGTTCATGTTCGACTGGGCTTGAATAAAGTCAAGCGGTACATACTGCGTGGTCTAGAAAAATAGAAACACATATTAATGACAGCAAATCCAATAAACAAACATTATGGATACATTCATGACAAAATGACCATCCCCTTGTGGTACGTGGTATTGTATCCCGAGTGCGGGCTATACTAATGTCCATTCAGAATCGTCTATGGAACTTACGTCCGGGTTTACATCTCATATACCACAGGATAGATCACACATTAAGTAAAGCGCAATATTCATATTATTTTGGATAGAAAAGTAAACAAATATTTGTCACAGATTAAAGCAGTAGAACAAAATAACTAAACATGCATAAGGGAATAACAACGATTAAAAGATAAAATAACTAAACATAAAATAAGGTACTGAAAACAGTAAGCGTGGCTGAAAGTGTGTTCATGTCCAGCCGGACGTGGCGCACGTCCGGCCAAAGATATTGTTTCAAAATAGGAATCTCAGAAACGAAGAAATATCATTAATGAAGCCCTCAGGTCGTACATTTATCAATGTAGCTAAACTATGACGATGATTCTAATCGCTAGGTTAATGCTGGATTCACACCAGATCCAATGGGATGAAGATTTTCACTATTTTCTTTCTTAGGGTTTTGTTTCTTTTCCAGATTGTTATTAGCCAATTGATATTGATTGATTCGCCCCCAACACTCAAAAAGTCTCCATTTTTATAGTGAAACAGATGGGGGCTAAGGATGGAATGGAGAGAAAAATCTATCATCCTCCTCCAATCTGTCCCTAGTGGTTGGCAATCAAAACGTCAGACACAACTCGAAATATGTCCCGCCGAATTTAGGATTTATGATGTATATCCGACCGGATGAAATCAAGCCCGTAATTCCAGGTAGTTTAATTTTTCACGTGGGCTAACAGCTCATTTCATATCCGTCCAACCATAAAATTTGAATTATATGTCTGGTCGGAGATAATCAGATCCCTAAACTTCAGTAACTGATAATCTGCTCACTCACTGACAGTTGTATCTTATCTGGCAAGATTTAGGATTTTCAAGGTATGTTCAGCCGGCTTTTATGGCTAGAGACAAGGTAGTCCGGAATAGGTGATGTCCGATTGGATTTTAGTTGTATTTAACGTAGTTCCTTTCCTTCCCGCTATTCATCCTTATACTTCCCTAAGTTTTAGAATGTGTCTCCATAAGAGACTCATCATCGGATTATGCAATGTCTACAATCACCCCCATTTTGGTAGGCTTGTGAAGTATGTGACAATGACAAGACTATCAAAGTCATGCATGTATTTTTACTTGTCTGGTTCGTTGGGGATTGCCGGACTTACCTAACTATATTATGGTTCGATTATTATTTGATAGGCTCTCGGGCCCTCCAATGCCTCGATTGGTTGTGAGATGTCTTGATCTCTGGTGTCATTCCTGAAGTTGTTCAATTGGAATTCCAAAATCCAAACTTCTTTGGCATTCCAAGTCTGGTGGCGCTTGAAATCCATCTGTCATGGTAGCCTTTTCCAATCTTTCCAACTTCATCGGTGTTCCAAATCCGTTTGCCAGTTCTAAATCTTGTGATGTCCCATCTCCATCGGTACGTGAGATGAGGGACCCTCATATCTCTATTTCCTTTGGTTAGTGGGATGATGGACCCTTAGGTCCATCGATTCATCCGATCGCGAGAGGGTCTATTCCAATGTCTTCATTCTTGAGTTAATTTGTTTTATTGGTGTTCCAAATTTGGCGGTGATCCAAATCCATTCCCAATTCCAATTCCAAGTTTGTCATTGTTCAAATTTGTTAGGTCTATTTTTATTAGCAATGTCCGTAACAAAACAAGATCAATTGAGTTGTAATGAGTCTTGAAGATCTCGGAGTAATTGGACAAGTATTTGGACAAAATCTGATGGAGTTATTCAAATGATGTTCACTATTTTGCATATTCCAGAAGTTTTAGAACTCCAATTGATATAAGATCAGTGTCATTGGACAATAGACTCGAAGAAGATCGTGTACATATAAATAACGCATGATTTGGCCAAGTGACGAGAAAGTTACAAGCGTTTTAAGTTGCACCTGAAATCAGTCCACGACCCGCATTTGTGTGGCGTTCGTATTTTCGTTCGAACATTTTTAGGCAGAAACTTTACGTTTGAGTTGCGTTTCAAGTGCGTTCGAATGCCCGTGCATAAGTAGGATACTCTAGACATGTTTTTAAGCCAAAATAACACTAGGAAACCCTTTTCTTTTGCCCTGCTTCTTTTGCCCTGCCTATATAAATAAACATTGATCCACCTTCACAAGGGTTGAAACACAATTCCTTTTAGCCAAAAACATTGATAACATTTCAACTTTCTTGATTTTATCTTGAAGACTCATTGATTCTCCTGTCTTCTATATGTTCGGTGAAACCTTTCTTTGATTTATCCATCAAAACAACCAAACCCAACTTCGTAAGCCTTCAGAGTTATCTAGGAGGAAAATTGGCAGTCGGAGTTTCGATGTTCAGAGTTGTAGAGTTGATTCACTCAGAGACTTCAGAGGTTCTGAAGAAAACCGTGGGATACGGGCTTGAGGAGTTCCTTGAGTTCTTGCAGTCTATAGGTACTTGAGTCGGTGAAGTTGCCACCATAGGTCTTGACCATCGCTGTAAGTTTTTCTCTACATAGTGGATTGGGGTGGTAGCCGAGATACCCGGAGTGGTTTTTTACTTGCACGAGTTTTCCATTTCGTCACCAAAATACTGTGTTGATTTTGTGTGATATTTATTTATTTTCTGCATTTATATTTTGCATTGAATTAATTTTTTAGGGTTATATTGTAATTGGTTGATATTGTAGTTGCATGTTAGAATTCCATAGTTACAGTAATCAGAATTTGTCTTGATCATTGTGTTTAATTTCGCATAGGGTCAGAACCTCAAGCTAATCGTGAACTTGCAATTGGTATCAGAGCCTGAACTCGATCCTTGACCCATTAGCTATGGATCGTAGTCAACCTTTAAATTGTCCGCCATTTTTTGATGGCACATAATATTTACATTGGAAGGTTCGTATGAGAGCATTCCTTAAGTCCTTAGATGAGATGGTCTAGATGATAGTAGAGTACGGGTGGAAACCTCCCGTTGTTATAGTTGATGGGGTCTCTTCCCCTAAAGATAAACTGACATGGACCAATGACGAATTTGATGCTAGCCATAGGAACAACAAGGCTGTTAATGCCATACATGATTCTGTATGTTCTGCTGAATTTAGGAGAATCTTCATGTGTGAAATAGTCAATGATGCTTGGGACATCCTGCAGACTGTGCATGAGGGCACATTATCTGTTAAAATAATAGACTATGGGATCTTGCTACTAGGTTTTAGGTCGCCCATATGAAAGATGATGAGACCTTTGATGAGTTCTATGTTGAGATTAACGATGTCATTAACTCAAGCTTTAACCTAGGTGAGATTATCCCTACTAGTAGGATTGTTAGGAAAATCCTTAGATCCCTGCCTGAGAAGTTTCTACCCAAGATTACCACAATCGAGGAAAGTAATGACCTCGATCAGCTTAAATTAGATGACCTCATAGGAAGACTGTAGGTTTATGAGAAGAAATGTCTTGGTTATAAAAAGCCAAAAACTATAGCAATGAAGATTGTGAAGGAAGTTGTGCGTAATCCGTCTAGTGATGATAGTGATACCCTCACGGATCGTGATTTGGACTTGTTTGAAAAGAAGTTTAAGAAATTTTTTAAACTTAATAAGAGTGGACATAGCAGTGATATGGATATGGAGGATAGGCCTAGAAAGAGTAGGCATATCAGGAGTGAGTCTAGAGAGGAGAGGGGTAGTATAGCCCGTGGTACCCAGTGTCATGAGTGTGAAGGTTATGGGCATATTCGACCTAAGTGCCCATCCATGGAAGCCTCCCTTAGAGATTCAGAAGGTGATGAGTCTCCTAAGAATAAGAGTAATTTTATGGCCTTTTCTGCTAGTGTGACTGATGAGAGAGAGAATGAAATTAATGATGTTGATTCAGAAGTCTCTCTCAATGAGTATGTTGATGAGAAAAGCCTTCAAGTAGCTTATATTGAACTGTTTAATGAGAGTTTAGCTATTAAGAAGACTAATATAGAGATCAATAAGATGCTAAAACTAGTTGAGCTAGAAAAGAATGAAGCTCAAGCCAAATTTGAGCAAAGCCTCTTGATGGTAGATGACCTGGAGGAGAGGAACATATGCCTAGTTGATATGGTCTAAATGTTAGAGGCTGACCTTGAAGATGCTAGAACCTAGTTGTCTGTATTTTCTAGTGGGAATAAGAAAATAGACCATATGTTAGGTATTAGTTTTGAGCCTAACTGCAACAAGGCGTCATCATCTAGAGTTGTGTCTAACCCTCCTAAACATGACTTAGGTAAGAAGCTTGCTATGTGTAGTCATGTGATTCCTCTTTTTGTTCCTCGTCTTGTGACCCAACCTCGATCTAGAGGTGTTGTGGGTACACCTCGCTCTCATCCGAGGTTTGTGCCTGTGTGTCATCACTGTGGCAAGGCAAGACACATTAGGCCTAAGTGATTCATGTTGCAAAAATAAAAGAAGAGGCCTAAAATTATATCACCTACATTTAATTCCTTAAATCTAGTGTCTCAAGTTTCTATACTAACCAAACAAGCTCAATTCCTTAGTGAGAAACTTGCAGTGTTGATTAGGAATTCTCAAGTGAAAGAGATTCCTAGGAAAATTTGGGTGAGGAAGCAAAATGTCTTCCTATATACTTCTGAATGCCTTAATCCTGACAAGCATGATGAGAGTGCACTCTGGTGTAAATCTTCCTAGAAGTTTCATTTGTTTCTCTCATTGCATGTGTGTGTGTGTGTGTTTTATATTTTTTCACATTTATTATCTTTTCCCTGCATATGGGTGTGTGTGTCTTGTTTTTGTTATTTATCCCTTGATATATATGATGGAAACCATGACATAAATTTCATAGCCGATTCCGAATGGACGGTAGTATGATATGTACTCGGAATACAACTCCACGTACCATTGGATATTGACAAGCCATGTGTGTCGTTAAATTTTTTTGTGTGCGTGTTAAAACTGAAAAATCAATAAAAACTATAAATTGAAAAAGACCAAAAATAATTTTGTGGCTTGTTCGAGTATGAAAAGCATGTGCATATGATCATGGTATGTAGGATATATGGTTATGCATGTATAATATGCTTTTTTTTTCTTGATGCTCTATATGCATATGTGTGTGTGATAAAAACTCTTGGTATATCTTGTGATTGCACCTCATATACACGATTTTATTATGTCAAGGTTTGGTCGCATTTATGAGTTTTTGGACTAGCAATCTAACATTTATCATACTTTGTTCACTAAATAGTGTGACCTTTGACTAGATGACCTTGCTATCCCCTTGTAAAAGCAAAAAGAAATAAAAAAAATTATCATTAGACTCAAGTGCAAAAGAACCAATAGGCCAAATTCAAAAGATAAGGGAAAAAACCCTTCACTCGTAAGAGTATTTATTTATGAGCTCATGATATTTATGGGGAGAATAATATAGCATGCAACAAATGTTGCTTACATTCAGGTCCTAGTGGTGTTGGGTTTGAACACATATTTTATGGACTTGGTATGTCATGAGATATGATTTCTTTGACTATGTCCTGCTCATAACATAAGGTCTTAAAGCCTTGATTTGTTGTGCACTTATTTTTTCACACAAGTACTTGCTATGCTTTTGTGTTTATGTCATATGCATGCGTGTATTATTTAGAAGGACCTAAATGGATGCATATTATTTCATGTCATAAACAGCTGAATACTGACTATGTATCATTGTACTTACTTGAAGTGTTGTTTCAGTCAATTTTAATTTTTTTACTCATTGTCTGTTTGAGTGTGCTTCATGATATTGCCTACCTTTTATTTTGCCGCATTTTTTTAGTCTTGTTTTTACTTCCCGTGTGTTATTTTTTACTAACTGAGTAAGTCAATTAGTAATGGGGAGTATTTTTTGTTTGTCTGTTATCTTGCATGTGTTGTCTTCCTTGTTACCTTTCATTTATGTTTCATTTTCATTTGTCATTTCGTGACAAAAATGGGGGAGAATATGATTAAGGGGGAGAGTTGTTAATCGCGTAGTTTATCTATTTATTTTGATATCTCCATTTTAAGAGGGGGTAAGACTAAGGGGGAGTAGGATATCTACATGTTTACATGCATGAGTTTCTTATCTGTTTTATTTGTCCTTGATAATCCCAATGTTTTTCACGGTATGTTATTTTTTGTCGATTTTTTAGGTAACCAAGTTATTTACTGCGGTGGCAAGACTACTTGGTTAGGTATTAGATGAGTCATAGTGTAATAAGTCATTGTCTTGATGGTTGGCAGTTGGCTATTTTCTTTTTGGGTCTATTACTGTAGTCTTTATATTAGGTAGTGTTTTGTCACGGAATGCCAAATGGGGATATTTTTAGTTCTATTTTTATTGGCAACGTCTGTAACAAAACAAGATCAATTGAGTTGTAATGAGTCTTGAAGATCTCGGAATAATTGGACAAGTATTTGGATAAAATCTGATGGAGTTATCTGAATGATGTTCACTCTTTTGAATATTCCAGAAGTTTTAGAACTCCAATTGATATGAGGTCAGTGTCATTGGACAACACACTCGAATACTATCGTGTATATATAAATAACGTATGATTTGGCCAAGTGACAAGAAAGTTACAAGAATTTTAAGTTGCACTTGAAAACCAGTCCATGACCCACGTTCGTGTGGCGTTCGTATTTCCGTTCAAACGTTTCCAGGCAGAAACTTTACATTTGAGTTGCGTTTGAAGTGTGTTCCAATGCATGTGCGTCAGTAGGATACTTTAGACATGTTTTTAAGCCGAAATAACACTAGAAAACCCTTTTTCTTTGCCCTACCTATATAAATAAACATTGAGCCACCTTCACAAGGGTTGAAACACAATTCCTTTGAGCCAAAAATATTGATAGCTTTTCAACCTTCTTGATTTCACCTTGAAGACTCATTGCTTCTCATATCTTCTATATGTTCAGTGAAACCTTTCTTTGATTTACCATCAACAACACCAAACCCAACTTCCTAAGCCTTCAGAGTTCTCTAGGAGGAAGATTGGTAGTCGGAGTTCCGGCGTTCAGAGTTGCAGAGTTTATTCACTCAGAGACTTCAGAGGTTCTGAAGAAAACCATGAGATACGGGCTTGAGGAGTTCCTTGAGTTCTTGCAGTCTAGAGGTACTTGAGTCGGTGCAGTTTCCACCATAGGTCTTGACCATCGCTGTAAGTTTTTCTCTACATAGTGGATTAGGCTATTTGCCGATATTCCCGGAGTGGTTTTTTACTTGCACGAGTTTTCCATTTCATCACCAAAATATTGTGTTGATTTTGTGTGATGTTTATTTATTTTCTGCATTTATATTTTGCATTGAATTAATATTTTGGGGTTATATTGTAATTGGTTGATATTGTATTTACCTGTTAGAATTCCATAGTTACAGTAATCAGGACTTGTCTTGATCATTGTGTTTAATTCCGCATAGGGTCAGAACCTTAGGCTAATCGTGAACTTTCAAAATTCATTTCCAAATCTGGTGGTGTTCCAAATCTTTGTATGTTCTCAAAAGCTTTCTCAAAATTTCATCTCTTTCAAAGTTTGAGTATTGTCTAAAGTCAAAACTCAATTTTAACAAAGGTTTCACCGTTCGAATGCTTCTCCATTTTGTGTGTGAATCTTTTACAAAGAATTACGTGCAACCCAGATCGGTTTATATCGACATCAAATGTAGATTAGTAATAACACTTTAGTTTATTTTATATTTTTTTCTACTAAGGAAATCTAACACTTAGTTAAGGATCAACAAGATTTTAGAATTTCTCAAATATTTATCTTATGTATGGTTCATCCCTAACTTTCTTAAGTCGTCAAATTATCTTTTAACGCAAAGACTATACATTTGTGATATAAACCCATGGCTACTCGATAATTTCACTAACTCAAGTTGCTTTGTATACTCAGTATTTGAGTTTTCATTTGACGCGAAAGTACTCGTGGGGTTCACGATACTCCCGATTACTAAACACTTCAAACAGCAGAGTAGATTTTATGAGACTCGTCCTTTTTTCTTTTTTCTCTTTTCTATTTTTCATTTTTTGTTTATTTTTTCATTTGCGTCATCTTCTTAACCTAATGTCATTTCAGTCTCAACTTTGGAAAAGAGTCAAATGAACGTCGAGTGCTATGACTATTTCTACAAGTTATGCTAGCATAAATTATTTATAAGTATGTATTACAATTCTAAGTTCAAGTTTTTAGTGCGCATTTGAGGATAGAAATCTAATAGTGATTCCAAAGTTAAATTTTTTTTTTAATTCGAACATGTTCATTCTTATCGAGAGACGGAAAATTCTGCAAAACTTAATTAATTTCATCATTGAACATTCGAAAAAAGTCATTATATGATAAGAAATGAAAGATGTATTGTCTAGGTGCGGTATCTTTTAGGGTTATATATCATGCCAGCTATGGGTGTTCATAGGTTGGGGTCAACCCACGACCCGACCCGAAACTATAATATTTTTATTATTTTTCTAAAACTTTTATTATTTTTTAAAAAACTTTTACTGTTATTTCATATATTTATTAATTTTATTGTCTTGAAACTTTATATATATGATAATTTCCGGGACATAAAATAACTAATATTTATATTTCGAAATAATTAATTCATTAAAAAATACTTTTTTTGGCCGACCCTACGACGTGACCCGATCAGGTTTCAACTCTAAAATTTCATATTCGGATTTCACGAACCGTGTGACCTAACCTGATCGGGTCTCATATTTTTCAAAAAACATGACCCGACCCGTGAACATCTCTAATGCCAGCGTCAATCAGGTCTTGAATCTCATGTTTTAGGCGGGTGCA
Organism: Zanthoxylum bungeanum; assembly: GCA_019454045.1. Lineage (NCBI taxonomy): Eukaryota > Viridiplantae > Streptophyta > Magnoliopsida > Sapindales > Rutaceae > Zanthoxylum > Zanthoxylum bungeanum. The sequence continues at coordinate 141,114 of SKCR01025371.1, forward strand.
ATTGTCAGTGTCATGACCTTTTTGTTGTTAGAAACAGCTGTATAAGTTCAGGTTGTAGTGGCGATGGATGGGGTTTGGTAATGGTTTAGCTTCCAAAGATTTTTTAATAGTCATTGTCCCTTAAGCTCATCCAAAATCCTAGACATTTGTTCTCCCAGGTTGGAAAAACGTAATTTTCGAATGGTGTCCATTTTTGCTATTTCGTATTCCGAACTCCTCGAGCTTTCGCTACGGCTCTTCTTGCATTGCCCTTGGTTGTAGGGCTTCTCATACTAATGCCTCTCATTGATTATTTCGACCATAATCGTCTGTGGTGCTGTCCATTTGATCATAGCAGTGGTCAAAGCTAGTAGTTGTTCCATTTTGTTGAATGTATCATCCATTCAGTCTATGCGAGAACTATAACTAGGGATCATTTTTTTTATTTCAAGTCACTTTCTACCTTGTTCTCTAACTCAATAGACCGTTATGATGCCTGCATGACAAAGTGTTAGCATGTGCATGTATGCATGCAATGCATGAGATGCATGAAATGCATGGTGTTCTCAAACATCAGCATATACCCTTCCAACCTTATTCCTCCCACACATGTGATAAGTCCATATATGCCCTAGGTTTGGCTAAGCCTATGCACCAACAGGGGATACACAAGTTCGTTCTCTTCTAAACTACAAGGTAAACCTTGGCTATTTTAGTTCCATTACAATACTAAAAGACAAAGGCCGTCCATTTATAAGAAATTACTAAACCTAATATGTGGATTGTTCCATTGTATAAATAATCACGGTTATTTGGGATGGACTTAGAAATGTTTAAGAATATCCAAATTGGCAAAACAAGGCGTATCATTTTTGAATGAAAGCCAGTGTGAGTATCAGGCTCATATTTTGGCACTTTGGATTTTAGCTAAACATGTTAGGCCCAATAAAGTTTGCATACAAGGTGACTCATCATCATTTCGAAGTATATGGCCCAATTACCATGAAAATACAAACTTGTCCCAATTGAAAAGGCCCAACAAATTTGCACCCCACCGTAAAAAGGTCCAAACAACTTCAAATGATTGGGGGCCCAAACACAAGCATAAGTGAGTCTTCTATAAGATAACATCTATGGGATTTTCATGTGGGCTTAAAAGGGTAAAGTTTAGGCTCTTATCGGCGTAAAGTCACTCATAATTAGGTCTCCCCACCAAGGGTCCAATCAACCAAGTGAACACACTTTTTTTTTTATACCTGAGGATATAAAAGATTCTTCATAACTAGGACTCCTCACTCAGGGGACCGATCAACCAAGTAAATGCACTTTAATAACCAATGGTATGTCCCAATAAGTGATGGTTATCATCACATACCAATCCACCACCTTGAACGAAAGTGATTTCTCGAAATACAATACCATCCAGGTTGAAAATGGTATGCAAAAGATGAAGACATAGTTCTCCTCAATCTCACCATAAATACTACAAAGTATTTTTTGGGACCGATTCTCTATCCCCAGTGGAGTTGCCATTTGTAGGAGCGAATCAGGGTTTACCACTATCCTTATGACACTGACGACCACTACAATGTTGGGCTCGTAGCTTGAGCATACGGATAGTCCCGCGGGGGGACTAACCAAAGAATAAGGTAGTTTCCACCCGATATGAGACACCGAAAAAGATTTATTGCCACATTACTACTAGGATTGGTGCTCAGAGTGTCAATCCGGATCGTATTTATGTTCGATTCATGAATACGAACAACTCTTTTTTCCATAATATTACTTAATTATGGTAGTAATTCTTGCTTTTATATACAGATTCGATCTAATTACGATTAGATTGAAACTAAATATTCTTTAGTGATATGTATATATTAGACAAAGATAGGATAATATATTTTGTAGTGCGCAGTTACAAAGTAGTTTGTAATTGACATTGGGAAGTGTCACTACTAGAAGTATATTATCAAATAAAGTTCCTGGTCAAGATTTACTGACACAGGTCTGTTAGTAAAATCCGCTGAGACCAGTACATGTCATATATCATGACTTGGTCTGATGGTTTATCTCAATGAATCATGAGTCTTGGGAGACTCGTATAAATGTGTAGGTATTTATTTGATAAACACTTAACGACTCACCGAAGATTTCCTAATAGATGGTACGCCAACGTCAGTAGGAATCTTCTCGAGTCGAGTAGAATAGTGTCCTTCGACTTGAGATACCACTGTGGATATATGAGATATCCTCCACACGTTGATGACAGTCAAGTCACCGATCTATTTAAATCAGAATTCCGCCTGTTCGTTGGGTGTGGACTGATGCTCATGATATCCTGTGAGTATCAGATAGAATCTGTCAATCCTGTGTACAGGGCATAGGTATCAGGTACATATTTGCAATCTAGTAAATCCATGGTTGTGGTATACTTCGGAAGCGAGTTCCGAGTGTTATTTAGAGATCGTAAATTTAAAAGTCGATTATATTATACCTTAGGGATTTGACGTTCTTATCTATATCCCCGGTATAATATTGATAGCCTGTGACGGAGGGATTATACGTATGCAATTATCTCAACTTGTATAGTTTAGCGAGATTATCTCTGGTCATCATAAATCATGAATGGGTGAATTATGAACACGAAATTGGATTTCGTGACGGATAAACCTAAACTTAGAGAGTCCCACAATATGAAGTGTACTCGTTGAGTGCTTGGGAAACGTGTTATGAATAATATAGATTATTCATAATACTTCACTGAATTAAATGAGTTAATTCGAATCGTTTAAACGGTTAAACGAAAATACATGCATTAGGGGTATTTGGGTCAATTGATAGTTAATGTGTATTTGTATTTGATACAAAATTTGATTTGATACATATTAATTATTTGTCAAATGAGGTTTTGACACATGCCATTAATATATGTATTTTTTATTTAATGTAAATAAAAATACATATAAAATAATAATCGCATTAATTAATTATTTAGATGTTTAAATGTTAAATATCTAGATAATTAAATTATATCAATATTACATAAATGTTATGCAATATGTTTGATTATTATTGGTTACATGTGGCATGATTTTATTAAGCTTAAAGTTTACAAATTAGATTTGTTTACTTAAAGTTTATTATTATTTAATTAGATTAAATTGACCAAATGACCATTTTACCCCTAAAAGTCGGTCAAGCCTTATTTTTAAGTTGGAAAATTTTATTTTCTTCATCAATTCACCTCCATGGCCGAAACCTTCACCAAAAGAAAAGCTCCCAAATTTTCTTGAATAGTTAAAGAAGAAAGTGAAGAAATTCAAGAAAAAGTTTAAGGAAATAACAAGATTTGGAGGTAATTTTCAATAATCTTAAACTTATAAAGCTTGTTTCTTGTTCTTGAATATCTAGAATAGTTCTAGGGTTTCTTCCTTTCTTATATTTTGGGGCTTTTTGATTTGGAGGATGGATTTGGAGGCTTGATGCATTTGATGACTTGTTTCAATTCTAGAGTGTTATGACCACTCTTGTAACTCCTATAATTATTCTTGGGTTCTTCATTTGTGGTGACTTTGGTTAGTGTGATTATTAATATGATTAATGTTGAGAAAATTGGATGTAAAACATGAAAAAAGATATTTGTAGTTACCAAATCAGATCTGGAAATTCTATGTTTTTGGTGATGAAAAGTATGTTGTATAAATGTATTGGATGTGTTTTGGGCATTGGAACAATTGCCTGAAATTATTTCGGAGTTGAAATATGCAAAAATAGTGTTACCGGGTGAGTTTCGGGCTTACCGGGTGTCCGCTATTGATAAGGGTACAAAAATGTACTTAGAACACTGCTAACTCGGCTTATTTATCATGTATTTAATCTTAATTGTAGTTTGTTTTGTTCTTTGTTATTAGGAAGCAAATGAGCATGAAGAATGGAGCAAAAACACATGGTTTGTAACCTTAAGGAAGCATCGGACGCGCGCGGGAAGCGCGGAGACGCAAGAAATGGCAAAACCAGCAAGGGAACCAACTTGTGCCGCGGTGCCCAACTTCTTGACACCGCGGCACCTGCACAGATTTGCTCTCCATACATTATGCCCGAGACTTTGGTGCCGCGACGCCCAAGTTCCAGCGCTGTGGCACCCCGGAAGACCCTTAAAACCTGATTTTGACGTCTTTGATGCGCACTATGACTCCGGGACTTTCCTATATCAACCCAACTTCGTCCAAACCCTAAAAGGGAGAGACAAGAAAAGAGAAAACAAAGAACAAATAGCCAAAAACATAAAATCGAGAGAGGAGAATGAAGAACTTCAAGGAAACCATGACGTCCCTCCGATCTATCAATGCTACATCTCTTTCTTCCAAGGAGAACTAATCTCTTAGGCAAAGGTAAGGATGAACTCTTGTATTTGATTTCTTATATTTATGTTGTTGATTCCTAAAGTATATTTTTAACGTTTAATACAATTGATGGTTGTTATTCTTTATTATTTTACGATTTCTGAATCCAGAAACTGTGTTTTGTCAACACACATGTAGATCCAGTCATGCTTCTTCTATATGTGATTTGTGAACCCAATTATGACTGGTAAACTTATTTTATGTGTTGGTCTTCTGTTGCAGTATTGCCTGAGGGTATATTGTCGACGTTAGATAGCTCATAACGATAACTTTGTGTACTGTTAACATAGATAAAATAATTCATCAATTACCTTAGAATTTGACATGTTTAGAATTGAATATCTTCTGATTGTTGGTTTGGGATGTGAAACCTTCAATTGAGTAATAACATGAATCAATAACTGAATATAGGAGTTTGATACAAGAGGGATTCCTGACGCTTTGCTGCTTCTCTCTATTGATAATTTTTAAGTATTTTTCATAATCTTTATTTTATATTACCAAATTCAACCATTATTTTTTCAATAAGTATCTGCTAACTTTTTGTTTAAGTAAATCAGTTCTACATAACCATCTCTCTGAAGAATCAACACATCAACTATATTGCGATAACCGCAAGTACTTTTAGGGCGTAATCAAAATTTGGCGTTGTTGCCGGGGAGACGGTTTGCAAGCAAAAAGAGCAGGTTTGCTTAGTCAACAATTAAGCGGTAACTTCATTCCACATTTACTTTTTTTATTATATTTATTTATTTGTTTATTATTTATTTACTTATTTTATTTAGTTTTAGTTTATATTTTAATTTTAATTTATTCTTTTTTATTTTATTTTTGTTTCTAGTTTTATTTTTGTTTAATTGATTGTCTAGACGTAGAGATAAGTTTGGTAGATTTGTTAGGATTGAAGACGAAAGCTCAGTCTCAGAGAGTTTGTTCGACAATCTCTTTGCCACACCCTCCATATCTAGCGCACATATTATGAGTGAGTACGAGAGACCACCCATAAGGACTCTTGAAGAGTACCTCCACCCAACTCGTACAGCTACACCAACGTGCATCATGTTTCCCCCTAATACACCACACATAGACTTTAAGCCTGGAATGATACAGTATCTCTTAATCTTTCATAGTTTGGAGAATGAGAATCCTTATGTGTACATTAGGGAGTTTGAAGAGGTTGTAGCAACCTTCCATGACCGATTTGGAACTACTAACACAATTAGACTTAAGTTCTTCCCTTTTGCCCTTAAGGATAGAGCTAAGAGCTGGTTGTACTCTTTAAGACCTAAGTCAATAGGATTATGGGGCGAGATGACACAGGTATTTTTCAAAAAATACTTCCCACACCATAAGACTAATGCCTTGAAAAGAAAAATCTCCACCTTCTCCCAAAAGGACAGTGAGACCCTTTATCAAACGTGGGAGAGGTATAAGGAGATGTTAGCTAGTTGCCCTCACCATGGGTATGAGATTTGGAGCATAGTAAGTTATTTTTATGACGGTCTAACCCCTAGAGAGGTTCAATTCGTGGAGACAATGTGCAATGGTGAGTTCATCCGAAAGGACCTTGATGAGGCATTCGAGTTCTTAGATGAACTAGCTGAGAAATCTAACACATGGACTGGACCTAATGCCATGGATAGCACTGATAGAACACACCCCACTCCTTCTAGTAGAGACATACACCACTTTAGGGAAGATGATAGTCTTTAGGCACAAGTTGGGCTATTAACTAGACAGATGTGAGTCTTAATAGCCAAAGATAGCAAGACTATGCATGCAGTAGCCCAATTAGAACCTCAAGAGATATGTTTTGTGTGCAAAGGGACTGATCATCTGGCACAATAGTGTCTTGTAAATGGTGAGATGAGGGGAAGATATGAGGACCAATGCAATGCATTAGGGATTTACAGAAAGCCTTATACACCTTACTCATACACTTATAACCCTGGTTAGAGGAACCATCCCAAATTTAGTTGGAAACAAGAGTCTCATCAACCGAGTCAGACATCACAACCTAGAGGTTATAGTGCTCCAAAATATCACACACATGACGTTCCTATGAATTCTTTAGAGGATACTATGCAAGCATTTGTGGAGGCCTAGAAAGCAATTGGCGAGTCCCATAAAGCATTCGTGGAGACCCAGAGCAAAACCAATCAAAGGTTTGAGTCACTGATGACCCAAATGGCTGATGAGAATAAGGAGATTAAGAGCCAAGTCTCCAAATTGACTAATGCCCTAAGTGTGAAAGAACCAGGAAAATTCCCATCTCAGGCTCACCCAAATCCACAAGGGCAAACCATGGCACAAGGATCATGAGGTATCCAATATAAGAGGTGTTAATGTCATAATCACTAGGAGTGGTAAAGAGGTAGGCTTGCAGGACACTTCCAACACTGCAGGAGCCAGTAATGATAGTAATGAAAAAACCCCTCAGGCAGATCAAAAGATGCATTTCCCAGTTAGAGTACTATTTCCTCAGTCACTTAGGCCCACAACGAAAGCTCCAGACCCAAATGGTGAGATCCTAGAACACTTAAAGCAGGTAAAAATCAACCTTCATTTGTTACATGTGATAAAATAAGTTCCTACATATGCGAAGATTTTGAAGGATCTATGCACCATGAAAGCATAATGTGAAGAATACTGCATTTTTAACAGAGTAGACTAGTGCAGTAATTGAACAGAGGACTCCACCAAAGTACAAAGATCTAGGATGTCCCACCATTACTTACCACATTGGCACATATGAGTTTGTTCGAGCTTTGTTAGATTTAGGTGCTAGTGTTAATCTCATGCCATATTCGATCTATAAGCAGCTAGGGCTTGGAGAGATTAAACCTACATCTGTAGTTTTACAGTTAGCTAACCAATCCATCAAAACACCACGGGGAGTAGTTGAGGATGTCTTATTGCAAATTGATAAATTCTACTACCCTGTTGACTTCTTGATTTTAGATACACAATATATGGTTAACACTGAGTCACAAATTCCACTCATCTTAGGTAGACCTTTTCTTGCTACAGCTAATGCACTTATCAATTGCAGGAATGGTCTCATGAAGTTAACATTTGGGAACATGACACTAGATTAAATATTTTTCATGTTGAAAAACATCCACAAGGTGATGATAAGTGCCAATATACATACATGCTAGACAAAGTCTTGAAGATGAATCACACCCTCCCAAACTGAAATTGACCCTAAAGATCTGTAAAATGAGGAAAATGAGAGTTTGTGCTCATTTGAAGATGATCCATGGGAAGTTAAAAATGAGATTGAACCAACTTTTATATATGTGCAGCCTCAAATTTCAACCACCAGACCATGGGGGATCACTGGATGAAATGCTGCAACCAGCCACAAATTATTTCTCATGTCTTCATCAGTCTGCTACATGGAAGCCACCATGACAACTTGGGTGGTTACGTCTGGCTGAAGACGTTAAACTTAGCGCTAGCAGGGAGGCAACCCTTGCATCTGTATTTATTTCATTTTATTTTATTTTATTTATTTTATTTACTTCAGTTTTCTTGTATTGGTTGCTAATTGTATGTTTATTGTTTGCATGAGTTTTTATGCAGGTCTTAGTAAACCTAAGCAGCTCACACAACCAAAATCTTACCAGCAGGAACTTGATCAATTCTGTTCCTGGTAGTGTTGTTCCATAATCTTGTTTCTTTATATTTATCTTATATTGAGGAAAATACAAGTTTTAAGTGTGGGGGTGTATGCATGCGCATGATGATTCTGTTATAAAAAAAAATATTTTATTTGTTTTTAGTCTTTGATAGTAAAGCATAAGTCCAATGATAATATTGTTTGTTTTAAGGTGAAATCTTAGAAATGATAAGTTTCGAAACCTTAAGGAAGCATCGGATACGCTCGGGAAGAGCGAAGACGCAAGAAGCGGCAAAACCAGTAAAGGAACCAACTGGCATCGCGGCGCCTGCACAGATTTGCTCTCCATACATTATGCCCGAGACTTTGGCGCAGCGGCGCCCAAGTTCCAGCGCCTCGGTATTGGGTTTCTCTAAGGTCCCAATGATCATTTTCAAGCATCAAACATGTGTTAATACTACAATGAAATATGGCGGAATCATACTCACATTGAACAGCTTTTGCGACGCGAAGAACATCAAAATCTTCAAGCTTTCATCCATGGAAGCTCTCGGCATTCACTGGTTTTTGCTCCTCCCTTTTCGCTCCAAGCTCCAAGCTTTTGGGTGGTGATTCCAAGCTCACAAGTCGGTTTACCTATCACCTTCGCAAGACCCTTAAAGTGTGCTAGCACTCCGGAAATTTTACCGCAAAACTTCCTTTGCTTCTCCTATAACTCACGATTTTGACAGTGAAAAAGAATAAGAAATGGCCCTTGGCCGAGAGAGATGGAGAGAAGAGTGGAGAGAGTGTGTTTGGTTTGTGTATTAGGTTAATTGATTTCCAAAATCAATTAAAACATATACCACATTTCATTTTCTAAAAAGTCAAAGCAATAATGCCAACCAACTCCATCAACTATTCACATCACTCATGACAAGTTGTCAAATCACTCAAAGTGACTAGACATCACATCAATCGATTGACTAATGATTTGACGCTTGATGTGACTTGTGGGCCGCACTTAAATTCGCAATGCGAGTGCGCCCGCAAACACTCCCGGGCTCGGGTTCGCTAATTCCAAATTAACGAATTTTCCGTTGCGACGTAATTAAATAATTATGCCTAGCAAAATCACTATTCACGTCGCTAACGAATTAATTCTAAATTAACTTGTTCGCCCGAATTAAAATCCAATTTTAATTCCGCGTCGAAATCCAATTTCGTATAATATATCAAATAAATTATTTTATCGATTAATTCCAAATTAATCGTTTTCTCTTTAATTAATATTTTATCCCAGATAAAATATATCTGCATTTAATCCTAGATTAATTTTATCTCTCATTAATTAATCCCAGATTAATAAAGTGCGAGTCATACATCATCGGTGAATCTTCGGGAAGCGACCAATGAGATCCCCGGATATGTTGGCAGTAAATTCGGTCGTCGGACTATCCGAACACGTATGTACCTAGTACTACGTTTTTACCGATTTACAAGACAAGGTTGGCTTCTAGCAAAGCGCCATGCCTACCCAATTCTCCAGAAATATTCTTACTGGAATATGTGATCTATATCAGGTGTAGTATACGTAGTATTGCTTATTTCGATCCAGCATCGGATGTCACGTGCAAAGCCTGGGGCTGGAAATGTGTCTGCCCCGTACGAAGCACATATCGGATCTCTGGTAACTAGTCTCTATAATCGGATAAACATGACCTAGTCATAATATCCCGATAGCTGCAGCATATAAGAGAACGAGTTTCGTATCCTACGTGATCATCATCTCCACTATGACTGGAGTGATAATTCCGTCTTGACATCACACCCAATACACTATGATTCTCAATATACCCAGAAGAGGCATACACAGAACCTTTTAAAGCCCTAGACGACCAAAACCAAAGTATATTGATTTTCGCAAGTATTAGCGGTGCAAGTCTCAAGTTAAGACCAAATACACCTACCCTGATTCGGACTTCCATAGACACATAGTCATACTACCAATGGAATTCCGAGGGGTCTATCCAGAGCGAAGCTGTTTTCCGTACCATCGGTAAAACACAACCTCCTACTACACTTGCATGAGTATCATATACCCAAATATATGAGAACCATGCCGTTATGCCCTCACAACACGCACAAGTGTAATACTAGTCTTTTCTGCATTATCGATGTCCAATCTCGATAATACTACGACTATGGATATTTAATGATTAAACCTTTATGGATTGATTGTCTCATATCTTATCAATCTGGAACTAATCATATGGACTTTCATCATTTATACATCTTGGTGATCTAATCACAAATGATAAAAAAGCAATTTCCTTTGTCACATAGTTAATTTGTACAACAACACCATGATCTGTACAAATAGTGATGCTATGGGTCATAACTGTCCAACAATCTCTCACTTGGCCTATAGCCAATCACTCAAGTGTCCTACACCCGAACTATGTACGGTTCGCTCAAACTTCTGCTGAGAAAATACTTTCGTCAGCGGATTTGCATAATTATCATCTGATGTGATTTATTCGATCATCACATCGCCACGATGTATGATCCGAACGAATCAGATGTATAATTGAAGTATATATCTGGATCGTTGATGAGACCATTAATTCTTTAGCCTGTGCTGTAGCCTATCTCAGCTGCTAACAGAACTATTCCTAATCTGATTAGGATTATTATTAATCCAGAAGGCTTCTATTGCTGCCTCAGCTGCAGCAATAATCCACTTTTGTTGTATATTCGGTAGCAGTATCTTGCTTGGAAGATTTCCAGCTCACTGTTCCGTTATTCAAACTGTATAGTACCGTTTGGCGACTTATAGTCATTTTTATCGGTTAGGAAACTTGCAGCAGTGAACCCAGTCTCTTCAAGTTCTCCTTCTCCATAGTTTAAGACAACATCCTTAGATCATCTAAGATACTTAAGGATGTTCTTAACATCAATCCAGTGACTATCACATGGATTGGCCCGATTGTGATTCCATGTGCTCAAAGCATATGAGACACCAGGTCACGTATTTTTCAATGTACTAGTTCTCCTAGAGTGCTAACAACTTTAAATCTATCCTATTAGATCTTTATTCCTAGAATAAAGGTTGTTTCTCCCAAGAATTCTACGGAGAATTTTCATGAAAGCCAAGCTTTCACCGATTTTAATATGGGAATATCATTTCCAAGAAATGACATGTCATCATTACTTAGGACATCACTGTCAGTGCGCTCCCACTAACCTCCTTATATACACAAGAATCATTTTCGTTTTGAATTAAATCATACACCATTATGATTACATCTAAAGGATAAAGTTCCAAGAACTCTATGTTTGCTTCAATCCATCCATGGATCGAATAACCTGCAAACCTCGTTTGCTAGTTTTGGTTCGACAAAATCGTCGGGATGTTGTAAACATCCTCCAAAAGGTTTTCGTTTAAGGAAAGCGATTTTTGACGTTCAGCTGCCATTTTTCATAAATGAAACATGCAGCATCAGCAAGCATTATCTAAATGGATTTAACAATGGCAACTGGTAAAAGGTTTCGTCGTAATCGACACAATGTTGATAACGATACCTTTTACGTTACAAACCCAGCTTAGTACGTTGGTATGTTGCCTTCCATGTATGTCTTCCTTGAAGACTTAATAGTACCAGCATGCACAATGCCTTTTGGTACAACAACTAGTATCCAAACTTAGTTGATATACATAGAATCCATTTCGGACTTCATGGCACTTTGCCATAATAGGGAGTCGATACCTTGTATCACTTCCTCATACGTAGTCAGATCTTTTTCTTCAATAAGATTGACATCTTTATGAGGTGAGATCAGAAACCCATACCCCAGGTTATTTTCTGACTCTCTCCGACTATCCCAGTTCTTGTGTATTCGAAGATTATTGGTATAGTTTCATCATTGATGAACTATTTGTGTTCTAATAGGAATCGGTGTCTGGAATAGTATTACTCTGATTTTCATCGAGTTTTACTTTCCTCCCACTTACCACTGCATATAGGTATTCCTCTTAGGAAAACCGCATGGTGAGCAACAATTACATTGTTCTCTTGTGAGATGTATAAGTACTATACTTTGGTTTCCCTAGGATAACCCACAACTTAGGCACTTATCCAATTTGGGTTCTAGTTTGGTATCATCCAAACATATGTCTAGCATACCCAAATCATCAGGAATGAGAAAACCCAATTTCTTTCCTGTTCATATCTAATATGAAGTCTGTCTAACAGATTTTTATGGAACCTTATTCAAAATAAGTTTTGCACTGTTTTAAAGCTTATCCGTTGAAGGAAATGGTAGCTCAGAGCGACTCATGATTAACCTTATCATGTCTAACAAAATTCAGTTTCTCAGTTCGGACACACCGTCAAATTGACGTGTTCCGGGAGGAGTCCACATTGAAAGAATACTATACTCTTTCAAGTATATTAGAAACTTATTGCTTAAGTATTTTCCATCATGGTCTAACCGTGACGGTTTTAATACTTTAGCCGATCTGTCTGTTTATTTCGTGTCGAAACTCTTTGATTTCATCAAAAGTTTCTGATCCGTGTTTTAAAAGAAACACATAACCATAACGTGATGGCACATCCGTAAAGGTCACGAAACATTCATATCCACCTCTAGCCTAGCTAGATATGGGCCCACTTACGTCACTATGACCAAGGGCTAACAGATCGGTGGCACTTTCACTTTTACCAAGTAAAGGTGTTTTAGGCACTTTGCCTAATAAACTAGATTCGTAGACTTCATTTGAATAGAATCAAATTTGTCCTAGTACCCACTCTTCGAAAGTTTGGATATACGAGTCTTGTTTAAATTGTGTCCCAGAAAACAATGCCACTTATAAGTCTCAACTGATTAATTCAGTTCGAGCTATTTGTTTGTCATGTCATATGTTCGAGATTCTTTTATATTCAAAATATAAATACTGTTATTCACATCTAATGTGTTTATCTCAATATCATCTTAATAAAATAAAACACTTTAGTGTTCTAAAATATAAAGGTATACCCGCAACGGGTTAAACCCTGATATAGAGATAATGTTTCTAGTCAAACTAGTTACATTGTAACAGTTTCCTAATTTAAGTACATACCCGAAGGGTAGTTCCTAAACTTAGGTATCTAGGGTTAAAACAGCGACTGTCGTCCCATTTTCAATTCGCAGATTAATCTCAACTGAAGTCAGTATCCTGCTTATAGCAGATTCTGCACAACAGTACATATTTATGTACCACACTTAATATCTAAAATCCAATTTTAATACTAGTAGTGAACATATTTATGACAAACATATTTGAAGTCGGAGCCTTGCCCGTCTTCATTCCTTCATGTATGTCTTGTCCATACGGCAGTCACGCTTCGTGTCCCCGTTTGCCACAATTTAGGCAGACATCTTGGGATATGTCATTTGTCTTCCCAGAAGATTATAATGATTTTGTCTTTCCCTCTTTTCACACCCCATAAGCCTTTGGCCAAGCCTTGGCCTTCTAGAATGTCGAAATAAGACGCGCCTTGCGCTTCTTGCCTAATTGCAAACTCTGGCTTTGTCTCCTAGAATATAGCCATTAACTCTCCAAGAGTTTTCTATTGCAATTTGTACTTCTAAGATCTAATGATAGATCTATGAATATCCTTCAATTTCATTATCATACTATAAGGATCTAATCCTTAGTTCTGATTAAGATCTTAAGGAGTCTATTTGGCAAGCATAATGGATTAAGCACTAAAGTTATCATCACATGAATATTCCAAATATCATGTTCTACTATTTGCTCAACTCCGGGCTTAGGCCTAAGATGTTATTTTATCAAATAAAGTAACTTCTTAGTTTTCAGGACTATCCTGATTCATTATTCCCAATTTGAAAATTAAAGTCGTTTAAATACATTTTCACCCAGGATTATGTTTTAAACACTAATCTTTCAATTATCTTGATTTTAATAGTTCAACTATTTAATCAACGATTTTAGGTACTATTTATTATAATGATTACTATAGTCTCACTATATAATCAACTATAATTTAATTGGTTAAATTCAATTATATTGATTACTATAATCCAATTATAAAATCAACTATTAATTGAAATAGTTTGAATACAGTCCAACTGTTTAATTAAAACAACAATTAATTATTAGTCCAACTAATAAATAATTTATTTGACGAAATATTTGAAATGAGCGCGTATGGCAAGTAACTAAACGAATATTACAAATTTAATACTTGCCTCCCACTATTTTTCGGCGAGCCTCTAACCCTCTGTTGAGTACTCGAGAAACCTTGTTTCCTAGTGGGTTAGGATCCCGTTAAATAACACACAATCTTGACTTTGGCCAACAAATTGTATGATAATTAACTAGGTAGATCTCTAAGATCAATTGGATCACATCCAATTCCTAGATCCAGTAGGTGGACATCCAAGTCCGAAACATATATCCTATATATGCCAATATATCCAATATATTCCCTAACCTTTTTCCTCTGAATCAACTAAGCATTGGCTTTGGCACAACAAACTTAGTGATCCCAGTTAAGTGGAACCCATTGACCTTGGAAAGCTTCGTAATCAATATCGATGGACAAGAAGTGATCTTGACTTTGGCCAACAAATCACAACTTGGACAAGACACCGATATGGAACAAAGCCTTCATGATTCAAACACATCTTCGACGGACAAAGGTCTTGACTTTGGTCAACAAACCAATGCCAGTCTTAGATCTTGAGTAAGAATCACTCAATGGAAGGAAAAACGCTTAATATGATGTTGAGGGTTTTCGTGTGCAATTGGCAACCAATTATTTATTTTTGTTAAGGTCTCATCATCATACACCCTTAAACATGCATTCTAAACACATAATAAGGCGCATATAAATAAAATAATAATGATATGCGGATGGATATTTAAACACATTGTTCCTAGAACAAATCTCTCTCTTTCCTCTCTCCCGCTAGCACAAGTATTACTTCTACCTGATTACATAACACTCCCGCTAGCACAAGTATTACTTCTACCTGATTACATAACACTTCTAAAGAAACCTCATTTACATTGAGGGGAATAGGTGAGAAGAGAAATACACAGAGTAAGGAGGTAATAGGCTGGACACGCAGGTCCAATTAATAAATTCTAAATTTATTACAACAATTTCCAAAATTGCCACACCCATCTAATATCCATCTGATATACATTATTCATACATCGCAACCATGTATTCACACAAGAATGTTATCAATCAATCTAATCCAATTAATTAATCTGATATTTATGACCATCCAATGTTCAAACAACGATTTGATTTTGCGCGAGTCAAACTCGTTTTGCGAATAAATACTCAAAGTACGAATTCTTGAATTAAATTAAACTACAACATTAAATCCAATTTAATTTGTATTTAATACTAATTCATTTATTTAATTCCAAATTAAATATTACACTTTTTAAAGTACCTTTACGACTTAGATTCCAAATCTAATCGTTACGGGTCTCAAAGCCCGATTAACATCCAATGTCAATTAAATTTAAAGTCCAATGGGCTTTCAATTAATTTCTTAAGGCATGGACTTTTGGTCAATATGAGTCAAACCCAAATACCAAAGCCCATTTAAGGAATCACCATTATTTGCCAAGAAACTAATTTAGGCCCATTAGGCCCAATTAATATTAAAGGTCCATTTAAGTCATAATTGGACTTTATGGATATGGTTTTGGGCCCAATTGGATCCAACCAATTTAGCCTAAACCTAACTTGGTACAACCAAGCCCATTAAGCCCAATTACAACTTTTAAGGCCCAATTCCAAAATAAGCCCAATTAATTTAATTCCAAAATTCCAAATTTCATAATTAAATTAACCTAAAGTGTATGCCATAATTAATTAACTAAATTAACATTTCCAAAACATCAATTTACATAATTAATCATGCTCATTATCATCAACACATGTCCAACACATTTGAATCAAAAATCAAACCCATTATACATGTTTTCTATGTCTCGGCATTTTAGGGATTTAATAGTCCGATTCGGTTTCAATCAAATTAAATCCACAATCAACATTACCCAATGTTTTCCAACTCATCCAATGATCAAAAACACAAAATACCAAGACATTAGGGCAAGAGTAGTATTCGGCCAAGCCTCACCAATTTGGGGAAAATTGTTCCAAATCAATTTTCATGAAATTGATCACATCCAACTTCAATTAAACATCATTCAAGCATACTTAATCAAAGAATTTTATCAAATCATGCTCAAATTCAATTTACCCAATTTTAACCCTAAGTTCAAGTTTCATGCTCAAAATTGCTCAAGATACCATTGTTTGGTTTCTCTAAGGTCCCAATGATCATTTTCAAGCATCAAACATGTCTGAATACTACAATGAAATATGGCGGAATCATACTCACATTGAACAGCTTTTGCGACGCGAGGAACATCAAAATCTTCAAGCTTTCATCCATGGAAGCTCTCGGCATTCACTGGTTTTTGCTCCTTCATTTTCGGTCCAAGCTCCAAGCTTTTGGGTGGTGATTCCAAGCTCACAAGTCGGTTTCCCTATCACCTTCGCAAGACCCTTAAAGGGTGGTAGCACTCCGAAAATTTTGCCGCAAAACTTCCTTTGCTTCTCCTATAACTCACAGTTTTGACAGTGAAAAAGAAGAAGAAATGGCCCTTGGCCGAGAGAGATGGAGAGAAGAGTGGAGAGAGTGTGTTTGGTTTTGTGTATTAGGTTAATTGATTTCCAAAATCAATTAAAACATATACCACTTTTCATTTTCTAAAAAGTCAAAGCAATAATGCCAACCAACTCCATCAACTATTCACATCACTCATGACAAGTTGTCAAATCACTCAAAGTGACTAGACATCACATCAATCGATTGACTAGTGATTTGACGCTTGATGTGACTTGTGGGCCGCACTTAAATTCGCAATGCGAGTACGCCCGCAAACACTCTCGGGCTCGGGTTCGCTAATTCCAAATTAACGAATTTTCAGTTGCGACGTAATTAAATAATTATGCCTAGCAAAATCATTATTCACGTCGCTAACGAATTAATTCTAAATTTACTCGTTCACCCGAATTAAAATCCAATTTTAATTCCGCGTCGAAATCCAATTTCGTATAATATATCGAATATATTATTTTATCGATTAATTCCAAATTAATCGTTCTATCTTTAATTAATATTTTATCTCATATAAAATATCTCTATGTATGATTTGCGAACCCAATTGTGACTAGTAAAGTTGTTTTATATGTTGGTCTTCTGCTGCAGTATTGTCTGAGGGTATATTGTCGACGTTAGATAGCTCGTAACGATAACTTTGTGTGTTGTTAACATAGAGAAAATAATTCATCAATTATCTTAGAATTTGACATGTTTAGAATTGAATATCTTTCGATTATTGGTTTGGGATGTGAAACCTTCAATTGAGTAATAATATGAATCAATAATTTAATATAGGAGTTTGATACAAGAGTGATTCTTGACGCTTTGATGTCTCTCTCTGTTGATAGTTTTTAAGTATTTTTCATAATCTCTCTTTTATATTACCAAATTCAACCATTATTTTTCCAATAAGTTGTTGCTAATGTTTTGTTTAAGTAAATCAGTTCTGTGTAACCATTTCTCTGAGGAATCGACACCCAACTATACTGCGATAACCGCAAGTACATTTTGGGCGTAATCAGTTGTCCAAACTTTGCATTGGCCACTGTTTGGGCAGCCCATGAACTACCTAAGTACTATTGGAGCTGACCTGGGCAGCCCCCATGTGTGTTGGTTGATCGGTTCGGACAAAAACGTGTTTTATGCCATTTTACGGAAAAACATTTTCGTAAAAATTTCGTGATGTTTCTAACCTATTTATGTCGTTATTTGATATCGAATAAATATGTTTAGGTGAAATATGAATGAATTATTCATATTGGATATTGAATAATTTATTTGATAATTTTAAAAAGTTTTAAAGTTACGATTTCACCCGAACCGCGCACTTTCGTTGTGTCTGCGCTAAAACCCCAACAATTACAACCCTCGCAAGGACTAACCTTAAACCCGTTTGGGTTCGGAATGGTCTTTTACTGATTCCAGTATAATATTTACGCTCAAATGAGGTATCAACACATCTTATAATGTAATATCATAATGAATCTACCATTTTATAGTCCATGAACCTACTCACGATAAATTTCTTTTGACTAGCATCCTCTGTTTTGTACTTCTTCTCAAAAGATTCCCATAAAATCTTCGCAAAAGTCATGTCTTGATACACATTATATAGGGTATTATCAATCGATCCCAAGTGGTTGTTCTTGCACAAAAAGTCATCTGACGACAATGTCTCAACTCGCAGTTTCTTAGCTGTTTCTATTTCTCCCTTCACAGGACCCGGAGGATCTTTGAGATACTTAGTCAACTGTAGTGTTTTCAGGTATAACAATATTTTACTCTACCGGTACCTGAAGTTTGCTCCACCAAACTTATCTAGTTTCTCTCCATAAGCAACCGGTACTGTGATATTTCCACTAGCCATATATAACTGGAAATGAAACAATAATCAATAAGTTTACAAAAGACAAATCACACAACGATCAATCGTATGATCTTGTTTATGTGTTACATTAAAAGTCCACTTGTTGTTATCTTGGACAGTAGTACCAAATAACACAAGTTCTTGAATTTATGACTAAAGTTTCTTATGATAAGTGAATAATGGAAAATTCCCAGAGGACGAGGGGGGTCCAGTGTAAACACTTAAATCTCTACCCATTTGGGCTCTTATCACCTTGTTGACAAAATTTTCTTAATCACTTTCTCAATAGAATATCTTAGACGTTCAATATTAGTGTTACACTTCAATTCACGAGTACAATAATATTTCAATACATATAAATATAACTTCAATCAAGCTTGGATGGAATTACTTGTGTATAATTACACTTTTAACTCTCAACCAAGTATGCAATAAACAAAAAAATAAATAATTTTCAACTTTATCACATTATTGACTAGGTGTATGCTTGTTATAATTGAATATCCTAATGTTTCTTAAACCTATACTACCAAAGTTTACAAAATTCAGTATATGATTTTACTAAGTTAATATATAAATTCTATAATGCCAATTCCATAGCTATAACATGTATACCATAAGATAGTTATAAATGTAATATAGATGAATCTAAGTCTATGTTATTATTTTTAAATTTAAAAATTTCAGAATTATCTTGCGGCAGTTTCACGTTCGTTCAGCCGTTTGAACGAAACTTTCTAGTGAGTTTACGTTCGTGTAGCATTTGAAAACGCGTTTGAACGAAACTTTCCAGAGGACTTGCGTTTGAATACATGTTCGAACGATCCTTTCTATAGGGCCGGCATTCGAAAGAAACTATGTTGTTTAGAATTTTTACCTACGCATTCGTCGGGCGTTTGAACGCCCCTACGTAATTTTCATACACATAAAACATTTTTCAGGAAGAAAAACATGGAAACATATAAAATTAGATTTAACAACACATGTAAATTAATAAATTCTTAAAATTATTGTCCAATAAGTGTTATTAATCAAATTTAACATGATTTATTCAATCAAATTCTCACTAACAAACATAAATATAGAACTTGAGTAACAAGAAAAACCTGGAAAATGTGTTGTAGATGATAATGATCCTTAAACCAAATCGAGTTGCATCTGTCCTTAAGAACTTGTTAGCCCTGCCTCGGTGCTCTGCGAATTGCTTGTGGCTAACGTTCTCACATGATTACTTGGTTGTTTCTTGTAGGAAGAGCACTCTTTTCTTCAAGAACTTCAACTTAAGGAAAAATGGTTGAAACTCTCTCTACACTTTAGACTCTTTAGAATGAATGAATTTTTGGATGATTTTATAGGCATGGAATGGTGTCTTTGTGGGTACCAATTGGTTTATGATGTAACTCTCATAAGGGTTATACCCCTTCCTTATACCCTTTGAAGCCTAGAGACACATACCTTCACTTTATATGATATGTCACTTCATCTTTATGCTTTTCTCATAAGGCATTTCTCAAGGGACATGTCTCTCATATATTTTTTACTTTCACTTTATATGATATGTCACTTCATCTTTATATTTTTCTCATAAGGCATTTCTTAAGCCGTTTGGGTGATATATAGGCTCATGAGCCCCACTTATGACTCATGCGAATGGACTCAGGACCGTCTGGTGCTAATTAGGCTTTATTTAATATATGAACCTGAGATATAATGACATATAAGTTGTTGATGGGGATTTCTGCGACTAAGGTATCTGAACAGTTCAGCAAGGGCAAAAAGGGAATTATCCTCGTCCGAGGGCCAATGCTCAGAGGGTATATGTTATTTTTCGACCCAGCGTGGAGCTCGGGTCTAGTTTCTCGGGTATGACTGACCAGATGATACAGCATGGCACAGATTTCAGAGACCGACAACATCAGAACCGAGGCCGACCAAATTAGACCAGAAGCTCGATTTGGTTTTATCCTACCTCCCGGAACGGGTTGACGAATTCGGATATTTCGGGTCAGGACGGGAACAGTTTGGGAAGCTCGGTAGATCACATGGCCGACCTCTTGAAGACCAACGTGAGATTAGAGTAGTTGGACTTTTCCCTCTGATACGTGTTATTATTCAAAGGCTCTTTACAGACTGGCATAATTATTGTTGTGTGTGACATTGGAGAAAACAGGTTGATGTGACAGGCGGTCAGGCGATAGGTTTGCTTTCGACGACGACAGTCTTGGGGCAGAGAGCCCATCAATCAGTCGGAGATCACGCGGGAAACCTCACAAAGTTAGAGAAACAGTGTTGTAACTCTTGAATATAAAAAGAGAAAATGAATTCATTTGTAGGAGAGAGAAAAATAGATAGTGAATCTTGTAACAAATAGAGGATGAGCACCACTTGTAAAAACTTAAAAGGTACATAGCTCGGTTTTGTTTAGACCTCCATCCAAACAGGTCGGCCGAGTTGGTTTCAGTAATAAAATGACCCCCACCACTTTGTCCCCGTGGACATAGGCTGGACTCGCTCCGCCGAACCACGTTAAAACTCTCCTTGTCGACTTTGTGTGTTATTTTTCTACCTTTTATCGCGTTAGCTTTTGGTCTCCCATAACCAAACAAATTCAAGGTTGAATGAGGATTGTCTCATGAGGGTTATCTCGAAACTACCCCTAGGACGAAAATCACTCGTCAACAGTTGGTGCCGTCTGTGGGGAAAGAACAAGAAGCAACTTGCGTAGTAAGATGATGGTAGAAGGTGGAAACCATCGGTCGTTTGAGAGTTCAGCAGCAAAATAGTTCGGGAGAATAAGGGAATGAATGGATGAAATGGGAAAGGAATGGGAAGAAGCTGGTCAGAACGGAAAGATTAAAGGGTTAGCAAGAAGAAGGAAGGTTGACAGTAGTGGCAAAGATAGGGGAAGGAATGCCCAAGGAACTTTGGGCGGCAATGGCTTTCCTTTTTTATTTTGGGTTGTAGAATGAAATGTAAGAAGGTTGGCCAACGATCACCCATTAGAACTGAGTTGTAGAATGGGATGTAACGATGTGGATGGGTGATGTCTGCCAACCGCTGGTCGCAACCCCCCGAGAAGAAGGTGATACGCTCGTTCGGCCTGCCAGGTCCTTGGGGAGGTAGTGCTCAAGGATCGGTCACAGAAGGAGACGGCCAGGAGCGCGTGATAGGCATCCATCAGCCCCCTCTCGTTCATCACAGTGCCCTCCCCGAATGAGAGGAAATAAGAAAAATCTCACGGGGCCACTAAAGGCCATGGGAAGGGTTCTTGACTGAGCTCCGGAATTATCCAGAGATGCTTATGGAGCGCTCGTCATGAATGGAGCATGTTGGCATGGTCTAGAACTTCAAAATCAAGTCCAGAAGGATCTGAGCAAGCTCTGACTAGAAGATGGGTCGGACTGCCAAGACAAGAACCAGAAAAATCATTGTAAAGAGCCTCTCTTAAAATGACCCGCAAAGAGTTGTAAGAAGGGCAGTAGGTCCCTTAAATATGAATAAAAGTTTCTATTTTGAATTAAGAAACTTGTCCAATTTACTTGTTTGTTAATTGAATGCGAAAGCTATGTTCAATATTCTTGGGATGTGCTCGATGTGAATGGGTGCTCGGTAGTCGGGAAGGGCACCAAGCCCGTGGCACGCCAATCCCGGGTGTCATTATCAAACCCCCGGGTGGAAGTGTTCCGACCTGACTCCTTCCACCTTTGAGGATCCAGAACGCATCAGGGATGAGGTACATGTGGGAAAAGCGCGAACCCCTCGCGGCACGCCAATCCCGGGTGTCATTATCAACCCCCCGAGGCCGGAACGTTACTACCCCATGACTCGCATCTTTGAGGAGTAGCTCAGGTAAACCGGACCCAGTGAGGTTTTTTCCCCTGCGAGTTGGCTGGTGAATCCCGCTGAGAACCATCGGAGCACATGGCATAAGGAAGGCCGAATGGCCTCCATGACCATTGTGGTCAAACCGGACCCAGGAAGGTTTCTTCCCCTGCAAGTTGGCTGGTGAGTCCCGTTGAGAAACACCTTAGGGATGGCGCACACGGGGTGTCTTCTTCCCCCGTGGGGTATCTGCCTAACCGCCTCGGATCAGGAGAAGCATGGCATGGGGAGGTTTCTGCCCTCATAGCGCTTGCAGACTCCAGAGCCGCCCAGCATGAGGAGGTTTCTGCCCTCAGGGTCTCGGCCGCTTACCGAACCATAGCCCGGCTAGCCGAGACGCTACCTTGAGGAACCCGAGTTGTTATTCTTTTCGGATTTGTGCGGAGTATGTGCTAAGTCACCTCCATTTTGTTAACTTTATCTTGTTCCATTTTTGTTTTTCGCCGATGCCCGGCAAGGGGACGCCCGCGCCGAGATCCGCAAAGCCTCAGAGGTTGAAAATCTTCCCTCGTGTAAGTCTCAGATGTTCCACCAGCTCGGGGCTGGATTCGTTCCGCCGAGTCTGTTATGTTCCACCAACTCGAGGCTGGATTCGTTCCGCCGAGTCTGTTATGTTTCGCCTGCTCGGGGCCGGGTTACGTCCCACTGAGTGCGTGTGATCGGTATGGGGACGGGCATTCCCCATGGCTTGATCCTTGTTGGTCTGGGGAGGTAACATTCCCCTAGAGCCAAATGTTTTCTTCAGCTCGCTGAGCTCATATCGTCAGCATGGGGACGGAGCATTCCCCCATGGTCGGATCCTTGTTGGTCTGGGAGGTAATATTCCCCCAGAGCCAAGTGTTTTCTTCAGCTCGTCGAGCTCATATCGTCGGCATGGGGACGGAGCATTCCCTCATAGTTGGATCCTTGTTGGTCTGGGCCCCCCAGAGCCAAGTTTTTCTTCAGCTCGGGGTCGGGTTACGTCCCACTGAGTGCGTTCGGCATGGAGACGGGCATTCCCCAATAGCCGGATCCTTGTTGGTCTGGGGAGGTTACATTCCCCCAGAACCAAGTGTTTTCTTCAGCTCGGGGCTGGACTCATTCCGCCGAGGCTACTGGTCTCTCCAACCTCGGGGTCGGGTTACGTCCCACCGAATGCCTGATTTCGGCTTAAGGACGGATCATATGAAGACATTGGGAATTACCTGAGTTGGCACCAGATCAGTTTTCTACATGATTCCTAAGGCCAACCACCTGACGGCTGATCAATACACTTCATATTTTTGTAGTTCCCGGCACCAACTCATACACTCGTTGGAACCGAGAACTATGGGACAGATGATGATGGGGATTTTTGCGACTAAGGTATATGAACAGTTCGGCAAGGGCAGAGAGGGAATTCTCCTCGTCCGGAGGGCCAATGCTCAGAGGGTATATGTTGTTCTTCGACCCAGCATGGAGCTCGGGTCTAGTTTCTCGGGTATGACCGACCAGATGATACAGCATGACACAGATTTCAGAGACCGATAACATCAAAATCGAGGCCGACCAAATTAGACTGGAAGCTCGGTTTGGTTCTATCCTACCTCCTGGAATGGGTTGACGAGTTCGGATATTTCAGGTCAAGACGGGAACAGTTTGGGAAGCTCGGCAGATCACCTTGCCGTCCTCATGAAGACCAACGTGAGATCATAGTAGTTGGACTTTTCCCTCCGATACGTGTCATTATTCAAAGGCTCTTTACAGGCTGGCATCATTATTGTTACGTGTGACAATGGAGAAAACAGGTTGATGTGACAGGCGGTCAGGCGGTAGGTTTGCTTTCGGCGACGACAGTCTTGGGATAGAGAGCCCGTCAATCAGTCGGAGATCACGCGGGAAACGTCTCAAAGTTAGAGAAACAGTGTTGTAACTATTAAATATAAAAAGAGAAGTTGAATTCATTTGTAGGAGAGAGAAAAATAGATAGCAAATCTTGTAACAAAGAGAGGATGAGCACCACTTGTAAAAACTTGAAAGGTAAACAGCTCGATTTCGTTTAGACCTCCCTCCAAACAGGTCGGCCGAGTTGGTTTCGGTAATAAAACAATCCCACCACTTTGTGCCCGTGGACGTAGGCTGGACTCGCTCCGCCGAACCACGTTAAAATTCTCCTTGTCGACTTTGTGTATTGTTTTTCTGCCTTTTATCTCATTTGTTTTTGGTCTCTCATAACCAAATAAATTCAAGGTTGAAGGAGGATTGTCTCGGGAGGGTTATCTCGAAACTACCACTGTGACGAAAATCACCCGTCAACATAAGTATTTGGCCCAAATTTGACCCGTACCCGGTGCAAACTTCAATCTATGCTTCTCTCTTACGTGGAGATGCATTATATTGTTTTCCTTTAAATGAAGTAATAATCTTCTTTAATTGTCGAGGACACGAGTATCATTGCGCTACAAGCCTACTTGGCTCAACTCAAGTACACTGGTTTTTTCACAAGATTTCCTTCAACTTTGACCAAACCTGTGAAAGATTTCCTTCAACTCCTAATTAGCTGGATTCAAAGTTCAACATCTAATAAAAAGTAAGCTATCTAAGCCACAAACGTTCTTGATTTTCCCTCACGAGAAATCCCCCATTCAAAAGATTCACTTTCTCCTCCGTAAAAGTATTGGCTACTACTTTCTTCACTTCTCGTGAATCCTCCTCCAACATGGCTAGAGTTTTTCAAAAGAAAATTAAAACATGCAAGCATATCGTATGAAACTCAAATTACAATAACCAAACTTGTATATCAGCCCCCCAAGTTCCAAAACTAATTAGAAGTTTCATTCGTTAAGCATAATTACAAGAAGCAAAATGACCACGCGAGAAACTTCTCCGAATTTTCTTCAGACTCATTTCGTAGACATCCATGAAGTTTTACCTGAAGAAGAGGAAGAGGAAGAGGAAGAAGGAACAAGAATGGAAGATAAAGTGAAAAGGGGTTTCAACAAGCAACCTAATAGATCACTTAGAGAAGCAAGGAGACCCCATCATAGGAGTCTTAGTAGGCAAGTTTCTTTGGAAACAGGTTTCTCAGTGCTTAATAGAGAATCTAAGGCTAAGGATGAGAGAAGGGTTCTTCCGAGAAGTGGTCGTAGTTTCGGAGGTTTTGATTCTGCTAATAGGATTGGTGCTGAAGCAAGGAATAAAGGAGACTTCAGTATCTTCAAGACTAAATCAACACTCATTAAGCAGAATTCTCTGTTACCGACTAGAAAGGAGAAAGAAATGGAGGCTCCGAGAATCGATGGCGTTAGCAGACTTGATGATGAATCTGTTAATAGAAGTGTTCCTACTGGAAGATACTTTGCCGCTCTTAGAGGTCCTGAACTAGACCAAGTCAAGGTAAAAACAGTACAAATTTTTCATATCGAATTCGAAGTGCCCTGTCTGAAATTTTCTTGTTTTTGCTCTGGTATAGGACTATGAGGATATTCTTCTGCCCAAAGATGAGAAATGGCCATTTCTTCTTCGGTTTCCAATTGGTTGCTTTGGTATATGTCTTGGACTTAGCAGTCAAGCTGTGCTATGGCGAGCCCTGGCAACAAGTCCTGCTATAAAATTTCTACACATTCCTCCATATATCAATCTTGGCCTCTGGCTATTAGCAGTAGCAGTTCTAATATCAGTCTCTTTCACTTACATACTCAAATGCATATTCTACTTTGAAGCTGTTAAAAGAGAGTACTTCCATCCTGTCAGGGTCAATTACTTCTTTGCTCCCTGGGTCGTGTGCATGTTCCTAGCCATCGGTGTACCACCTGCGCTAGCTCCTGAAACCCTGCACCCTGCCATTTGGTGCGCCTTCATGGGACCTTACTTCTTCCTTGAGCTCAAAATCTATGGCCAATGGCTTTCGGGAGGTAAGAGACGTCTATGTAAGGTAGCTAATCCATCTTCCCATCTCTCTGTTGTTGGAAACTTTGTCGGCGCAATCTTAGCTGCTAAGGTTGGCTGGAAAGAAGCTGGAAAGTTCTTGTGGGCAGTTGGATTTGCTCATTATCTTGTGGTATTTGTTACATTGTATCAAAGATTGCCAACAAGTGAAGCATTGCCTAAAGAGTTACACCCTGTGTACTCAATGTTCATTGCAGCCCCATCCGCCGCTAGCATTGCTTGGCAAACAATATATGAAGATTTCGATGGGTCATCGAGGACTTGCTTCTTCATTGCATTGTTTCTTTATGTTTCATTAGTCGTGCGGATCAACTTGTTCACCGGATTCAGGTAACAAAATTCTTAAATTTTATTTTGAAAGATTAAATCCTGCATCTGTATTACTAGTTAATCATCATTCATAACTAACAGGTTTTCAGTGGCATGGTGGTCTTATACCTTCCCGATGACAACAGCGTCGGTGGCGACAATCAAGTATGCCGAGCATGTGCCTTGTGCTATAAGCAAGGGCCTTGCTCTTAGTCTCTCCTTCATGTCATCAACTATGGTGTCTGTATTATTCGTGTCTACTCTTCTTCATGCTTTTGTTTGGCGGACATTGTTCCCTAACGATCTTGCCATAGCCATCACAAAGAAAAGACTTGTCAAGGAAAAGAAACCCTTCAAAAAAGCCTATGATTTAAAGCGTTGGACCAAACAAGCTCTAACAAAGCATAATTCAGCAAACAAGGATTTCGATGGAGAGAATGAAGGGGACTGAGTTCAGTCTAGCTGAGGAGAATTATATACTATAGGTCACCTATATATCAACTGCATCAGGATCGGAGTTTTAGGTATCTCAATCTTAATGATGAAGGAAGAAGAGCATAAACATCGGGCAATGTTAACTGGGTAGTAACAAAGTTGATGTCTTTTAGTGGATATCTTTTAACCCATGCTGTATAAACTATTATGTATTTTATAATGATCATAAACTCTATACTGTAATGGTGATTTACAAATGCCTACTAAATCTAATTACATTTAGATCGTAGTGCATGCTTAGTTGGTACGACCAAAACAGGGGAAAAATGCAGATGTCTGTGAACATTTAACCATTCATCATGTGAAATGCTTGTCATAAATGGCAAAAAGCAACTCAGCATCCACATATATTGACATCTGAAGAAATAATTTAAAAGATATTGCAGTATATATTTTTCATCTAATGGGTAACAACGAGAGTTAACTCTGCAAAGAAAAAGATGATGGTGTGAGTGAGTGAGCAGGCTCTGAAAGCTGTACAAAATTGGCCTCCTTACATTCTTATTGGGATTTCGACTGGGACCTACAGATTGTATGGACTGTTTTAATTCTAGAGCTGTGCACTTGCAAGAAATCCATATACAAGAAAAACCTACATCTCCGTTGGTGAACTTTTTTTTTGCAATTATCAAGTATTATAAGTCAGACGCCCAAGCAGAAAACCAATTAGGAACTTTCTACTCTTGAGTGGATGCCCAAACTCCTGTTGAATGAGAAACTTAACTGAAGTGGGCATACCTCATACTCAAGTGGGTATCAGCTTTATTGACAGAGATTTTGCTTTTCACCAAATGCAGATGTTCTCTCTTTCACCAGTTTTGTCACCTACACAGAGATGAATTGCATTCACCCATGAGTACGAAATTGATTAGAACTGCGATTAGAATATAAAACAAATACACAGTGCTTATGAAAGTTATTTTTGCCCATGGATATAATGCTCATCTTACCTCATGTTCTCGCTGGAAAGAATATAATCTATTTTCTTTTGAGCCCTTGCAGCAAAACAAAACATAAAAACAAAATTCAATATGGTACAAACCAAAATGAATGTTAATAATATAGAATCCACTTAGCAATTATAGCGTTTAAATAAGGAGAACCTTTATAGGAATGCAGGTACGCCGAGGTAATTTCAGCTGAGATCCATTATTTGGCTGCAGCTCAGATGTCAGAGAGAGCTGGCGTTTGACAGAATTTATAGTTAGGAAAATATACAAAAGCAAGCACATTCAACAAGCTTTTAGATGAAAACAAAGGGTTCGAGGGAATACAAAGAAGGTCAACGTATTTTTCCAGTATTTTACCTTGCTGAAAAGGTCTACTGGGGGATTAGGCTGAATCTTCTTCTCTGTTTGGAAACTAAATTCCTGTATAAAAGTTAAAAATGATATCATCTCAGGCACACACACACAAAAAATAAAAAAACAAAATCTCAAAATGCACAGCAAATACAATTTAGATAACCATTTATGAACTACGTACTGTCATTTCTAGTTTACTGTTCTGGAAAACACCAGTCTCTCCTTTACTTGAAAATATCTGCATTCGGACAGAACATGAATCATTATTGTTTGGTATTACAACTTTTCAAGCAAATATTATTTACTAAATATGCATTACCTTCTTATTAAGAGGACGAGCTTTGAAGTTCTTCATTATATCAAAACCATCCTGCTTTACAGTAATGCCACTTGGTCTGGGCAAAATAGGAGCGGATCCAAGAGTGAATATTATTGTATCAAATTAACAAGTATTCCATACAGTGAGAACTCCTTTCTAGTCCAATTAATACAGAAACCATCAGAACACACTTACCTTTCAAATTCTCTGTTTCCATTTCCTAAAACAGAACAATTACCAGTTTTGTCCTGCTCCAGGAATGACAGCAGTTTAGTTTACTAGAAGAAATTACAGGGAACAATCACCAAATGGGAAGTAAGGTAGTACATAGGACTAATGTATTATTTATATTTCTTGCCTTCATGATCTTTGTCAGAGAATCAATGAAAAGAAAATGGCCAGAATATAATAATGGAAAACGTATAATTGCTAAGATGAGTTACCTTATCAGAAGCAGTGCAATGAAGTGAGGAAGACGAAACAGCAGACGTATGCTGCATAGCCCTCTCCAATGTCTTCAATCGAAATTCCTGGAAGCATAATTACAGCAATTTGAGTTGAGCTGCAAAGTTTTTAGGGATGCAAAAGTCTATGTTCTTTTCATTTCTTTTCTTTACTTATTTGAGGAAGTATATGTATAACTTATACGAACAACTTATGTAGAATGCCTATAGGACCATACTCTAAGACCCCTTCGAGGACCCTGCTTCAGCAGGACCAGCACTTGTTGATAACCTTTCATTTTTGGTAGGTAAAGGGGGCTATGGTACGCCGTTATCACTTTTTATATAGTATCATAGTACGGCCAATCTATCAACAAGTATTAAGAACTCACTTGGAACTCTGGCAACCTTGGCATACTCTTTTTTGGGAGAGGCATTGTAGGAGCTTTGAGAATCTACAAAATTACAAAAGTATATTTGAGGTGAAGAAAAAACAGAAAGTGATTGAAAATATTATATCCATTAATTTCAAGTACCAACTTTTCTGTTTAATGGACGTGCTTTGAACCTATGTGCAGTAGTTGTAATGTTTTCTTGTTCTGCAATAACGTTTTGCCTGAAATATAAATATATGAATGAGACAAGCAGTCTGTGAGACAAAAACTTGTTAATACTCATTAGAATATAAATTACAAACCTTATCCTTTGTGCCCTATGTGCTGTTTCAAGGTCAGGCTCTCTCGGAATAGTAAGTCTCAGTCGGGCATGCTGAGAGTTTTTATCAGTAGTTCCATCCTACAAAGCCACACAAGAATGATATCTCAGTTTTAAAACATGGGAATAAATCAAGTATATGTAAAATTGGAAAAATAAGAAACAATTTAAGGTGCGATTCAAGTATCAAGCAAGAGGTAACATACTCTTTTAGGTGCCTTGTGGACCAAATTTGTTTGAGGCTTTATGTCAGCAACCTGTTAAAACCAATATAAAAAAGGCTGCTGATTTTACATCCTAATCAATGAATTCAAAACTACATTACAACTAAGAAATCGCAAGAAACAAAGCACACAATCAGGACCTTGCCCTAAAGTTCTAGCCAGTCTAGCTCTTCCAGCCAGTTAAGTCACCCAGCACATAGTTACTTCTCAATAAAATTACTGGGCATATTGTCCATAAAGAACATCCAATAGATTGTGTTGAACTCCATCGTAGACAAACTCTTATCAGATGCAATTATTCACTAACTAATAACGAGTAACTGGGCATTAGGAATAGAGTCCTTTCACCACTAAAAATTGACTTCTTTTCCGCAAAAATCTTGTGTACGTTGGTCCAGAAAACTTTCAAGAACAAAGGAAATAGAGGAGATAGCTTGCACAATCAGTGTACCTTATGCAAGTGACCTCCCTCGAGTTTCTGCCTCTTGGCAGCTTGACTTTCAACCACAGCAGAATTACACAAGCTCCTTTCGCCATTTTGAAACAGTTGCGTCTGAAATCTAACAACCAAGGGTGATGATAGCATTAGAAAACTGAAATAATACATTGAAAGGCTAAATAAGTGAGTATTCATAAAGAGAAAGTTAAGACATGCTAAATAAGGGTAATACCATAGCACAAGCCATCTATTTAGGAACTTTTGTGACCTCGGTGAGTTATGTTGCGAAATATGATGTATGAAATTAAAGCCTAAGTTTTATACCTAAGGCTGATCCTCAATTGGATAAAGTTATAAAGAAAAATAAAAGTCTAAAACTGGGAAAATATTATCAGTTCTCGAATCTGTGATATATCAACATAAATTTTTAAATTACTGATGAAAAAAACAGTAATGATTAATAAAGCAGTTTACAGAGAGAAAGAAAAGAATTATTAATAAATCACCTGGAGTTACCAACTTGCACTGGCTTGTTTTGCTTGGCTAAGTGACTTGTTGTAGGCTTCATCAAAGTTGAGCTTCTAGGATGAGATTTCTTGGCTAATTTAGAACTAGCTTTTTCTTTATCATGGGATATGTGATCATAAAATTTCAATCCTAGGGAGAAAAAAGGAAGAAAAAATAGCATTCAAATGCATCAGTTATCAAGGTGGGAATTTGTTGAGGTAACTGAAGAAAAAAAAAGTTTCAGACAGTATATTGCACCCAGTAAACATTGAACAGAACAGAACTTGAAATAAATAAAAAGTAAAATAGTTGAAACTAATCATAAAATAAAATACTACCCACAGTTATTTAATTACTACATCGTAAATTCGTAATACCATGAGCAAAAAAACACCAGGGTGCAATCATCTATTACTCAAGGTAACAAACTGCTCACCTGTATTTAAATTTAATGGTTGATTTGGAACATTCTGTATATTGCCACTTTGTAAGATGGTGAAAATCCCATTACTGATTCCAGCACAGTCTAGAGTACAGTACAAAACACAATTCTATCAGTAAAACACATATTTAGACTTTAGTATATAGTCAAGATGCCAAATCAATTTCCTGTTTTTGTAAGAGGTGTCTATTACATGCAAGATAACGAAAGTGTCTATCTATCACATGCAAGATAACGAAAGAACGGTCATAGAAGAAGCTTAATTATAATAACTCAATGTCAAACAAGAAATGACACGCTTCAAGTTGAGCAAGCAATGGAGTTGAAAGCAATGTTTAAAAATACGTATAACGCCTCGAGGCGGTCGGCCTTTGAGGCGCGAGGCAGACCGCCTTGAGGCGGCGAGGCTGGCGCCTCAATGCGAACGACAAAAAAAAATAATTTTTATAAATTGATGAAATGATGATTCTTGATTAATAATAAATTTATTATAAATATTTAATAATTTTAATTAATTATATTTTTGTAACTTATTTTTTATTTAGATATTTATAATAAATAATTTTATTGTTAATAATAAATTAATTTTATATCATTCACAATTAATTTTTTTTGAAAATCACAATTAATGTTGATTAATGAGATTAATTATGACTCTTTTTCACTAAAATCATATTAGAGCCAACCATAATGTTGAATTTGAATTATATCAAGAATCCACTTTATGTAAATCTACACCTACTGCTTGATGTGACAATAAATTTAAAGAAAACAAAAGGCATATTAAATTGACGAAATGAAATTGACCAAACGACAACATTTTGGAGCCTTAGAGACGAAATGAAATTGACCACGCGACGACGTTTTGGAGCCCCCAAAACGTCGTCGTTTTGAAGGCAAAAACCGAAAAAAAAAAAAAAAAAAAAAAAAAAAAAAAAAAAAAGGCGGCCGCCTCACGCGGTGTGAAGCGGCGAAAATCTGGAAACCGAAAGACGCCTTCGCCTCGAGGCGGCGCCTTTCACCGTATTTTTAAACACTGGTTGAAAGTAGTACAGGACCTATGGGCATCACAGAGGGGGTGATGCTGCACCAGAGGTCGAAATAGGTATGCCCGAAAGCAAATGGAAGCAGTGAACATGAAACAATCACTTAGACAGTGTTAATCAAGATGTGAACTGTGGTTGATAATGGTGACAGCCAGCATTGCAAGATGAAAAGTATTTTCAAAGGAAAGTTCAAAAATAAAAGGTTCAGCTTAGCTTGTTTGCTTTGCCAATCCACCTAGCTCGAGTCAATCAGGCTTAACCACTAGATGACCCAAGTCAATGCATACTTAAGTTCATCTAAAATTCTTTAAAATACTCGATAATTAAAGAGAAATAAACTATGTAATTCAATAGAAAATGACTCATTTTGAATGCTCAACACATAAATTGCATGGTTTTTTTATTTACACCAGCAAGAAAAACTGCACCTCTATCCTCTGCATTGGTGACCGAAAAATCAGCTCCCATGCCATTATCAGAGTCGTTTCCAAGTGAAGAAGTAATTTTAGTTTTAGGAGAAGTATTAACATTTCCCAGTAGAATGTCCTCTTTAAGGAATAACTTTGCCACAAAAGCTGCAACACAAAATTTAAAAATAAATTGTAAGTAACCATGATAGCATTGTTTTGTAATACAAGAACGCTAAGAAAAAAAATACTCATAAAAAACCTCAAAAGCGCGCAAATCACTAGCTGAATCGAATAAAAAAAAGGTGAAAATTTGATTAGATTGAAGAAATGTTAGGGTTTGAAAGCTTAAGAGCTACTCACGAGAAGGTGGATAATTCGGAGCCGAATCGAACCATAACTCGGCTTCACGCGCCTCCGCAGGCGACTCTTCGCGAGTGAAGTCGAAGGAACGAGCCGCGTCGAACTCGTAATCGAGATCAATCTCACGCGCCTCAAACACCGGTAAATCCACCTCCATTTCTTCTTCCATCTCTATCTCTCTGAAGTTAATGTGTGTATCTATAAATGAAAAAATTGAAACTTGGATTATATAAAACCCTAAATCAATGAAACTAGCATCAGTTTCAGAGAACGGCGAAAATTTCGCTGAGATTCAGTGAAGCAGAAAAGGAAATGAAATCAGATAAATAGTGTTCTTAATAATTTCCGGAATCAAAAACGTAAACGAAGGTACAATATTTGCAGCGTAAGGTACAAGTACCGTGAAGCTTTGTTGAGTCGCTTTTGAACTTTTTGTTTTTGTTTTTGTTTTTGTTTCTGTTTCTGTTTTTACCATAGCGCCCAGGTTTTGTAACGATCCAATAGTATTTTGAATTTATGGGTCCGGAAATATTAATACAAGGCGATTATTAATTTTGATGACGCAAATGCCCCTGCGTTTTCTGGTTTATTTACAGCAAACCAAGAAACACACATAAATTATATTGTGTTTCGGTTTTTATTTTTTCAACACTCTATACTTTCATCACTCTATAATATTCAAGTAATACTGAGCTAAACCGGCTTAAGCCGTTAAGTTAAAGTTATTCCTCCATTAGATAGAATTGTTTATCAAATTAACAATGTAATAATTTATTACTTATGTTGTATATTTTCAATACATCTTAATACTCTTTTATATAGATATATGATCATAATTAGATACATGAATCAAGTAATAAATCAAATAAAATTGTATTTGAGATTTATGAATCAAGTAAAGTTATGTTTGAGATTCATGAATTAAGTAATGAATTGATCAAAGAAAATTATATTCAAGATTCATGAATCAAGTAATAGATAAATTAATGAAGTAAAAGATTTAATACTTTTTTCGATTTTCATTAATCAAATAATGAATTAATCAAGTCAATTTGAATCAATTATAGTGAACAATTTTTCTCACATCTTATGAAGTACTAAGTGGCAGCATCACACAAAAGATATGACAAAAATATATGTATATGTGTGTGCATATTTGACATTCTTCTTATGAAGTTTCACTACTCACTCTTGAATATTAATGATTAACGTATCTCTCTTCTATTAATATTATATAATCTTTTATATTACATCATTACTAATAGTTATTTATCTATTAAAATTATATAACTATATAGATAATCCAGAAAATTTGACTAAAATATAATAAGCTTAAATTTTTTTAAAAATGGAACATATTTTTTAACTCTTCAATTTACCATATAAGTAAACAAACGCTTGAAGAGTAAATTATATGAATGTAGCGCTATAATAACTAAGTTATTATACAGTAATAATATGACAATATAACATATGATATAGTACAATTATATCGTATTATAATTATTTGTCTTATCATTTATCACACTATGTTATGTGAGACACCATTCACTTTTTAAAATTTATAATAAAACATCGTGATTTAACTTTATCACTTGATTGTGATTTACTAAATGAAAATTATCATTTTTTTTCCATTTGAATTTGAAAAAAGTTTAATTAAATTCGAAAATATTTAAATCGTATCAGATTTTAATTGAAGTTTCTAAATTATGTTGATTTTCACAAATCAAATATGAAAAAACGATAATTTCTCATAATATCAAATGAAAATCGATACGTCATACAAAACTTGTAATTTTTAGATGAAAATTAATATATTTTAAAAGTCTATTAGAATTTAACTTAACTTCATTTTTTTCCCATACTAGAAGAATCACGATTCAATTGATGTTTATACAACTTTTATTTGATTCAAACTTTAAAGTGTAAAATGAAATTTAAATAGAGGAAGGGCTAGATGGTCAAATCGGATGAAAAATTTTGGGGAGGTGGGGTTTGTCTATGAAGAGCGGGACAGAGTTATTGGGATAGGAGCCGTTTTCATTTTCGGGCGGCGAGAAACTGGCGAGGAGTCCGTAAATTCGGACAGATTTGGTTTTGCCCTTGTTATTTGAAGGATATTACGAAATTGCCACTAACGGTTTTATTCGTTTGTCAGGTAGGAAAAGAGGTGGGAAATTGCTGGGTAGGGGCCCGCATTTGCGAGTTCAAAAAAGGCGGAGAAAATGTCAAAAAAAAAAATGTGATTGATTTAAAAGAGAGAGAAAATGTCAACCACTCAAGCATAAAAAGCTAATAAGTTTACAAGAACTCATTCTTAGGCTTCCGTTATATTAATGCTATAAATTTTGAAAATTAAACCAGAATTTACAGTGTTTTGAAAATTGAGTTGGATCAGTCGAGTGAACCGATCAAATCCGAAATCATTAGTTCGATTTGAACATTCAAAATCAGTGTATATAAAATCAATCAAACTTGTTAAAAATTAGAGAATCGATCTGATAGATTTTTTTTAATCCTAAAAAATTTATCAAAAAAATAAATATTTTTTATATTTTTATTTAATTAAAATTATTTATGACGTTAACTGATTTTACCGGTTCAATCGGAATGATTCAACCGATCGAACCAATTAACCATATAACTTTTTAGATCTTTTCATCAAAGCAATTGATATAAATCTTATTTCAGCAATTTAGTTACATGTAAAGTTTCTTATAATCTTAAAGTTTAAATTCAACATGCGCTTAGAAGGAATCTGTTTGATTTTCTATGATTCCAATTTTTGCTGTAGGAGCTCTAATTTAAAGTTTAAAAAAAATGAATGAGTTTGAACTATATATCAAGTAAAAGTTTTTCATTATCATAGTGAATAAATACATGTATCATTATCCCCAAACAGATTCGATATATTATTATTATTTTTTTTTTTGAGAGAGAACAGAATCGATATTTTGATTCGCATTAATTACAATTAAATGGCTAGCAGTGCTAGCGAGGAGTACCAAATTTTGAAATGACAATTATTACTCCCTAATTCTGGGTAGCATGCATTAGCAAGGAGGTGGAGATTGTTATTTAAGGATTTTAAACATGGGTTTTCCTTTCATGGGCAAACTGATTTTTTCCACCCACAGATTAGAGAAATTTTGAAATTATCCCAAAATTTAAGTAATATTCTTTGGTCCATTTGAAGTTATAAAAAAAATATCAAATTTCATTTTAACTGTAATAGATACCAATTCCATTAAAGATTTTGTGTGAAAAGATCATATTACCCTTATAATTTATTTAAACATAAAATTACAACTTTAACCCCATAAAAGACAAAAAAAAAAACATGATGAAGATAAAGAACCGGCTCGACAACTATCCAATCGCAGCACCAATCCACATTCTTCCCTTCTCGCATAGACCAACTAAACTCTCAATAACTCTGTCTTTCGTTAATCTTGTTATAAATTTTCTAAATATATAGTACGAGGGTCATGTTCTTTGAGTTGTGTTTTATGGGAAAGATACAAACATGTAGGGACATGTCATCTAAATTGAAATGATGAGCCTCTTGGTCTCAAAGGGAATTAGGGATGGGAGGGTTACACCCCAAACCAAATGATGCCCTCAAATGCACAATTCCATGTCTATAAATTAAGAGGCCTTGAGATCATTTGTTGGATCCAAAAAATCATAAGTTTCATTCATTATCTTAAAAAGTCATTTAAGGAAAAGAGAGTTTTCACTATTTGTCTTTGTTCAAGGTCTTGTGAAATGAGTGTCGCTTCTACAAGAAGCATCCAAGTAATCATGGGAGAACGTTAGCCACAAAACCATCCATTGAGCACCGAGGCAGGGCTAATAAGTTTTTAAGGACAGAGGCAACTCGGCTCAAATTCTGTTTTTATCATCTACAACTTTCCAAGTTCTTCTTTCTAAATTTCATGGTTTAAGTTCTGATTTTTAGTATGTTAATTGATTGATGCATGTTAATTTTGTTTAATGACACCATTTAAGACAACAATCTTAAGAACTTATTATAATATATGTGTTATTAAATGAAATTTTACATGTATTAATAGTCATTTTTTTGGAAAATATGTTCTGTGCATGAAAAATACGCATGGGCGTTCGAATGCCCGACGAACTCGTAGGTAAAAAATTCAATTTTCGTAGATTCGTTCCAACGCATCTTCAAACGTAACTCGAACGCTAGTCTTCTGCCAAAGAACGTTCGAACGCTTTTAGGAACACATCATGAACGAGAACTCTTTAGAACACTTCGTTCGAACAAGTCTACGAACGCAACACGAATGTGAACTCTTTGGAACACTTCGTTCAAACGCGTTTACGAATGTTACACGAACGTGAACTCACTGTAAAGTTTCGTTCGAACGGATTAACGAACGTGACACTAATGAAATTAATCCAGAAATTATTTTAGATTCAAAAATAATAGCATAGATTATCATATGATATATGACATTGATGCAATAATGTTAACTTAGTAAAATCATATATTGTATTATTATAAACTTGGTAGTATAGGTTTAAGTTAATATTAAGGTGTTCAATTATCACAAGCATACACATAGTGATAAAGTTGAAAATTAATCGTATGTTGCATACTTGGTTGAGAATTAAAAGTGTAATTTTATACAAGTAATTTCGTCCAAGCTTGATTAACTTATATATATACACATCCACACATATTCATTATTGTATTGCGAATTGAAATGCAATGCTAAGTTTGAATGTTTAAGATATTTTATTGAGAAATTGTTTAAAGGATATTATGTCAAAAAGGCGATAAGAGCCTAAGTGAGCATGGATTTAAGTGGTTACTACAGACCCCCCATCGTCCTTAGGAATATTCCTTTATTCATTTATCATAAGAAACCTTAGTCGTAAATTCAAGGACTTGTGTTATTTGTTACTACTGTCCAATATAACAACGAGTGAATTCTTAGTATATTGCTTAAAAAAGATCATACATTTGATCGTTGTGCAATTCGTCTTTTGTAGACTTATTGATTACTATTGACTTTTCCAGTTACATATGGCTAATGGAAATATCACAGTACCGGTCGCTCATGAAGAAAAACCGAAAAAGTTTGGTGGAGCAAACTTTAAACAATGGCAGAGCAAAATGTTGTCCTATCTGACAACACTGCAGTTGGCTAACTACCTCAAAGATCATTCGGGTTCTGTGGAGGGAGAAACGAAAACAGCCAAGCAACTACGAGAAGAGACATGGTCGTCAGACGACTTCTTGTGTAAGAATTACCTATTGGGAGAACTTGACAATACCATGTACAATATGTACCAAGGCATGACTTCTACGAAGATTCTCTGGGAATCTCACGAGAACAAATACAAAACCGAGGATGTTGGACAGAAGAAATTTATAGTGGGTAGGTTCCTGGATTACAAGATGGTAGATTCAAGGACGGTAATGTCTCAGTTGGGAGAACTATAGTTAATCATTCATGGAATATTGGATGAGGGAATGAAACTCTGGAAGACGTTTCAAGTTGCCACAATCATTGAAAAGTTACCTCCATCATGGAAGGACTTCAGGAGATATATGAAACACAAAAAAAAAAGCAGATGAGTCTTAAAGACCTTGCAGTTCGATTGAGGATCGAATAGGACAATAGGAAGTCCGAGAAGGCCAGCTATAAGACTATGGAGTCTAAGGCCCATATCGTCGAGGTTGGAAAGGGTAGGAAAAAGAGAAAGAACAGTGGAGATGATTCTTCCTAAGCAAACAAAAAGTTCAAGAGGAAGTGCTACACCTATGGAAGAAGCAGTCACATGGCAAAGAACTGCAGGAACAATAAGTCTTAGGACAAATGGAAGAAAAAAATGAGGCCCATGTCACTCAGAATGAGCAGCTAACTGATGAGATCTCATAGATTAACCTCTCAGCAGTTGTAACAGAAGCCAACTTGGTTGGAAATCCGAGAGAATGATGGGTAGACACTAGAGCCACTCGTCATATCTGTGCTGATAGCAAGATGTTTTCCTCGTATCAAAAGGTCGATGGTGGCGATCATCTGACAATGAGAAACTCTTCTACCTCTAGAGTGGTTGGACAAGACACAGTGGTTCCGAAGATGACATCTAGGAAAGAGCTTACATTAAATAATATTTTGCATGTTCCTGATATTTGGAAGAACTTGATTTCGGGTTCACTCCTTAGCAAGAATGGTTTCAAGCTTGTATTTGTTTCTGATAAATTTGTACTGACCAAGAACGATGACTATGTAGGAAAATGATACCTCATTGATGGCCTTTTCAAGTTCAATGTAATGACTGTCAATCATTACAGTGCTAATAATAAAGCTATATCTTCCGCTTATATTATTGAGTCACAAAATATATGGCATGAGAGGTTAGGACATGTTAATTATGATACAATGTGTAAATTAATTAACATGGACCTTATACCTAAATTTATATTGATAACCAACATAAATGTGAGGCATGTGTTGAAACAAAATGCATAGAACATCATTTCATTATATAGAACAAAGTTCTGAACCCTTGGAACTTATACACTCCGATGTGTGTGATATGAATATTGTGCAAACAAGAGGCGATAAAAAGTTCTTTGTCACTTTTATCGATGATAACACAAGATTCTATTATGTGTATTTTCTGAGGAGGAAAGATGAAGCTATTGAAAGCTTTATACAGTATAAGAACGAAGTTGAAAATCAAGTTGGCAAGAAAATCAAAAGATTCAGGAGTGATAGATGAGGTGAATATGTGTCATCATTTGGTGAATATTGCTCCAATCATGGAATTATTCACGAAACTAACGCTCCTTATTCCCCTCAACAAAACGGGATTGTTGAGCGCAAAAATTGAACGTTGAAGAAAATGATGAACGACATGTTGACAAGCTCTGGTTTACCCCAGAACTTGTGGGGGAAGCCTTACTTTCTGTCAACTACGTTCTGAACAAGCTACCTCACAGAAGATTGGACAAGACACCATATGAATTATGGAAAGGTCACGTACCTTCCTACAAATATCTGAAAGTGTGAGGGTATCTCGCCAAAATGATGGTTCCTAAATTTAAGAAGGTTAGAATATGACCCAAGATTGTTGATTGTATATTTTTTGGATATGCTCACAACAGTAGTGTGTATCGATTCTTGATACATAAGTCTGAAATTCCTGCATCAATCCAAATATGATAATTGAGTCAATGAATGCGACATTCTTTGAAGAGATATTTCCTTGTAAGGAAAGATAAAGAACATAGTCTCTCAAAAGAACTATTAATACTGTTAAAGGCAGTGATCAAGTTGACCAAGAATCAGATCAACATGAAAATGTTGAGGAAATTGAACCTAGACGTAGCAAAAGAGTTAGAATGTCTAAGTCAATTGGACCTGATTTTCTGACATACTTGTTAGAAAATGAGCCTCAAAGTTATAAAGAAACAATGTCTTCGTCAGAGGCACCTTTGTGGAAAGAGACTATCAATAGTGAGATTGATTCCATCTTACAAAACCATACTTGAAAGTTGGTTGATCTTCCTACAGGTTATAAGCCACTGGGCTACAAATGGATATTCAAACGGAAGATGAAACTGGATGGATCAATAGATAAGTACAAGGCGAGACTTGTCATAAAAGGTTATATACAGAAAGAATGTCTTGATTACTTTGATACATATTCACCAGTGACTCGTACCATAGCAGCTATATTTGGTCTTGAAATACATCAAATGGATGTAAAGACGGTATTCTTAAATGGTGAACTAGATGAAGAGATTTACATGGAACAACCAGAAGGTTTCAATGTCCCTGGACAAGAACAGAACATGTGCAAACTTGTAAAATCCTTATACGGATTAAAACAAGCACCTAAACAATGACATGAAAATTTTGACAAAGAGATGTTGTTAAGTGGGTTCAAAATCAATGAGTGTGATAATTGTGTATACACCAAATCAACTCAAAAAGAACATGTCATTGTGTGTCTCTACGTAGACTATACTAATAATTAGTAGTAATCGTGAGATGATTCAGTCTATCAAGAAAGTATTGACCAGCAAATTTGATATGAAAGATTTAGGAGTAGCTGATGTGATCT
Source organism: Zanthoxylum bungeanum (assembly GCA_019454045.1). NCBI lineage: Eukaryota > Viridiplantae > Streptophyta > Magnoliopsida > Sapindales > Rutaceae > Zanthoxylum > Zanthoxylum bungeanum. The sequence goes on from SKCR01025371.1 coordinate 182,582, forward strand.
TAGGAATTAAGATTTCCAGAACATCAGAGGGGTATATATATTATCTCAAACTCATTATGTTGAGAAGATACTTGAGAAATATAATAAATGAGATCTAAATATGGCTAGAACTCATGTAGACCTAACTCTTCATTTATCAAAGAATACTAGATCAAGCGTATCACAATTAGAGTATTCGAGAATCATCGGAAGTCTGATGTATCTCACAAATTGCACATGATCTGATATCGCTCAAGCTGTAAATAGGCGTAGCAGATATACGAGCAATCCAGGACATAATCACTGAAAAGCCATAGTAAGAGTTTTAATGTATCTCAGAGAAACTTCAAAATATGGTCTACATTATACAAGATATCCTGGTGTTCTAGAGGAATACAACTATGCTAATTGGATATATGATACAATTGATTCCAAATCTACGAGTGGATTTATTTTCACACTTGGTGGTGCATCAGTGTCATGGAAATCCTCGAGGAAAACATGTATTGTTCGGTCTACTATGGAATCGAATTCATAGAACTAGACAAAACAGCAGAAGAAGCATAATGACTTCGAAATTTCCTAGATTGGCCCAAACCAGTGCCAGCGATAAGCATACATTGTGATAGTCAATCGGCTATTGGGAGAGCCTAAAATACAATGTATAATGGTAAGTCTCGATACATACGTCGCAAACATAATACATACGACAACTGCTCTCAAGTGGAATAATTTCGATAGATTATGTCAAATCAAAGGAAAACCTAGCAGATCCACTTACTAAAGGTTTACCTAGAGAGCAAGTTGAGAAGTCATCGAGGGGAATGAGCTTGAAGCCTATAAATTAAGAATTGTCACTGTGGAAACCCAACCTAGCTGACTAGAGATCCCAAGATCTAGGTTCAAAAGGGACAACTGAAACTTTGTGCAATTCAAAACAAACACTGTAGAGTTTTATACTCTTTCTCATTCCTGTAATGACACAAAGTACTGTCTGTCAAGGCTAGGATAAACTAAGGCTTTTAATGATCACTATATTATGAGAAGAGTCCTAATAGAGGTTAAGGTATATTATCTCTTTATAGTAGATCACCTATTTCAAGTAAGAAGTGAGGCTGCTTCCATAGAAATTTTTAAAGGCTGAATTCCCTAAAGTACTTGATGAATTCAGGACCAATGTTCATGGCTGAAATGAACACAACCGTAGAACGGGAAATGGTCGAAGTAAAGCTGTGTGTTGGCAATTGTCTTGGTTTACACCAACGGTAGAACAATTCAAGACTATGGGTCGCTGGTTTGCCAAATAAATCTGATTGTCATTCACTAGAAAAATGTTCAAGGCGAAAGCTACCTATTTCGATGCAGCTTTGTTTCACGAAAACTCTCTTAAGTTTCTGGATTAATATTTAGAGAATTGTGAGAGATTGTTGTAAATTCTCTAAATATATAGTACGAGTGTAGGAGGGTCATGTTCTTTGAGTTGTGTCTTATGGGAAAGACACAAGCATGTAAGGACATGTCCTCTAAATTAAAAGGATAAGACTTCGGGCCTCAAAGGGCATTAGGGAAGAGGTATAACCCTTAGGAGGGTTACACCACAAACCAAAGGGTGCCCTCAAATGCACCCCATGCCTATAAATTAAGAGGCATTGAGATCATTTATTGGATCCAGAAAATCATAAGTTTCATCAATTGTCTTAGAGAGTCATTTAAGGAAAAGAGAGTTTACACCATTTGTCATTGTTCAAGATCTTGTGAAATGAGTGTCCATTCTACAAGAAACATCCAAGTAATCCTGGGAGAACGTTAGCTACAAAACCATTCGTTGAGCACCGAGGCGGGGCTAATAAGTTCTTAAGGACATATGCAACTCCTTTTGGATTCTGTTTTTATCATCTACAACTTTCCAGGTTTTTCTTTTTAAATTTCATGATTTAAGTTCTGATTTTTAGTATGTTAATTGATTAATGTATGTTAATTTTATTTAATTACACCATTTTAGACAACAAATCTTTCATCGACTATTTTATAATATACTTTCACTGAATATTTGCTTGTTGTTTCTTCCAGTGGCTCACAAATCTTTCTTGTTACAACTTGGACTTGTCCGCAAACAAGTCGATTTTGTATCTGAAGAAGAGCAGAGGAAACTGAATAACAATAAAATAATGATGAAGACAAAGAACCAGCTCAACATCCAACTATCAATCCCCGCACTAATCCCAACAATCCAACGATGATGATGATGCTAATTTGAAACTAACTCAATAATGGAATAATCCTCAAATAGAATTTTAAGATGCAAAATTGAAACTAACTGCAATCGCAGGAGTTTTGTGCTTCATTTGAAGAAAGACAAAAGGAAGTTGAATAACAATTTTAGGGATTTTGACTTTTTTAGTTTTTAGTTTTTAGTTTTTAGTTTTTTTTTTTCTTTTTTATTTAGCTTATTAAATTACTAAAATATCAACATTACATCAGCGAAAATTTAACCTTGTTAACATTTGGGTGGAGAACGATACAATCTTCTAAACTTCAGGTGGACCGAAGAACGTTTATTAAGTTTTCAGATAGTTTCAAACTTTCTCCAATTTTTGGATGGAAAAAATGTATTTGCCCTTCTTTCATTAATAACTCATGGATTCTTTATAACCAAACAAGAAACTCTTGATAACTATTACAAATAGGGATGGCAAAATCCCTCCCAACGGCCTTTTTAAATGCTCGGGCTGGGCTTGGGCAAAAAAGCCCGAGCCCGGTCCGGGCCCAATTTTTATTAATAAAAAATAAATTATGTAATTATATAAATTAATTTTTAATTTTAAATATATACATTTATAATTAAAATTTTAAAGTTTAATATAAAAATACTAAACACATAGAAATTCTTAATGTTTATATTTTTAAGCATTAAAATTCAAAAAATAATATGTTTTTTTTCAATTTTTTTAAATAAAAATTATTTTCTATCCCGTCCGACAAACTTCGAGCCTGACCCGATGTTTTACCATAAATAATTACAAGTGTCTTTAAAAATTGGAAAAATGACGTATAGATCTTTAAGGTTTATTGTAATATACACAAAGATTTTCTTATTGTCAAAAAATGACGTTACAGATTTCTTTTTGGGACACATGGACCCTCAAATTTTGTGAAAAACTAGGGTTTATGTGTCTTAAAATGGATTTATATGATAATTTCTAAAAATAAAGGGGTTTATGTAACCATTTTACCTAACCATGAGAGTCTAAATGACTTTTTTCCTTAATTTTTTTGAAAAGCTAAGCCTGCCAAACTATGAAAAAAAATCAAATCAAATCAAAAAAATATATAATTAAGTGAGGTCCATTAAATGAATCATTTGATATTATTGTCCTCTATCCTAAATCATTAGACCAAATCAAAAAACAAAACAAAACAAAACAAAAATAAATTGCATAATCTAATTGAAATTAAACTATATACAGTATGATGAAATTTATGTAAGACTAAAAGTAGGATAGATCTTCATTGTGAAAATTTGGTAAACTTTCAATTTCATAAGATTTACTTTGGGATTACCTTTTACTTATTTTTTTGTTGGCACTTGAATAAAGTAACTGGTGGGAAGTAGCTGAAGTTTTATTTTTATTAGGTTTATGTGTTAGCTAGTTCCATAATAAATCAAGTTCAAATGAATTGTAATAAGTCTTGAAGATTTCGAAGCAGTTGGATAGTTTTTGGAAGTCATTATATGAAGATTTCAAATCATATACATATCAGGTTCAAACGTGCATTCATGCCAGGTTCAAACGTGCATTCATATCAGGTTCAAAGGTGCCATTCCAGTGAGCAGGCATGTGTTTCACGTTCGACATAATGTTCGAACGTGAATTGTGAATCAATGATGTGTATCTCACGTTCGTTAGGGCATTCGAACACCAATAAGATATCAGTATTTTTAAGTATATTTTTAAACCTATTTTGGAGCTGAGAAACCCTAACATATATAAACCAACCTTAACCACTTTACCTATTGCTGGAAATACAAAAATACAGAGCATTCATATATTTGTTTCCACATTCTTATTCTCTGATGGAACTTTGCTAAACCCCAATCATATTTGTTTCCATCTTCTTTAAGCGTTCACCATTGAACACTCCATTGATCTCATATCTTTTTGTTCTTGATGAACATCTTTCTTTGGTAACCATCAAAACACCAAACCTTAGCAAACCCTAACCTTCACAGTTCTAAGTTAGAGATTGATCGTCGGGGTTCTATGAAGAGCGAGTTCGTTATTGGAATTACTATAAGAGACTTTGGAGTTATCGAAGAAGGCTGACTGGTGCGGGCTTGTAAGTTTCCTTGAGTAATTACAAATGAGGTAATTGAATCGGTAAAAATTTTACCACAAGTCTTTTAACCATCACTGTAAGTTTCTCTTCATAATAAATTTGGGTGGTAACCTATACTCAGAGTGATTTTTCTCTACAAATAATTTTTCACTTCGTAAACAAATATGATAGCATTTGTTTACTTTGTGCAATTATTTACTACTTTTATTTATGCTTTTTAATAACTGATTTAGATTAAGAGTTTGATTGATTGTGTTAAATTTAAGGTTATTTGTTTTAGCCATAGAAATTTTAACTAAATGTATTTTAGACAGAATATATTTTAATTTTTATAATTTTATACATATTTCCTGATAGGTATATAAAAATCATAACCTTATCAATTTTTAAATTCAATGTCTGAAAATGATGTGCCAGAAGGTCAAAAAAAGCTATAAATGCTGCCACCTATTCTAAGTAATAGCTAGCTAGGATATGATTATTCTGGTATTCATTCAATGCAATCACAACATGTACATGCATGGCATGGGATTCCTTGTAGTACGGAAGGTGAATCATTTGCATTTTCATTTTGGTTCACTTCTAAATCTGTGTTTATTAGAGATTTATTGAATTTAGGGAAATGCTACGCATTTTATAACATGTACTGTTGGAGGTTTGAATTTTGGTTTTAAGTAGTGTGGGGGCGGATGTGGAATCCCTAAGAACGGATCGGTATCTCGCGCAAAGGAAGTAGGTATAACCCAAGGATATCAGAGATATGTGTATTAAAAAATATTTTAATGAAAACTACATTCTGATACGAGTCCGTAGGAAAAAACGGTGACTAAATTGGAGTCCGGAAACTCCGTAATGGAGAAAATGAAATTTTAGTGTTCATTAGCCATGAGAGTCGCGACGTGCTGGATTGGGAGTCGAGACGCTCCAAAGTGCGAGAGCAACTCCGAGAGCTGAACGTCTCAGCGTCGCGATGTGGAAGGATGGGAGTCGCGACGCTCCTAGGTCTGATGCTCAGTGTCGCGACGCTGGAGGGTCAGAGTCGAGACGCTCACCTGGGCAGTGAGCAATTTCAACCTTCAAATCAATCCTCAACACTTCCAATTTTCTCATATCATTTCAATACACCTTAAAACCAATTTTAACATCAAAACCAACCACAACACATGTTAGACAACTAACATACATGTATTCTAAATACTTATATGTATTTGTTTGAATCTAAATATAAACCAATTTTAGAATCCCAATAAGAAATGTCTCATGAATAATTCTAGTTCACCTAAAGGTGATCAAGTGATTCTAGAATGGTAGTCATAGCTCTATGCTTTAACTTTGAGTTCTAAACTCTTATTAATTGTTCCATATCCAACATGAACATCTTTGACCTAATTAACAAGCCTATTGTGTTTATACTTCTAAAGTATCATAACACAATTTATTAGCCCTATTTCAACATTAAGTTATGTGATCATGCATCCAATACATAATTCATAACTTAAGAGAAGTTCAAACTTACCTAGCAAGCTTGATGCAAAGATTCAATCTCATTCTCTTTGCTGAAATAGTGGGAGAACTTCCAAAGTGTTGCAAGGTTGACTTCAAGATGTAATATTGATTCCAATGCTATCAAGCTTCACTCTAAGATCCAATCTTGATTTCTCCTAGATGAAATATTGTAGGTGTAGGAAACGACTTTCCTTAGCGCAGCGGAAGTTGCTAATGTGGGCACCGGCTCCAGTATGAACCTTTAAAATTTTCTTTACATTCTCTCGTTGTTGTAGCCGAAATCCTCTAACTCTTGGAGAATGTATTTTGTTCATTTGATGTAGATGAGTTTCCTTTTATGTCCAATACTTGGATCAACCACCTGATCTTCTGAACTATGACTCGAAATCAACAAACCGAAGTGTGGGCTTCACTTACAAAGATGAACTCTAAACTTTTTAGAGAAGTATAAAATCAAACTCTAAACAATTTAGAGAATGAAGTTGTATTGTCACAAAAGGTTTTTGGCCGTTTTAATATATGATGAAGAATATCAAGTATCTAATTCACCCTTTATTCTTTTTCTTCTCAACACTTGAGAAAATAATTATTTTTCTCTAACTCTCACACAACTATTGTGTATAGATTCATATTTTAAAAGAGTGGAGATGGTAGATATAATATTCTCTTATAAAAATAATTATTCTTCTATCAAATCCTTCACATGCCATTGAATGGTAATGGCCAGCAAAAATGAATGGAGTAACATCCAAAGACATATGAAATGGACAAATAAAAGCAATTAGGTCATACATAATCTTAGACATAAATTGTTGGAGAGCATGACAAGCCATTGGAATTTGTCTCCAAGACAATTTAAAAATCATTATCTTAATAATAATGTTATAAGCTTAATTGTGATGTAATAATGATCTCATAATTATTACTAACTTGATTATCTCATAATCAAGATTTGATTATCAATAATCAGAGAATTCTAGAAAACATTAAGTTAAACTAATTGAACATAGTTTTCATTTGTGACAAAAATATTATTAATCTCATTAATAATATATAAATATAATGTGAGTATATTATTAGACAATCTAATTATATTATGTTTGCTACAATTAATCGAGCTAGCATGGGGACCAAATGGACCTACGGTTCCGAACTCCAATAATTCTGAAATATTAATTAAACTCTTTAATTAAATATTGCGAATTATTAACTCCACGTTATTCCACTAAAAACTCGAAGTTGAACTCATGTTACCGTAGATGGAAAATATAAGTCGAACAACTTGGGTGTCCATCGATATAGTCATTACATATGGATAAAGCCATTCACGAATATCTCATAAATAGAGTCGGGTCATAAATCCGTTAAACCCCTCTAAATATTTTGTCTCTTAAGTAACATTGATTCTATAATGAACAATTAATTCATAACAATTATGAATATAAAACTTTCTATTCATAATAGAAAAGTTGGGCGCTTCAATTGTTCAAGTCCCGAATCAATTCTTAAAATAGATATTCACCTGCTTCTCTTAAGAACGAGTGAATTCCATATCTATGTAAAACGTTCCCAGCTACATACCAAACCATATCCTCAAAATATGTAGTTATTGGCCGGAAATGCAACACCAACCTCACCATAGTAAATCAAATGACATAATCTATCATGCAGGAGTTCATAATACACTCAGGATTAAGATCAAATCCATATATGACCATCTAGTAGATAAAATAAATTTCATCGATTAACGAATATTAAAACATATTTATCTGAGTCCAGTCCTATATGATCTCATCATCCAAGGTGCTTTCATTCCCATGTCACTACATGAATGATCCCGAATCAAAGTCTTCATACAAATATAGAATGGACCGTAGCTATATATAAACCACAAATAAAGTATTCTCTTTGTTTGCTCTCTATAGACTATTTAGATTACTAACTTCAGACTTAAATCCTCTTGTGCATCATGTTGGGGTTAGATCAGGGTGGCGCAGCGGAAGAAGCGTTGTTCAAGCGAAATCGTAGTTTAAAATTTTAAACTTACGAATAAATTATTTAATATCCAATATTAATAATTCATTCATATTTCACCTAAACATATTTATTCGATATCATATAACGACATAAATAATATAGAAACATTGCGAAACTTTTGCGAAAATATTTTCCGCAAAATAACATAATACACGTTTCCGGCCGAACCGACCAACCAATGCTCATGGGGACTGCCCAGGTCAGCCCCAAAAACATTTGGACAGTTCATGGGCTGCCCAAACAGTGCCCAGTTCACTGTTTGGGCAGCCGTTACCCGGTAACGCCGTTTTTCACCGTTTTCGCTTACTTTCACTCCGAAACAATTTCCGATAACTATTTTTCTTGGGCAATAAAAATAAAATAATTTATTCTAATTACTCAATAAATAAAAACTGAAATTTTATCTGAAAAATCAGATTTATCATTAATTGCATTAAGACCCCAAAGTGTTGCAATTTAATCATTTTAGTTTTTTTTTAAATATGTCAATTACATATTTAATTGATTCCAAATCAATCCCAAAATAATTTTTACAATTTGCAACTCAAATCCAGAAATTTTTCAGAATTTCCGAAAATGCCCAGAATTTTCCAGAATTTATGAAAACAGCCCAGAACTTTTATTAATTGTAATTTGGCCCAATTTGTTCAAAACACATCAAGATCAAATCCAATCAATCCCAAATTTGACATACATCAAATATACATTAAATTATATCATATATATGAAAATCCCCAAAATTTGAATCGGTTAAGAACCCTAATTTCACAAATTACTCAAATTGGACAATTTACATTAAATTGACAAAATTCAATACTTTAATCATTCAATTACCACACCAATTAAATCTCACCATCATGAAATTAATCAAGAACAATTCTAGGCTAATTATGAATGGCTAATTAACTCTAGAATGGCAACTTTAATTTTCTAATTAATTTATTAAGCTTAATTACAATAATAAGCAAATAAATTAATTATACATGCATAAACACATTCAACAAGCTTCCAACAAATTTAATTACAAACTTAAAGAGTAGAGAAATAAACTTAACAAAACAATTTGAAGTTAAGAATTATAGAAATATTTTCTATGTAAAAGAAAGTGTAAGAAACTTACAAAAAATTCCAAATTTTTGGCTTTGTTCTTCCTTTCTTTCTTCAATTTTCTCTCAACTCTCTTTGTAAAATTTGTTAAACTTGTCTAAGTGTCGTTGTTGAAAATAAAACAATTTTTGTTTACCAAAAAATTCAATGGCCGAAAATCCATCCAAAAGTAAATAACAATTTATTTAATTTTGTTACATTTTGATTAGTCCACCATTTGGAAAAATTTAAGTTATTACTTTAACTTTAATAAAGCAAATCAATATTTGTTCCAACGGAAACTTGCCATAATAAACCATAAATAATTATTAAGATATTTATTATTTTAATTAATTTAATTATTTAACAATTAAATAATTAAATAATTAAATATAAATATCTTAAATATATGTATTATATTTACATTAAATATCTCAAAAATACATATATTAATGATATATGTCAAATATCACAATTTGATATTTTTATTAATGTGTATTTAATAAAATCAAGTATTAAATACAAATACACATTAATTCGGAAATGATCGTTAGGTCCTGATTGCATGTATTTTTCGTTTAACCATTAAACGAGTTATAAATAATCAGTATTATTCATAACAGTTGCCCTAGTGCTCTACGAGTATATTTCATTAGTGAGACTCTCTAGATTCAGGCATATCTGTCACGAAATCTAATTTCGTGTCCATAATTCACCCACATGTAAATTATGATGACCACAGATAAACTCGCTGAATCATACATGTTGAGGTCACTGCATACGTATAATCACTCTGTCACATGTATCTAGATTATCCCAGAGATACAGATATAAACGTCAATTCTCTTTAGGAATAATCCTGTCGACGTATCTATTAGCAATCTCTAAATAACATTCAGAACTCACTTCCGAAGTATACTATGGCCATAGATTTAACAGATTTTTAATCACAAATGGACTATCTATGCTCTGTACACAGAACTGACAGATCATTTCTTGATACTCACAGGATATCATGAGCATGAGTCCACACCAACGAACAGGCGGAAGTCTGATCTAAATAGATCGGTGACATGACTGTCATCTAAGTGTGGATGATAACTCATATATCCACAGTGGTATCTCAAGTCAAAGAATCACTATGCTATTCAACCTGAGAAGATTCCTATTGACGTTGGTGTACCATCTATTAGGAAATCTTCGGTGAGTCGTTCAATGTTTGTCAAATAAATACCTACACGTCTATACGAGTCTCCTAAGACTCATGGTTCATTGGGATAAACCATCGGACCTAGTCCGATATACGACATGTACTGGTCTCAGCAGATTTTACTAACCGACCTGTGTCAGTAAATCTTGACCAATAACTTAATTTGAGGATATACAACTTATAATGACACTTCCCAATGTCAATTACAAACTATGTTGCAAGTGTGCACTACGTTGTAAATCCTGGGGTCTTTGTCTAATATATATACATATCACTAAATCAGATTTAGTTTCAATCTAATCAATCTAATCGAAATTAGATCGAATACGTATATAAAAGATAAGAGGTGCTACTATTTAAATTAGTAATATTATGGAAAAATGTATTGCTTGTATTCATAAATTGGACATAAATACGATCCGGATTGGCGCTCTGAGCACCAACCCTAACACATCAAACATACACTAAATCTGAAAATACAAGAGTAATCAAGGTAAACAAGACAATTGGATAATATGCGATTTAAATCAAATAACTTTGATAAATGAATAATGCATTCATTATTATTACAATAATAAATTCTGTTTATAATACATGAAGCTCTAGGGAATTTATCCCAACAATCTCCCACTTGGACTAGAACAAATAGGACATATCATGTAATCTTAAACCCTTTAGGTGACCTTCAAAAACTTTAGCCGATAAGGTCTTTGTAAACGGATCAGCCAGGTTGTCTGCGGATGGAATCTGCGTGACAACGACATCTCTTCTCTGCACTATCTCCCTGATGAGGTGATATTTTCTCTCAATATGCTTACCCCTCTTGTGGCTTCTTGGTTCTTTGGAATTCGCCACTGCACCACTATTATCATAATAAAGTGTGAGTGGTTTATCCATATCTGGAACAACTTCGAGATCTGCCAAGAACTTACGGAGCCAGACTGCTTCCTTAGCTGCTTCACAAGTTGCTACATATTCAATCTCTATGGTGGAGTCAGCAATACAAGATTGCTTTATGCTTCTCCATACTATAGCCCCACCACCTAGAGTGAACACTGATCCAGATGTTGATTTCCTAGAATCGACATCCGTCTGAAAATCAGAGTCAGTATATCATCTCAAGATCATATCCTTACTAGAATACACAAGCATATAATTTCTAGTTCTCCTAAGATACTTGAGAATATGTTTCACCGCTACCTAATGATCTAATCCTGGGTAGGATTGAAACCTACTGACTACTCCCACTGCAAAACAGATGTTCGGTCTTGTGCATAATATAACTACATAAGACTTCTTACTGCTGAAGCATATGGAATATGTCTCATCTCCTCAACTCTTTGAGGTGTCTTAGGAGATTGTTCCTTAGAAAAATGAATTTCATGCCTGAAAGGTAAATTATCTTTCTTGGAATTTTGCATACCAAATTGCACAAGAATCTTGTCGATATAGGATGCTTGAGACATTACTAACAGTCGTTTCTTACGATCCCTAATGATCTGGATCACAAGTACATAACTTGCCTCTCCCAAATCTTTCATTTGGAATTAGTTAGCTAGCCAGATTTTCACGTCTGACAATATCTTTATATCATTCCCAATGAGTAAGAAATTTACCGGCGTAATCACACACGTATAACGCAAGCGCACGTATCGTTCAAGTAGTATAAATGTATCGATCCCACGAGGACTTAATACCTAAGCTATTAATTTATGAAGCCAAATTTTTACAAGTATCTAATGGATTGGTTGTTTGATTGGATGGTGACTTTAAACTAAAGACGAATAAATAAAACAGTGTGAAAGTAAATTAAGGGAAAATTCAATATTAAGAAACTATCTAGGGTTGTGAATTCTTCCAATATCTTTTTAAAGATGAAGTGGTTGTTTTATGTTTGTGCAATATATTGGTTTATTAGTCTGGAACACGAATTTATGCAAAAGCCTATTCCGATGGTCAGATACATATACCCAGAATAACCCAATTAATCATATTCCTATGTCAACCAAGTTATCTGAAATCATTAAGATTAGGTTTCAATTATGGCTACCCCCGCCTGTCAGGTATATTCATATCCTGTAAGGAAATCTATTAAGTGTTATCTATCCTTAAGGAAGATCGTGAGTTATTGAGTCTATGGCTTAAACCTAAAATCCATTTTCCAAGTTCATTTTAAGTTTACCAAATTAATCTTATTAATGACCAATTAACAAGAAGTATTAAGACTAAGGCTCAATAAATAAACCTTTATACTATAAAATAACCCCTTATAAACCGGTGATATTGAATTTCATCACAACCCCAGATAACAGGTTTAGTTACTACACATAACTAAGACTAGTAAAAGCTGAAATAAAGTAAATGACATAAAGTAAATGCTGGAAAGTAAATGCTGGAAAGTAAATGCTGAAAAGTAAATGCTGGAAAGTAAATGCTGGGAATGAAAAAGGGAAAAGTACAATAAAAGACAATGCTGGGGTTAGAGGATCCACTTTTATTACTTCTATTTTAGATATTTCCCTTATTATAATATATTAACTTTGCGTGATAATTACCAACCGACCATATAGGCGGTATCATGATTAAGTCAGATTTATAATTAATTCCAACCGACCATACAGGCGGTATCCAGTTTAGTCAGGTTAAAATCAATTTTATTAAGTCCAACCGACCATAAAGGCGGTATTCTCATTAAGTCACGTTTTAAATAGTTTATATATTATAATTAAGGGAGATTAATCTAAATATTAGTAATAAAAGCTTTACCTTTCACCCCAGCATGGGGAGTTACCTCCTCATTACTAAAAAGTAAAGAAATGAAAGTACTATTGCATAAAAGTAAATGAAATTAAATACAAAAAGTAAAGACTGAAAAAGTAAATAAAAGAAAGTGCTAATGCGAAAATCAAATACTGAAAGCTGTAATTAAACAAACAAGTTACAATCTTCTTAGTATTCTTAAGGAATTCCTTAGAAGAAATTATGAATTGAATTCTGAAATTCGGCCTCAATTTATAGGCAAAATTTGGCCTCATGCGTCGCGACGCGCGGCTGATGGTGGACGCGTGGCACGAAACTTTCGGAGATGAGGACATGTGGCGAGTCAGCGTCGGCAGCTCAATCATTATGTCGGCGTCGTGACATGGAAAGTTATTGCGCTTCGCGATGCTGACGTCAGCATTGACACGTGTTGATGATGATTGTCAGCAACATGTGATGGTGACACGTGTCCGGTGTACGTTAGTAGATGTTGACACGTGGCAGACACATGTTAGCAATGGCGCATGATAGCAAAACTTCTCTAATTGGTCCACGTGTCTAGCGCATGTTAGTAGTCTCCGGCGCACGTTAGCAGACGACACATTTTGGCACGACACATTTTAGCAAACAACGCATTTTAGCATGAAATTTATATTTTTGCCCTTTTTATCTGTTTTTCACTGTTTTGGCCCCGAATTACCACTAGAGAGTCCTGTTATTTTATTTATCTACAAAATAACACAAAACACATCAAAATATTCACAAAACTCAAGAAACTATACAAAATATTAAGTCAATAGAGTGAGAAATAGTGATCTATTTACCACTCATCATACCCCCAAACCTAACATTTTGCTAGTCCTCGAGCAAAACAACAAAATAAAATAACATGAACATCTTTAAAGTAAAATAAAAATAAAACTAAGCCACTTTCGTAGGGATCACGGTTGCATTTAGCGTATGCAACAAGCCTTTAAACCCCTATGTGTCCTTAGTGGACGAGTTGTAGTATCGTGATGGCTTACAGCAACGATACCCACAAACGTCAATATAAAACTAATGCACACAAAAGCAAAAAGACAAGAGAAAATAGAATAAACAAGTTAGTGACTAAACAAATGAAACTTCTTGTCCAAGTTAGTAGTTGTTTTCTTTCTTTCTAAATTACCGAATAAGTAAATCCTCCGATTATTTTCATCATTCTCTATATACACAACCAATAAAGTATTAATCAACTCATTGTGCCCACAATATTTATAAGTGTAATTGAAAAGAGTGTAATATTTTTGTCCCAAAGTTATATCAGAATTCACACCTTTTTTTAGAAATGGAATATTTTTCTGATTTTTCCATTTTTTTTATTTATATACAATATCTTTCATCCATGTAGCGAGCTTTGGGCCAGTGACTCCCAAACCAGTTAACTTTAGGGCACTAGGTGTTAAAACACCCCCACAGACTTAATTACCCGGATTTCAGATATATATATTTTTTATAACATCTTCAATCCATGTAGCGAGCTTTGGGCCAGTGACTCCTAAACCAGCTGGCTTTAGGGCATTAGATGTTAAGACACCCCTACAGACTTAATTACTCGTATCTCAGATGTGTTTTTCATCATTTTTTTTATCTCATCACTTTTTTAAATGTTTCCTCCAATTAAATTAGAGCACTAAATATTACAAACTTTTTAATTACATCTCATGGTTGTATGTTACCATGCATGCTGATAATACCTGTTAAATGAGCATATGAAGATCCATTTTAAACAATTTTATTGAGAATTCACAAATTAAGTAATTCAAACTGAAATAAACAAAAATTAACTTGTTACGAAATAGGTTGAGATTCGTGGAAATTCCTTACACAGCTATTGCATACCAATTTCACCTGATTAATCAAATTAAAAACAAAAACACAAAATATTTTTTTTTAATTTCTGTAAAAAAAAAATTTGAATTTTTTTTGAAAATTTTTGACTAAAAATCAAATAAAAATAAGATACTAGTCAACTATTCCCCTCCCCAAAACCTAAATTAGATATTGTCCCCAATGTCTTAAAAAGTAGAAGAAGAGTTTAGAATATAGTACCTGGTTAGCTGAAATTCTAAATCTAAAATGAACATTAAAGGTTAAGATCCAGATTTATCCGACGCTTCTTACCGCAATCATTATCAGACTAGATTATCTTGGAAAGGATAGGGTCAATTTGTGGTTCAAATGCTAAGATTTGGTCAATTAAATATTGGGCAGTTCTGGTAGTAAAAATGAGTTCTTTTACATGTTTTGATACGAATCCATTTCTCCGGGCATCATCAAGAAACACACAAAGAAAATCATAAAATCCATCAGCGTTGAATAATCTAATCGATTTCTGGTGTATGTTCAAGTTCGCCCAAGATAGTACTGTAAAAATTTCCTCCATCGTGCCTAAGCCACCTGGCAAAGCAATAAAAGCATCAGCACGGTTAATCATTTCCACCAATCGTTCAGACATACCTAGCACGATCAATTCCTCTCCATTTGTGGTCCTATAAGATTCGCCTCTGCCAAAGGTTTTGGGATGATTCCCAGATCTTGACTACTTCATTCCTTTACAGCCCTTGAAACGATCCCCATTAGTCCAAGATTGCGACCGCCATATACTAAGTGCATATTCCTTTCAACTATGACTCGACCCAATTCCTCTGCTGCCGCTACGAATTCTGGTTTAGAACCAACACTAGTACCGAAAAATACACAGATGTTTACAACTCGTCTTCTTGAAGTAGCTTCCATTTTTTATGTTTCTTTCTCAAATCTGAATGCCTTCAAGAGTGCAATGATGAGTTGAATTTATAACACCTAAAAAGGGTGAGTAACAATAGCACTAGTACTTGCGAAATGATAATTATTAGTTAAACAGTGAAATATATCGTGAAAGTCAAAAAGTCTGGATCTTGTCAGAGAAAATAAAAGAAAATAACAAAACAAATCACAATTATTAGTTAAAGACAAAAAGAAAATAATATTTACAGGAAGTAACAGCTTGAATGACGTCTATGCGTTAGAGAGAAGCTTCCCATCCAATTTTCTTATAAATTGGCTAACAGGGTATTTTAGAGTCAGATTCCCGAGACTTAAATGTTGTCTTTCTTTTCGAAATTGTGTATATAATATGTGAATTGCGTGATGTACATATCAACTGGAATGCGTCTCAAGAGTCAATGATATGTCATCCAAAGACTCTTTACTCAAGCCATCCCTAATGAATTTAATTTTATCTTCACGGTTATCAGACACAATTCTAAAGAACGACAACGAGTATTACATGTCATACGAGCGCATTTATAGCAAACACCCATTCTTTTAGCTCTTCTTTTTTTAGCATAGGTGCTTCTTCCTAAACCAGACAGATATGAAATAAAAGAGTTAGAGGACTCATCTACCAATCGAACTCGTGCTTCAATAATCGAACGAATGTCATTAGAAATACCTTTGATCATCAGTAGTCTCATTCATTCCAAGCGAGCTTTGTAGACTTTCATCAGAGAGTTTTATGAGAGAAAATGAAATTACTTGTGAAGATTTGTGAGAACTTCTTCCATCCTTAAATGTGACTTTACTTACAAAAATTAAACACACAAAAATAAAACACACCAAATCACAATATATACACAAATTTCATGGGTTGCCTCTCTGCTAGCGCTAAGTTTAACGTCGTCAGCTAGACATGACTGCCCGAACGTTAGGCTGGATCTGAAAGTGTGACACTTTCTTTTTATCGCTCAAATGATTCTCCCCAGTAGTGCTTGACACGCTGGCTGTTTACCCTGAATGTATTATGAGATTTGGGGTTGTATATCTCAACAACTTCGTATGGTAACACCTGAGAAATTTCAAATGGACCTGACCACTTTGATTTTAGCTTTCCAGGGAAAAGTTTCAACCGTGAATCGTATAACAACACATGCTGCCCTGGCTCCAATTGTCTGCGCACTATTTTTTTATCATGCCATTTCTTGGTCTTTTCTTTGTACAGTTTGGCATTCTTATAAGCCTGTAGGCGAAATTCCTCCAATTCGTTGAGTTGATGGAGTCTTTTCTCTCATGCTGCTTGTAGATCAAGATTTAACTTCTTTAGTGCCCAGTACGTCTTGTGTTCAAGCTCCACTGGCAGATGTCACGTTTTCCCAAACACCATTCGATATAGAGACATACCAATATGTGTCTTGTAAGCTGTCCGGTAGGCCCATAATGCGTCATCCAGTTTTTCAGACCAGTCATTCTTTATTGATCCAACGGTTCTCTCGAAGATTCTTTTGATCTCCCTGTTTGAAACTTCAACCTTTCCATTTGATTGTGGATGGTAGGCAGTGGGAACTTTATGAGTAACTCCGTATTTGGATAGAAGTGCATCGAAATATCTGTTGCAGAAATGTGTGCCACCATCACTGATAATCGCCCGAGGTGTTTCGAAGCGAGTGGAAATATTCTTTTTAAGGAATTTAATCACCACTTTTGAATCATTTGATGGTAGTGCAATTACTTCAACCCATTTGAAGACGTAGTCTACTATAACTACTATGTACATGTTTCTGAATGATGGAACAAAGGGTCCCATAAAATAAATCCCCCATACATCAAATATCTCCACTTCCAGAATGTTTTACAGAGGTCCTTCATTTCTTCTTGAAATATTTCCCGTTCTCTGGCACCTGTCATATTGAAGAGCAAATAGATAAGCATTTTTACACAGAGTGGGCTAGAACAAACCTGATTGATGGACTTTGGCTGCAGTTTTGTTCCCGCTGAAGTGTCCGCCGTATGATGATGAATGACAATGCTGTAAAATACTATTGACCTCCTCATATGGAACACAACATCTCAGTAATTGATCAGCATAGCATTTGAACAGGTACGGCTCATCCCAGACATAGTGTTTGACTTCCTTGAAGAACTTTTTTCGTTGCTGATGTGTCCATTGCAACAACCATTATCCCGATACTATGTAGTTTACATAGTCAGCATACTAAGGGATATCATGTTGTTTCATGGCAAACAATTGTTCATCTGGAAAATTTTCTTTGATTGTCATTTCATTGCCAGTTGTTTCTCCATTCTCGAGCCTCGATAAGTGATCTGCCACTTGGTTTTCTGTCCATTTCCTGTCTCTGATCTCCACGTCAAATTCTTGCAACAGAAGCACCCAACGGATCAATATGGGTTTAACATCTTTCTTCGTGATCAAATATTTGATTGCTGAATGATCTGTGTATACCACCACTTTGGGTACCAGCAGATAGAAGCGGAATTTATCAAAAGCAAACACAACTGCGAGCAACTCCTTTTCAGTGGTTGTGTAGTTGAGTTGAGCTTCATTCAAAGTTCTGCTGGAGTAGTAAATGGTGTGGAAAAGTTTTGCTTTGCGTTGTCCCAAAACTGCTCCTACAGCAAAATCACTAACATCGCACATCACTTCAAATGGAATGGTCCAGTCCGGTGCTATTATGATGGGGGCAGAAATCAGCTTCTGTTTCAAGATTTCAAAAGCTTCATGGCATTCTTTGGTGAATTTGAAAGACACATCTTTCTTCTGCACATTGTGTTAGGGTTGGTGCTCAAATGCCAATCCGGATCGTATTTATGTCCGATTCATAAATACAAATAATTTTGTTTTCCATAATATTACTAATTTAATGATATCACCCTTGTCTTTTATACACTTATTCGATCTAATTACGATTAGATATCTAATTATTATTAGATCGAAACTAAATCTGGTTTAGTCATACGTGTATATTAGACAAAGACCCTATGATTTACAATGTAGTGCATAGTTACAACGTAGTTTTTAATTGGCATTGGGAAGCGCACTATAAGATGTATATCCTTAAATAAAGTTCCTGGTCAAGATTTACTAACACAGGTCGGTTAGTAAAATCCACTGAGACCAGTACATGTCGTATATCGTGACTTGGTCCGATGGTTTATCCCAATGAACCATGAGTCTCGGGAGACTCGTATAGACATGTAGGTTTTTATTTGATAAGACATTGAACGACTCACTGAAGATTTCCTAATGGTACACCAACGTCAGGGAGGCTTAACAGACACTTGCTTTGATATCTACTACTTTCTTTTTATCTACTCGCGTGAGGCAAAAATGCTTCGATATCATTGAAAAAGCAGTTGCCATTGGCATCAAAATCTTCTCGAGTTGAGGGAGCATAATGGTCATTTGACTTGAGATACCATAGTGGGATATATAAGTTATCCTCCACACTTTGATGTCAATCACGTCACTGATCTATTTAGATCAGACCTCCGCTTGTTCGTTGGGTGTAGACTGATGCTCATGATATCCAGTGCATAGAAAGATATGATCCGTCAGTTCTATGTACATGGCATATGCATCCTCATGTGTTTACGATCTAGTTAATCCATGGCCGTGGTATAACTTCAGAAATTAGTTTAGAGTGTTATTTAGAGATCATAAATTGAAAATCGACTATATTATACCAAACGGATTTGACGTTCTCATCTATATCTCAGGTATAATATGGATAGCCTGTGACTGAGAGATTATACGTATGCAATGACCTCGGCTTGTATAGTTTAGCGAGATTATCCGTGGTCGTCATAATTCATGAGTGGGTGAATTATGGACACGAAATTAGATTTTGTGACTGATAAACCTAAACTTAGAGAGTCCCACAATATGAAGTGTACTCGTTGAGCACTTGGGCAACGCGTTATGAATAATACAAATTATTCATAATACTTCATCGGATTAAATGAGTTAATTCGAATCGTTTAATCGGTTAAACGATAACACATGCATTAGAGAATTTTGGCCAATCTTAATTATTGTGTATTTGTATTTGATACATAATACGATTAGATACACATTAATTATTCGTCAAATGAGATTTTGACACATGTCATAAATATATGTATTTGTTATTTATTGTAAATAAAATACATATATAATAATAATTATATTAATTGATTATTTGGATATTTAATTGTTAAATATTTAAATGATTAATTAATAAACCTTTTTCATAAATGTTATGAATTTTGTCCAATTATTATTGGTTCACATGGCATGACTTTATTAAAGTAAATGTGTGAAAATTTGATTTGTCACCAAAAAGGTTTACTTTAATTAATTGATTTTTTATTGGCCAAATTACCAAATTGACCCTATATAGTCGGTCATGGCCTTTTTAAAATAAAAAAAATTTGTTTTCTTCCTCACTTTGATCAACCATGGCCGAGAGCCTCTCAAAGAAAAGGGTTTTCATTTTTCTTGATGATCCAAGTTTAAAAGAGAAGAAAAACACAAGAAAAAGCTTAGGAATTTGGAGATTAAAATGTAATCTATAGTCTTCTTAAGTTTGGAAATTTGATTTCTTGTTCTCGTGTTCTTAGAATTATTCTAGGGTTTCTTTACTTGTTAAGAATTTGGGGCTTTTGGTGTTGATCAATGGAATTGGAAGTGAAGTGCATGTGTGAAGTGTATTTGGATGAAATTATTGTAATTGTTGTCCAAATTGATCATTTGATGATGAGTTGCTATTCTAGAGTGTTATGAACACTCTTGTAATACCTATAATTTTTCTTGGGTTGTTCATATTTGGTGACTTGATTTGGTGTTTTGATTAATTGATTTAATCTTGAAAAATTGGATTTAAAGCATGAAATTTGATAATTTGGTTCTAGATCAGATCTATAAAAACAGGAAATTCTGTGATGAATTTGATGTCATATGAATGTATTGGATGTGTTTTGGGAGTTTTAAAAATTTCCGGAAAGTGTTTCGGAGCTGAAATAAGCGAAAACGGCCAAAAACGGTATTACCGGGTGACTTTTGAGCCAACCGGATGATGGCAATCCAAACATTGAGTTCGTCATTGTTCGGGCAGCCCATGAACTGCCCTAACACTATTGGAGCTGACCTGGGCAGTCTCCATAAGTGTCGGGTGGTCGGTTCGGTCAAAAACGTGTTTTACATCATTTTGCGGAAAAATATTTTTCGTAAAAGTTTCGCGAAGTTTCTATTGAATTTATGTCGCTATTTGATATCGAATAAATAGGTTTAGGTGAAATATGAATAAATTATTCATATTAGATATTGAATAATTTATTCGGTAATTTTGAAAAATTTTAAATTATGATTTCGCCCGAACCGCACTTCTGCTGCGCCCTTCGCCCAAAACCCCAACAGATTGCACAAAGGTTTAGCAATCTTGGAGAAGTCTTTGATAAATCTCCTGTAAAATCCTGCATGTCCGAGGAAACTCTGAATCCCTTTAACATATGTTGGTGGATGTTGTTTTTTAATTGTCTCGATCTTTGCTTGGTCTACCTCGATTCTCTTTTGTGAGATTCGATGTCCCAGGATAATACCTTCATGTACCATGAAATGGCATTTCTCCCAGTTGAGTACCTGGTTAGTATCTTCGCACCTTTGTAACACCTTTTCCAGATTTTGCAAGCAGTGGTCGAATGAGTCTCCAAACACAGAGAAATCATCCATGAAAACCTCCATACTTTGTTCCAGCATGTCTGATAAGATGGCCATCATGCAACGTTGAAATGTGGTAGGAGCATTACATAGTCCAAATGGCATTCTGCGGAAAGTAAAAGTACCATATGAACATGTAAAAGTGGTTTTCTCCTGATTTTATGGGGCGATGGCAATCTGATTGTACCCCGAATATCCGTCCAGAAAATAATAGTACTCATGTCCCGCCAGTCTGTCTAACATCCAGTCAATGAATGGTAGCGGGAAATGATATTTCCTTGTTGCTTTGTTCAGCTTCATGTAGTCCATGCATACTCTCCATCCAGTCACCGTTCTTGTTGGAATCAGCTCGTTCTTTTCATTTATGACTACATTAATTCCTCATTTCTTTGGCACACATTGCATAGGACTCACCCAAATGCTGTCAGAGATGGGGTAAATGATGTCGCCATCCAACCATTTGTTAATTTCTTTCTTCATGACCTCTTTCATGATTGGATTTAGTCTTCGTTGATGCTCACTGTGGGTTTTTACTCATCGTTCATCAGAATCTTGTGCATGCCGAATGATGGACTAATGCCTCGAATGTATGTCATAGTCCAGCCAATGGCTTTCTTGTGTTCTTATAACACTCTTAGCAACTTTTCTTCCCCCTCCAATGTTAGTGAAGAAGAAATAATCACAGGTAATTCAGAAAAGCTTCCTAAGAATGCATATCTGAGATGGCTCGGAAGTAGCTTTAGCTCCAGTTGTGGTGGTTCTTCAATTGAGGGCTTGATTCACTTCTTTTTCGATAATTCCAAACTTTCCACATGTGGTGTCGATTTGAAGTGAAATGGTTTGTCAAGATAGTTGTTACATTCCAGAATTTCAGCATCTAGCTCAATGCCAGTCATGTTGGTGATGTAAGCTTCAATTTTATCCATGGGAGGTGGCATTACATCAGTATCTTGGATGATACTATCTACAATATCAATTATGAAACATTCCTCATCTTTTCATCACTCAGGAATTTCACGGCTTTGAAAACATTAAAGGTAATTTCTTGGTCCTGCATTTTCATGGTTAGTTCTCTTTTTTTTTGTACATCAATAACAGTTCGACCTGTAGCCAAGAATGGTCTCCCCATGATGATAGATACATCTTTGTCTTCTTCCATGTCAAGGATAATGAAATCTGCTGGGAGAATGAGTTTGTCGACTTAGACCAGCACATATTTAACTACTCCTCTCAGAAATACGAGCGTTCTATCAGCAAGTTACAGAGAGACTGAGGTGAGCATTGCTTCTTTAATCTGCAGTTTCTTGTAAATCGAAAAAGGCATCAAATTAACACTTGCACCTAAATCACATAAAGCTTTACCGATGTAATGTTCTCCAATGGTGAAAAGAACAATGAAACTGCCGGGATCTTTCAACTTTGGGTGAAGTTTCCTCTGAATGATGGAACTGCATTCTTCTATCGATGCTATTGTCTCGTAATCTCCCAATCTCCGCTTTCGTGACAAAATGTCTTTCATGAATTTGACATAACTGGGCATTTCTTCCAATGCTTCTGCAAATGGAATGTTGATATGCAGCTTTTTGAAGACCTCCAAGAATCGAGCAAACTGCTTGTCCAGTTTATTTTTCTGGAGACGTTGTGGAAAAGGTGGAGGTGGAGTGATTCTTTCTTGATCTTTTTCCTTTGCTTCTTTTTCATTCATCTGTGTAACTGCTTCTTTTTGGAACTTCCTCAATGGATGCCTTGATCCCAACATCTTTGTTGATTTCAGTACCGTTTTTCAAAGTAGTGGTTTGACATTGCTCATTCCCTCGGTTCCTTGGATTTGGTTTTGTGTTGCTAGGAAGGTTACCTGACGGTCTGTAACTCTGAGCATTGGCCAGTTGTCCCATTTGATTCTCCAGTGCTACTTGATTTGATTCAGTGTTACTTGATTTTCAACCATAGCTATTAAAGCATCATATTTTGCTTCTTGCTTTTTCAATTAGGCCGACACTTCTGTTATTCCTGGTTCTTTTTCATACTCATGGCATTTGTTTTGCTGTTGGAATCCAGGTGGTGGATTGTTCTTTTTCCCTGAATTGTTGCTCCAGGCGAAATTGGGGTGATTCCTCCACCCTGGGTTGTAGGTGTTGGGATATGGATTGTTCCCATGTCTGTTGAAATTTTTGACATAATTCACCGTCTCTTCATATTGGTTTGTCTCTGGTGCTCCTCCATATGGTAAACTTGTAGATCCAGTATTACCTTGCATGTTAAGAGTTTCCATGAATTTGTATATCTGATCCAGCTTGGCATTCACTGCTGTGTTGGCTCCAACTTCATAAATTCCAGTAATTTTTTGGATCATGCTCCTTTCTATTGGACACAAGGAATTGTTGTTCGCCATTTCTTCAACTAAGTCCCAAGCCTGATATTCTCTTTTTGCCATTAAAGCTCCTCCAGCAGCAGCATCAATTGTGGTTCTCATTATTCCAGAAAGTCCATTATAGAAAGTTTGGACTTGTAGTCACTTTGCAATCTCATGGTGAGGACATTTTCGGAGCAAATCATTGTACCTTTCCCAAGCTTCGCAGAGGGACTCTGAGTCATGTTGTACAAAAGATGTGATGTCATTCCTTAGCTTGCAGTTCTGGCTGAGGGTGGCTAATGTGTTCCAAGTTGTGATGGAACCTGCTGGTAGTGAATGTAGCCAAGCATTAGCTCTGTCTTTCAAAGAATAGGGAAAAACACGCAGTCTCATTGCTTCTTCCAGGAAGTTGCTGATGTGGGCATTAGGATCTTCAGTTGCATTCCCCCCAAACTGAACTGACTACTGTATCATCTGAATGCATATTTTGATGTCACACCCATTTGCTGGTAATGGAGGAAGTACAATACAGGAAATTAAGCCGTCAACCACCGGAATAGTTCTGTCTCGGAAGGGAATTGATGGTGCAACTTCCAACGGTTCAGGTTTCATGTTGATCAGTGTTTCTTGGCCTTCTCGCTTTTCCCTTCTCAACTGTCTGATGGTTCTTTCAATTTCTGGTTCAAGCAGACAGATTTCAAAGCTTCTGGTTCGTCTCATGTAGTGTTTGAGAACCTGAAACACAAGAAAACATAAATAATAAATAAAAATAAATTAGACACAAGTAAATGTATCTAACTTCAAAATTAATGGTGAAAGATAAATAAGTTCCCCGGCAACGGCGCCACAAACTTGACCGGCGTAATCACACACGTATAACGCAAGCGCACGTATCGTTCAAGTAGTATAAATGTATTGTCCCACGAGGACTTAATACCTAAGCTATTACTTTATGAAGCCAAATTTTTACAAGTATCTAATGGATTGGTTGTTTGATTGGATGGTGACTTTAAACTAGAGACGAATAAATAAAACAGTGCGAAAGTAAATTAAGGGAAAATTCAATATTAAGAAACTATCTAGGGTTGTGAATCCTTCCAATATCTTTTTAAAGATGAAGTAGTTATTTTACGTTTGTGCAATATATTGGTTTATTAGCCTGGAACACGAATTTATGCAAAAGCCTCTTCCGATGGTCAGATACAAATACCTAGAATAACCCAATTAATCATATTCTTATGTCAACCAAGTTATCTGAATTCATTAAGATTAAGTTTCAATTATGGCTACCCCCTGACATGTATATTCCTATCATGTAAGGAAATCTATTAAGGGTTATCTATCTTAAGGAAGATCGTGAGTTATTGATTCTAGGGCTTAAACCTAAAATCTCTTTTCCAAGTTCATTTTAAGTTTACCAGATCAATTTTATTAATGGCCAGTTAACATGAAGCAGTAAGACTAAGGCTCAATAAATAAACCTTTATACTATAAAATAACCCCTTATAAATCGGTAATATTGGATTTCATCACAACCCCAGATAACGGGTTTAGTTACGACACATAACTAAGAATAGTAAACGTTTAAATAAAGTAAATGACATAAAGTAAATGCTAGAAAGTAAATGTTGGAAAGTAAATGCAGGAAATTAAAAAGGGAAAAGTACAATAAAAGAAAATATTGGGGGTTAGAGGATCCACTTTTATTACTTCTATTTTAGATATCTCCCTTATTATAATATATTAACTTTGCGTGATAATTACCAACCGACCATATAGGCGGTATCCTGATTAAGTCAGATTTATAATTAATTCCAACCGACCATACATGCGGTATCCAATTTAGTCAGATTGAAATCAATTTTATTAAGTCCAACCGACCATAAATGCGGTATCCTCATTAAGTCACATTTTAAATAGTTTATATATTATAATTAAGGGAGATTAGTCTAAATATTAGTAATAAAAGCTTTACCTTTCACCCCATCAGAGGGGAGTTACCTCCTCATTACTGAAAATTAAAAATTGAAAAGTTAAGAAAGGAAAGTACTATTGCGTAAAAGTAACTGAAATTAAATACAAAAAGTAAACACTGAAAAGTAAATAAAAGAAAGTGCTAATGCGAAAATTAAATACTGAAAGCTGTAAATAAACAAACAAGATACAATCTTCTTAGTATTCTTAAGGAATTCCTTAGAAGAAAGTATGAATTGAATTCTGAAATTCGGCCTTAATTTATAGGCAAAATTTGGCTTCACGCATCGCGACGCGCGATTGATGGTGTACGTGTGGCACGAAACTTCCGGAGATGAGGACACGTGGTAGGGTCAGCGTCGGCAGCTCAATAATTATATCGGCGTCGCGACGCGGAAAGTTGTTGTGCGTCGCGATGCTGACGTCATCATTGACACGTGTTGATGATGATTGTCAGCAGCATGTGATGGTGACACGTGTTCGGCGCACGTTAGCAGATGTTGACACGTGGCAGACGCATGTTAGCAATGACGCATGACAGCAAAACTTCTCTGATTGGTCCATATGTCCGGCGCATGTTAGTAGTCTCCGGCGCACGTTAGCAGATGGCGCATTTTAGCAAATGGCGAATTTTAGCATGAAATTTACATTTTTACCCTTTTTGTCTGTTTTTCTCTATTTTGACCCCGAATTGCCTCTAGAGAGTCATGTTATTTTATTTATCTATAAAATAACACAAAACACATCAAAATATTCACAAAACTCAAGAACCTATACAAAATATTAAGTCAATGGAGTGAGAAATAGTGATCTATTTACCACTCATCAAATATTATCAACGTATAACACAAGAAAAATCATCTCACCATCAATAATGCGTTTGTAGACACAAGGCTCATCAATGTTCTACTCAAATTTATAAGATTCGATCGTAGTATCAAACCTTATGTTCCAAGATCTAGATGCTTGCTTAAGTCCATAAATGGACCTTTGCAACTTGCAAACTTTTTGCTCCTGACCTTGGGTTATGAACCCCTCTGGTTGTACCATATAGATACTCTCATCAAGATTTCCATTCAAGAATGCAGTCTTGACGTCCATTTGCTAAATCTCATAGTCATAATATGCGATAATGGAAAGACGAATCCTTATGGATTTAAACATGGCTACTGGCGAGAAAGTTTCTTCATAGTCTACTCACTCTTTCTGGGTATAACCCTTTGCCACTAGCCTAGCCTTGAAAGTCTGTACTTTCCCATTTATTTCTCTTTTTCTCTTGTAGATCCACTTACAACCTATGGGTTTTACTCCATCAGGTTAGTCTACAATTTCCCAGACTGAGTTAGAGTACATAGACTTCATCTCAAGGTTCATGGCTTTTAGCCATTACTTTTTATCAGTATCTTCCATTGCACTACGATAGGTCAATGGATCATCTATAACATCACAAGATGAAACAACTTGGACCTCTCCATTTCCTAGATAGTGTTCAGGTTGTCGTACAACCCTCTCACTATGTCTAGATGGTATGATATCTTGATAAACTTACATCTGACTTTCAGATGTAGAAGGTGTTATGTCTTTGTCAACATTTGACAATGGTGTACTAGTCGTACCAGCAAGTAACTCCTCAAGTAACACTTTAATTCGAGGTTTGAACTCTCTCATATAATCCTCCTCAAGAAATGTGGCATTTGTGGACACAAATACTTTATTATCTTCTGGACTATAAAAGAATCCACCCATAGTTTCCTTAGGATAACCTACAAATAGGCACACATGTGAACATGGTTCCAACTTAGTAGTCATATTCTTTAGCACATTTGTTGGACACCCCCATATATGGAAATGTCACAAACAAGCTTTACGACCATTCCACAACTCTAAGGGAGTCGTAGGAACAAACTTAGAAGGAACTACATTCAGGATATACATTGTTGTTTCCAATGCATACCCCCAGGAATGAACTAGGTAAAGTGCTATAACTAAACATCGATCTCATCATGTCTAGTAGGGTCCGATTTCTCCTTTCTATAATACCATTTTGTTGTGGTGCTCAAGGTGCTGGGAGCTGTGAAACAATTCCATGCTTAACTAAGAATTCCTCGAAGTCTCTATCAATGTATTCTCCTCCACGATTTGATCGTAGAATTTTGATGATTTTACCTAATTGGTTCTCAACCTCAGGATGATATTCTTTGAAATTTTTAAATGTATCTGACTTGTGCTGCATTAGGTAAACATACCCATATCTTGAATAATCGTCAATAAAAGTGACGAAGTATTCATAACCACATCGGGCTTTTACATTCATTAGTCCGTAAATGTCCGAATGTATTAGCTCAAGTGTTTCTTTTGGTCTTATCCATTTTCCAGTAAAAGGTCTCTTAGTCATTTTGCCTTCTAAACAGGATTCACAGACAGGTAAAGTACCAAGTTTTAACTGATTTAAAACTTCGTTCTTAGTTAGTCTATCTATCCGGTCAAGGTTAATATGACCAAGTTTAAGGTGCCATAGATATGTATCATCTTGAGAAATATTTTACAGTTTAGTTTTAGATCTTTCAATCTTAAATATTTCAGTATTAAACAGTGATTCATGCATTAACGGTCTTAATACATATAGATTATTCCCGAAGTTTCTGATGCATATTGTGAATCCATTTCTACTAATAATAACCGATTTATTATTAAATAAAATAGAAAAACCGCTTTCCATGATTTTTGTTACAGATATTAAATTCCTGAGAAAACCAGGAATATAAATCACATCATTCAGATATAAATAACTTTTATTATAATTCAAATTGGAAACTATCACTACTCTAGCTAAAATAGCATCTCATGTCCCAACTCTCATGGTGAAGCTACCTTCAGCAAGGTCCTTCCATGAATCAAGTAGCTACAAAGAACAACAAATATGGTTAGTGGCACCAGAATCAACAATCCAAGCAGATTTATCATCCTCCACTAAAAGGACTCAATAACAAGTAAAACATATTTACCTGCATTCTTTTTCTCCTTAAGCTCAGCTAGGTATTTTGGACAATTCCTTTTCCAATGCCCTTGTTGTTCACAATGGAAACATTTTCCTTTGGCATTGGCACATTTAGAGCATTTGTTGTTTTTATTTTTCATTGGCTTTGTATTTGCCTTCCAATTGTCTTTCTTCTTTTTCTTTGCAGATTTAGAAGATTAAGCAATATTTACCTCAGCATTGGACCTACGAGGACCCATCATCATGGACTCGTAATTGGCGAGCTTATTTAACACTTCAGTCAACGTAAAAGTCAAATTGTTCATATAACAGTTGCTTTAAACTGCAGAAAATTCTTCGGAAGTGTTTCCATGATCATTGTCACCTGGTTTTGCATATTGATATGTGCACCATGGGTTTCGGCCATATTTAGATGAGACATCATCCTTAACACATGGTCTCGGACTGATGTACAATGTACCTTCTTTCATCTAGCGGTCAATATAAAGGCAATAGCCTCATATTGTGCCCGCTCCGAAGGCTTCCCAAACATGTTCTGTAAAGACTGCATAATCAATGATGCTGTACAGCAAGAATCTCAGACATGGATGCTATCAAATAGCTATGGGCTTTCTCATCGGCCTTAATCCAGTTATTATAGGTATTACGTGCAGCTCTGCCAGCATTAGGTGCTGGCTCAGGAGGACATTCCTCCATTAGGACAAATTTAAAGTCTTCACAGACCAAAATATCATTAATGTCACTTTTCCATTTAACATAATTTTCCCCGGTTAATTTTTCTTGTTGTTTGAGAATTGAGATAATTGCAGATGCCATGACTTAAAAAATAATAAATGCGCATTCAACATTCATTCATCGCATATTAAAATTGTCAAACATTTATGCATATAATTAAATACGATACACGATCAATGTATAATGAATTAGAAACCTAAAAGAATTACTATGCAACAGTTATCTATCATCCCACAAATAAGTACTGTCGTAGTCAAGTATTTGCATGATAGATTGAGACATTCTCAATTGATTAATATATCTGAAATAACCCTTATTCCTATATTAATCAACTACCGTTATTTTGATCAAGGAAACTTTGATTAACAACTTAATCATTCCTTTGTGAGTGTGACCCATTATTTCGAAACCCTTAGACTTAACTAGTGAAGTGTTGTCGTAGGGTAGGTCAAATCACCAGATACATCTACAGTCTCGGAATCCAAACCTGATATTGACCCAAAATGGACACCATCCGTAGGGGGACGAGAGCAAAACCGTCTCGAGGCGCCTTTTGAATCTAACTTTTCTGGATAACAATGGAGATCACGGGATATATTGTTGTATACCCCTCTCCCACTCACTATTTTGGAGTTTAAGGTTTCTATCACAATAGTTTCGAATGTATTAAGATTATGCTCGGCTAAAAACATATCTTTATTAATACTAGTGGATTATTAGTGATCTAATCAATTTTAACTCTTAGAATTTTATTCGCTGATTCCGATTAGTCTCTACTAATTCTTTAACTTAATTAAGCTAATTTAATCAAGTTGCTTTAGTGATCTAATCAATTTAACTAATAAATTATTAGTCCACTAAAAGATTTTAAAATTAGAATTCAACAAACGGACCAAATGTCATTAAACTATTTAATTGATAAAAGCATATTATTTATTCCAAAGGTACGTGGTATTGTATCCCGAGTGCAGACCATATTACCGTCCATTCGGAATCGGCTATGGAATTTATGTCCGGCTTTCCATCCGATAAACCAAGGAAAATATTGTACTCATAAGGTCCATTTGTATTAAAACTTGAATTCGTAATTTTTAAATCTTTAAACCAACAAATCTTATTAATATGTTTGCATGCATCTCATATTCTTATTTAACTATTAAATTTACATAAAATCATATTTTATGACTTGAATATCATGCATGATAACATGTTATGACATATGAAAATGGAAGAGTAGACAACATAGGCCATATGACATGTTATTAAATATTTAACAGAAAAAATCATACTCCCAGGCAATTGCGTCGCGACTCCTACAAGTGGGCGTCGCGACACATTCCATTCCAATAGCTGAAATTATTTTAGCTTTGTGTCACGTCGCGATGCGAAGAGACCTACGTCACGACGCGACTCGAGGCAGTATCTATCCAGTGGCTCTCGAATGTGCAGCGTCGCGATGCGCTCTTGTTTCCAAGGGCAAAAATTTCAAAAATCAAGCACTTCACAAATTGCGTTAACCGGGATCTTATTTTTCAATAATAATCTAATTAGTACAATAAATCCAAGGCATCCATTGGTTTTCAAATCTTGCTCCATGGTGTGTTGTTGAGTTCTTCGCGGAATTTCTTCGTCAGAAGTCCTTCGCGACATCGGCTCCTTTAAGTTTTACAAATAGGGTTATAGTAGTACTTATTACAAAGGAAATGAACTTACAACTCTTGAAAGAATATGACCTTATGGTCTTATATTCCCAATACTAAAAATAAGAGCCGGAAGAAATAACGATCAATGCAATACATTCATCACATAAATCAAAAGTAAACACTCATCATATGAACATTAAAACCATTTATCTCATGAATCTAATTATGCCTACTCATCACAACATGCATTTTAATAATCTATATCTCATATAAATTATTAAAACTAAAAATTTTAAGGATAATGGTTAAGAACATTTTTCAACCTTAAGCTCTTGATGCCAATTGTAGGAAACGACTTTTCTTAGCGCATCAGAAGTTGCTAATGTGGGCACGGGCTACGGTATGGACCTTTAAAATTTTCTTTACCTTCTCTCGTTGTTGTAGCCGAAATCCTCCAACTCTTGGAGAATGGATTTTTCTCATTTGATGTAGATGAGTTTCCTTTGATATCCAACGCTTGGATCAACCACTCAATCTTCCGAACTATGACTCGAAACCAACAAATCGAAGTGTGGGCTTCACTCACAAAGATGAACTCTAAACTTTTTAGAAAAATATAAAATCAAACTCTAAAGTTGTATTATCACAAAAGGTTTTTGGCCTTTTTAATATATGATGAAGAAGATCAAGTATCTAATTCACTATTCTTTCTTTTTCTTCTCAACACTTGAGAAAATAATTATTTTTCTCTAACTCTCACACAATTATTGTGTATAGATTCATATTTTGAAAGAGTGGAGATGGTAGAGATAATATTCTCTTCCAAAATTAATTATTCTTATCACAAATCTTTCACATGTCGTTGAATGGTAATGGCCAATACAAAAGAATGGAGTGCCATCCAAAGACATGTGAAATGGACAAATAAAAATAATTAGGCCATATCTAATCTTAAACATAAATTGTTGGAGAGTATGGCAAGCCATTGGGTTTTGTCTCCAAGACAATTTAAAAATCATTATCTTAATAATAATATCATAAGCTTAATTGTGATATAATAATTATCTTATAATTATTACTAACTTGATTATCTCATCATCAAAGAATTCTAGAAAATATTAAGTTAAACTAATTTAACATAATTTTCATTTATGAAAAAAAATATTATTTATGTCATTAATAATATATAAATATAATATGAGCATATTATTAGACAATCTAATTATATTAGGTTTGCTATAGTTAATCGAGCTAGCACGGGGACCAAATGGACATACGGTTACGAGCTCCAATAATTCTGAAATATTAATTAAATATTACGAATTATTAACTCCGCGTTATTCCACTAAAAAATCTAAGTTGAACTCTCCTTACCGTAGATGGAAAATATAAGCCGAACAACTTCGGTGTCCATCGATATAGTCATTACATATGGATATATCCATTCACGAATATTTCATAAATAGAGTCGGGTCATAAGTCCGTTAAACCCCTCTAAATATTTTGTCTCTTAAGTACCATTGATTCTATAATGAACAATTAATTCATAACAATTATGAATATAAAACTTTCTATTCGTAATAGAAAAGTTGAGCGCTCAAATTGTTCAAGTCCCGAATCAATTCTTAAAATAGATATTCTTCCGCTTCTCTTAAGAATGAGTGAATTTCATATCTATGTAAAATGTTCCCAGCTACACACCAAACCATATCCCCAAAATACGTAGTTATTGGCCGGGAATGCAACACCAACCTCACCATAGTAAACCAAAGGACATAGTCTGTCTTACAAGAGTTCATAATACACTCAGGATTAAGATCGAATCCATATATAACCATCTAGTATATAAAATAAATTTCTTCGATTAACAGTTATTAAAAGAAATTCATATTTATCTAAATTTCAGTCCTATATGATCTCATCATACAATGTGCCTTCATTCCCATGTCACTACATGAACAATCCTGGATCAAGGTAGTCATGCAAATATAGAATGGACCGCAGCTATAGATAAACCATAAACAAAATACCCACTTTGTTTGCTCTCTATGAACTATTTAGATTACTAACTTCAGACTTAAATCCTCTCTTGCATCAAACATACATTAAATCTTAAAAATAAGAGTAATCAAGGTAAACAAGGTAATTGGACAATATACGATTTAAATCAAACAACTTTGATAAATGAATAATGCATTTATTATTATTACAATAATCAATTCCGTTTACAATACATGAAGCTCTATAGCATATATCCCAACAGTAGAGACCTCACAAGCTTCTCTAAACACTTTTCTAACTTAGGCTAATTTCTCCAAGAATTTACTTGTATATAGATTTCTCAAGCTTTAGCTTTTTTTAATTAAAACATTCCTAAAGCTTGCTATTTATAGCAAAACTTAGGAACTTTTTAATTAATAAAAATTGTAATCGACTTTTAGGAGGGCTTAATCTTATTTGTCCAAATATATATAATTAGGTGTGACTAATATTCATTGTCTACCACTTTGATTTAATCCAATTAAAACAAGATAATGATTAGGAAATGTATTAGTTCAATATTTGCCACTTTGATTTAATCCAATTAAATCCAGCCAAAACCATCTATTATTACATACTTACAATTACCATAATATCCTCAAATGGTCGAGATAATTATGATTTTACAATTAAGCTCTTTTGTAATTATTGAATTAATCCAATTAACCCAATTAGGTTAAAGTAAATAATTAATGTTATCCAATAACACTTGATTATCTTAGTTGATAATTATAATATCGAATATTATTTTTTTATCAAAATTAATCGGCTACCCAAGTACTCAACGAGTACACTTCATATTGGAACTCTTTAAGTTCAGACACGTTCGTCATATAAGCCTAGCTAATATATACGCAATTCGACCACCTCCGAATTCGCGAAGAATATGGACGACCTTTCTGAAATATACAAGTCGAGATCATCACATATGTTTAACAATCCCTCCGTCGTAGGCTATCCGAGTTGTGCTTAAGAAACATAGAATACACCATCAAGTTTCTGAGGCGCACATCTCATGTCGACATGTCCACGATTCTTCATAACTGATGTGATCCACCCTAGGTGATCGACTTTGGCCAAAGCTTTAAGAATCGTGACTTTACTCACATGGATACCTAAACCATTTATAGTACACATACGAACCGATAGATTCTATCATGTTTCGCACTTAATTACTGAGTGCATCGGTCCCCACCCAACGAACATCTAGAGGCCAGACCATGAAAGGTTTTTGACATACATGGCATCTAAGTGTAGAGGATCTCATACGAAATCAATGATATCCTATAGTCAAAGAATTACATATGCTACTCGACTTGATGAGATTCCTATTGACGATGGTGTGTACTTCCAACTATTAGGAATCACATGTGAGTCATTCAGTATTTGATCCAACCAATGCCCACACGTCTATAAGAGTTTCTAAAACTTATGGTATATCAGGTTAAACCATTGGAACTTCAATTCCAATATACGACATGTGCAAGTCTTCTAGGAAATAGGAATTCGACCGTATTCCAAAACCAACGACTAAGAATACACACACA
Organism: Zanthoxylum bungeanum; assembly: GCA_019454045.1. Classification (NCBI taxonomy): domain Eukaryota; kingdom Viridiplantae; phylum Streptophyta; class Magnoliopsida; order Sapindales; family Rutaceae; genus Zanthoxylum; species Zanthoxylum bungeanum. Next base: position 217,300 of record SKCR01025371.1, read on the forward strand.
CACACACACTTTAAGAATAGTTTACAATAGTAATAGTTATCTCAATATCGGAACACCTAGTGTCCAGTATTACTATAAAACTATTCTAAGGTCTATGTCATTCTTAGCATATCTATACATCAATCTAATACGCATAATGACAATACAAATAATAAGGTATGAAATGAAAATGTAGTTGTTTTATTAATCAATAATAAAATGTACAATTCGGATTGGCTTTCCAAGTACCAACTCCAACATGTAGAAATGTGTATTCACTAATGGTAAGTTGAGGTGGGAAGATCAGACCGGTTTCGTAATTCATTTACTCAAATGGTCACAAGTACCCATACATTTAAAAAAATAAAAATAAATCCAAAATTACAAAAAATATTTAATAATTAATAATTAATAAAAAAATATTTACACAAAATATTAATTTCAAATTTATATAATAAGAATATATTATTTTTGTTGATGGTGATTTTTCACCCCAAGAAAGGTTCAAATATCGAGGAGGGTGGAATGTGTATTGTATTTAGCAAAAACTGGATGATAAAAGCCCAAGGTCCTGACAGAATGGGTCTGACAGAGAGACCATGGGCTTTATCAGGAACGGGGGCATAATGCTCCAAGTGGCAGGAGATATCATGCTTGGAGGAGGAAGTATGATGAGGCCTATAGCAGATTGCAGGAGGATACTGAGGGCCACTTGAGGGATTGGTTCCAATAGAAGATGAGAGATGGGCACACGAGGAGGTGCTCGAGATGATCAAGATAAGGAGACAGCCTCTCTGCTTAGAAATGAGATGTTAAAATTGGAGATCCCGATGAGGTTCTCCATGTCTGCGATAGACATCTATAAGGGTAATACAAACCCTAAATCTCATGTTGAAAAATTTATTTTACTCATTGAGATTCAAGGCACGGTCGGGGAAGCAGTCTGCAAGGTATTTTCGCTAACCTTGGAAGGACCGGCCAGCTTACGGTTCAAAAACCTAACATTGGGGATAATCAACAGCTTCTCCCAGTTAAGGAGATCATTTGCGCGTCATTTCAAATAAGCATGCACACCAAGGAAGACGGTTGGATCATTGAGGATGATGAAGCAGCGGGATGATAGGCCGCTAAATTTTTTTTTGGAAAGCTTTAAGAGAGCATTGAGAGTTGGGAGATTGTGGTCTCACCTTAGGATTTAGGAGATTCTAGACTACCCAACAGCCTTGGAACAAACAAGAGGTTTGTGTCGTTAGAGGAAGAAGAGAATATAGCTCGAGAAGGTACAGCTCGAGAAAAGAAAGAATTGAGGCCAAATATCCACCATGATGGTGGCGGTGGATGGAGGGGATCAGACTCGATGATGCAGAAGTTTAGGCCTATGATTTAGTGCAACCAAATGCCCGAGAGAATGATTTCAATCCAAGTTATGCATGTTGCATGGGGCACGACTTACACGGCCCTCAACAGACCATTATCTAAGATAACTCGAGAATATATGACAAATGACTGCTGATAGAACTCGACTGGATAAGGTTCCCGGTAGAAAAGAGGGACACCAGAGCGTATTGTGTACATCACAATACAATGGGACATGGCAGTGAGGCCTATAGAGACCTGCAAGAGCATATTAAGGATATGGTGAGAAATGACTACCTCAATGAATGTATTGATCATGAGGTCATAAGAGCTAAGCAGCGCTGGTAGCAGAGGGCATCATGATGGGTATCTATCACCTGGAGCAGCTAAGCGGCACCCGGCTCAAGAAGTTTTGGAACATAGAAATTCTACCAATAAAGTCTATCTTAAAATTACCCTCAAAGAGTTGTAAGATATACGGTAGATCCCTAGAATACAAGTAAAATTTTCTCATTTTTTAACAAGTTACTTGCATCTTTACATGCTTGCTGTTTATTTAAATGGAAAAGACTTGCTTGGTATTTTTTGGAAATACATGTGATCGATTCCAGTAAAAGGTGCAAGACGATGTGCGGAAAGCGCGCACCCATGTGGCACACCAGTCACTAGTGACATTATCTCCAAGTCGGAATGCTAGTACCCGATAGTTTGCACCTTCGAAGACACTGAAGGCATGCGTAGTGCTTGGCGCCTCAGACATCCATAGCACGCTCGGCGAGAGGGTTGGCATGGCGCTTGGTGCCCTAAAGTAACCATAACATTTGAAAACAGCTTTGAGGTATAATGGTAGCTTTGGGTTTGTATAGCATGAGGAGAGATAATTCTCATATGGCATTTGCCGCTTATAATGAGAGTATGAGGTGCATAACACGGGCAGAGCTCACGAGCCTCTGTGGAGTTTATAGCCTCGGGATATATCTAGCATGTAGAGGGGTAAAGCCCTCATGGCGCTGGTCATCCCTTCTCGGATCCATAGGAGCATAGCATCGGGAAGGCTAGAAAGCCTTTATAGCATTTGCAGACCCGATGCTTTCCTAGTATGAGGAGGAAAATGCATTCATGACATTGGCTGCCCCCTGATCCGTAGCTTGGTTCGCCTAAGACATTTGGACTGTGAGGTTCAAAATTATTGTTTTAGTTAATGTGAGACATGACAATGCCTCAATTGCCTCGATATTTTTGGGTCTGTGCGAAGTGCGTGATAAGTCACATTTGTCATGCTTGTTGTTTTATTTTTTTATGCAGCATGATATGAGACGTCATCATTAGTGCTTGTGGGGATGACCTGAGGTTGAAAATCTTTCATCGAGGTCTTTCTGAGTTGAATGGCTCGGGATTGGGTACGTCTCATCGATTCATTATGTTATGTAAGATTGGCACATGAAGGGATCATTCTTTTGTGGCCAGATTTGTTGAATGACTCGAGGTTAGGTACGACTCACTAATGCCTTATGTTATGTAAGATTGGCATAATGAAGGATCATTCCCTTGTGGCCAGATTTTTTGAATGGCTCGGGGTTGAGTACATCTCACTGATGCATTATGTTATGTGAGATTGGTACAATAAGAGATCATTTCCTTGTGGCCGGATTTGTTGAATGGCTCGGGGTCAGATTTGTTCCACCGATGCCTTATTATATTTATTGGCATGTGGTTGGAGTTTCTCCCTCATGGCCTTGTTTGAATAGCACAAGAAGAGACCATTCTCTTGTGGCCAGAGCCTTTCTCGAATGGCACAATGAGAGGTCATTCTCTTGTGGCCAAGTGTTTATGTTGGCTCGGACATGATTCGTTCCGCTGAAGACTTGGGTGTATTGAATGACGTGAGGTTAGAGTTTCTCCCTATGGCTTACTTGAGTGGCACAAGGAAATGGCATTCCCTTGTGGCCATGTGTGTTGAGTGGCATATGGTTGGAGTTTCTCCCTTATGGCCTTGTTGGGATGTGCCGCAGCAAGAGACCGGGGATCCCTCGAGGTCAACATATTATACGGCATGGGTATAGACACGGCTGTTAATAGATCAGCTTTTTGAGGAGTTCATTGGTTGAAGCATTAAGAGAACATTGGATCGGTCTACACCACCATCTTTTATAAAGTTCCCGGTATCAACTCACCAACTCGTTGATACCGAGAATTTTGGGACAGATGTTGATAGTGGTTTTTCACCCCGAAAAAGGTTCAAATATCAAGGAGGGTGGAATGAGTATTATACTTAGCAAAAAATGGATGATAAAGGTCCAAGGGCCCCGAGAGACAGAAGGGGTTTGACAGAGAGACCCAACCATATGATCCAAAGGAGTTATCTCAAAGGCATAACTTGTTGATGATGAAGTAAGTTGGGATACCAATTCGACCACATAGAGGGTGTTAATTTGGGAGTTTTCTGAGAGTTTGTGGACCCCAACCCGATGAAGTCCTTATGTGTCAACTCGACCTAGTTGAAAGAGCTTGAGGAAGCTTTGATATGTATCATCCGCCTCGGTATACCAACCCGAGGAACATAGACGGGATCTCAGGCCGACCTGTATTAGAGTCATGTGACGTATGCCCTATGTGAGAAGATAAGCTTCTAGAAGGCTAATGATGATTGTGGGAAAACAACAGTTCTCATTGGAAGTAATCCCTACTAGCCGCCATAGGCCGGTGCAGTGGCAGAGAAGTGGCAGAACAGAGCCGCCATAGGCCGGTGCAGTAACAGTGAAATGGGTTGATTTGATTGGCCAATTTAAAGGTAGTTGAGAAGAGTTATGATTATAATGATGGCATGAGATGACAACAGATGTGGTGGAATAATGGATTTGGAAGCCTATATAAAGTGGTTGAAGCCTCAGATTCAAGAGTTGACAATTTTTGCATCTCACAACTTGTAAAAAGCTAAGAACTTAAGAACTAATGATAGAGAGAGAAAGTTGATCGGTCGCTTGACCCATTGAAAGAATTGTATCGAACTTGTGTAAGATCCGAGCTATTTTATCACTTTGAGTTCATTTCTCCATTGTAACTCAGGTCAATCTTGACCCTGAACAGTAATAAATTCCTCCCATTTTCTCCCGTAAGCGTAGGTAGGAATCACTCTCCACTGAACCACACAAACTTTGTGATTTATATGTCTTGCTAAGTTTACTTTGATTCCCAAATAACCAAACAAATTCGCTACCGATAGAGATTTGTTCGAGGGGTTAATTTCTTATATTGCCTTAGAACGGAAAACAAGTGTCAACAATTTTATTTCTGATTTTATTATTATTTTCTTTTTTTATTTATTTTTATTTTTTAATGAATGGGGTACTTGTGACCATTTGAGAAAATGTTGAGGTCTAATTGTCTTTTTCCCATTGTACTTTTAGTCGATGACAAAATTATTAAAATAAAAGTCTTTTGACTATTTCAATCTTTTTCCTATAAAAAATATATGTTACAAGTTTTTACTTTATAAGTTTTTTTTTCCTTTTGTTTCATTTACAAACATGGTAATGAAAAAAAATTGTAACCAACCAAAGTTCAAAAACTTGTTACTGTTGTAACTAGGAGGGGAGTTGTGGGTCCCAAAAATTCGATTACTTAAAATTTTTTTTATTTAATTTAATAACTACCAATCATAATTTATGACTATGAGTATTGAGTACGTCTCCAAGTCCCTAAAATAGATAAAATTAAACAGTCCTCACGGATGGATACACCAAGAAGTTGGGGTACATTTTCAATATGGAACTTAATTAATGTAACAATTCCACACATTCGTACTTTAAATTTTAAAGTCATCATTATTATTAAAAAAAAAAAAAAATTATTGCCAATTGCTATATGGTTACTTATTATTATGGATCCAACACATTAGTTCACTAGTAATTTTTTGATATAATGGAATGTGCGAAATTATATTAAATAAAATTACGAATCCCAATTGATTGCTGACACATCACTTATGATACGACCTGCAACTTTGTTTTTAGTTAAGGTATATTTATTGAACTATAACCCGATGGCCCAAATATTGCATTAGGTTGGGTTTTTGGAGAAGTAACACAACTAAATACAGACCTTGAACTATACTGTATGTATGTACTATAAATTCTGTCACACACATAAGCACACCAAAAAGAGAGAAAAAAAAAAATCACAGTAGAAGAAATATGACCATATGAACTCAATCTGTGGATAAATCAACTCACCAAATGCCATCACTGTTAAAAAAGAGCAGGAAATTCTGCAGGATTCATCAGCTACCATGGCATAGCACCACATAGCAGACATTCCGCAATGAAACAATGAATTCGGATAAAGCACAATGATGTCAAAGGATAAATATAACCGATCTCACCCAGTGGCAGATATTCCAATTAATTTATATACATTGAGAGAGAAAAACAAAGATAATCTCCCAGAAGAACAGAAACAAGTTTTTTTTTTTTTTTTTTAAAAAAAAGTGAGAGATTTGCCTTTAAATCATGTTAGTGTTATTACTTATTAGTATTTTTTTCCTCCTTTTTTTTTTTTTTATGGCTCCCTATGTTTCCCTTCCACAAATTTTGTAAGCACAATCCTACAGTAACCTCTGAATGAAGCAGGTTTAATAAATAAAACCTCATTCAGCCATACAGCACAATTGAATATGCCACCCCAGCTTGTGTGGTGGTAAGGATTATCCAAAATGCAAACTAGAAAAAGAAACTTACTGCAACAGTAATTCTTCCCCCTGCAATATCTTGAGCTGCTTTTTTGCATACGACGTGAAGAAAATAGTGGTAGCAACAGATGCAGCAAATCCAAGAACATTGAAAATGATCTGTGGGGCTGAAAGAAACTGCTGTTCATGTGAAGCATCTGCCAAGGTATGTATCAAGATCCCACTGCAACAACAAGATGCCTATGAATTCAGTGAATATCAACTACATTTGCATCTCAAGCCCCATCTTATGCAATCATCAAGTCAATTATGCAATATTATCGGAGAAAAACACAATAAAACATTGCTATCTGATTTTGTTACACAAAAGACAACTCCATTATGGAAAAAAAATGTTGACCAAACAAACGGAAAAGGCAAACATAGACATTTAACACCTTTGCTGAACATAATAACTTGTCCATTTGACCCCACCAATTAATAACTCCTCAAGAGAACATATTTAAAGAACTAACCAAAAATTTATAAATACAAGCATTGCCTGGTGCTATTATTGCCTTTCCACTTGTAAAAAACTTGGATTGTGCAGTTCAATAGCTGTTCAGTTGGTAACTCTCGGAACAAAAGGTTATTGATGGATTCTTAAAATTCAAAAGGCCAAGGACTATATCATTTGAGACTTTCAGCAAATCTAATTATCACAAAGAAGCATCAAATATGTACTTAAGAGTATCTATAGGTGTGAATGACATTTTAGTAAATGTAACCTAATAAGTAAACCCTAGTTTGTATTAGTATAAATACATGTGTAGGGCTCAAGATCTAACCTTTAGGTCCTGGGTTCCAATTCAAGGAGTGCGTTTCCTGTAAGAGTTTGGGATAGCCGGGGGTTTTACCTGCTCCGCTCAAGCCCGGAAGAGGTGGTTTGGCGGTGGAGTTTCCAATGATTTAAAAAAAAATGTATTTCTACACGTGCAAGAATAAGAAAACAATATTCTTCTCAGTAAAATAACATGGTATCAGAGCCACCTTTAAAAAAAATGTCCTTGTTAGGGTTTCAGTTTGAAGCAGCAGCACATCATTGGGAGAGGGATCAGTGGAGTTGCAACACACTGCAACCTCCAGTGGTGCCGGCGACTCTTGCTCGGCCGAGATCGACGGCGAAGACGGTGGTGACTAGAGTGAAAAATGCCTTGTCAGCTGCATATTTCAGGCAATCGACAACAACGGACTATGCCACTGTGGTAGTCGACCATCTCGGAACATTCTGGTGTGGTCGGCGACCACCATTGACGGCAACAGTACGGCGGCGACAACCATCGACGGTGGCAATACGGTGGTGACACTGCTTTGGTAAGGAAAAAAAAGGAGAATGTTTTGGTGAATATTTAACAGTGTGTGCGCGCTCTCTTTAATGGTGGTTGGTGCAATTTGTTTAACGGTGCTAGTTGGTTTTATTGATTTTTTGGAAATTGTTAATGTTTGTTATTGTGGTTTTGTGAATTGTTAGTGTTATCTGCCATCATGGATGTGAAATGGAGTGAGTCTAAGATAGTTAGTGAATTCATTTCTTCGTCAACAAGGATTACTGAGAGGAAATTGACGGGCAGTCATAATTATTTCTAGTGGCGAAGGACGGTGCGAAGGTATGTCACAAGTATTGATATGGAGGATCATCTTACTGAGGCACCTCCTCCTAAAGAGGATAAAGCTGCGTAAAAGAAATGGATGATGGCGGATGATAAGTTATTCAATCAGATTCAGAACACTTTGGCTCCATCCGTTGATGATGTGACTAATAATTGTGATACAGTGAAGGAGCTCTGAGATTATTTGGAGTTTTTATAGGCTAGCAAGCAAAATTTGTCTCACATTCACCGTATGATGGTGAGTATTTATCGGGCCGAAAGAAAAGGTCGAGCATTGTTTGAATATTATACAGAAGTAAAGCAAGTCGTTGAGGAGAAGAGAGCTATGTTTCCGATTATCAATGACGTTCATAGATGCAAGAGCAGGATGATAGAAATTATAGTGCAGTGTTTTCTAGCTGGACTAAGGGACGAGTATGAGGTCACTAGAAGTCAATTACTTGCTGGAAGTGAGCTACCTTCTTCTTTAAGTGATATTTATGCCCGCTTTCTTCATATGAGTAAGGATCCGGTTCCTAAGGGCCTAAGGAGATTGTCCCAACTGAGTTAGCTGCATTGGTTAGTAGTAAATTGAGGGAGGCCAGCTCCCGCGGTGGTCGGGGTGGTTATAGAGGGGGTAGAGGTGGTGGCAAAAGTAGTGGTAGTAATGGCCCTCACACTTGTTATCATTGTGGAGAACTGGGTCATGTGAAGAGTGTGTTGGAAGTTATATGGAAAACCTCCACATTTACAGGGGGTCAGAAGTTTGCTCATGCCGCTAGTCAAGATGGTCCTGTATCCACACATGTACCTACTAAAATTGTTTCTGAACCTCAGGCTACTATTTCTGCTGATGAGTATGCTCAACTTACTCAGTTCTATGCCTCTCAACAGTCTACATCGTCTCCTAGTGCTTACTGAGTTAGACAGGTAATCCCAAAGCTTGTTTCTCCACTTCCTCTCGTCATTGGATTATTGATTCAGGTGCTTCTGATCATATGACCGGAAACTCAGGTATTCTTTCTTCATTTACTTCCACATCTGCTCTTCGTAGTGTTACTTTAGCTAGACCTGGCCGCCGGTTCGGTTCCGGTTCGGAACCGAACCGAACCGGCCGGTTCACGGTTCCACAAGTGTGGAACCGGAACCGAACCGGTTAATTCCGGTTCGGTTCCGGTTCCACACTTAAGTGGAACCGGAACCGTAAACCGAACCGGAACCGAACCGGTCGGTTCCGGTTCGGTTAACGGTTCCCCTTTCGGTTTTTTTTTTTTTTTTTTTTTTTTTTTTTTTTATTTTTTTTAATAATAAATTTTAAAAAATAAAAAAAATTCTATAATCGTAATGTTTTTTCATACTATCACATCATTTGTATAGAATCTTTTTTTTATAAAATTCTTTTAACATATAATCTTTTTTATAGCCAACTCTTGGCTAGTGCTTTCTTTATATAAGCGATGTGGGATATTTGTTACTTGGCTATTGTGTCCCACATCGCTTATATAAAGAAGTCAATAACCAAGAGTTGGTTATAAAAAGGATGTGGACATTCATGTTTTAATATTGCAATTTTAAACCTCATTAAGTCATTATTATTAATTAAAAAAATTGAGATTTACTTGTGGAGCCTTACGGTTCCAAGAATTTTTTTTTTTTTTTTTTTTTTTTTACTTCCGGTTCCAACCGGAACCGTACGGTTCCGGTTGGAACCGTTGGAACCGCTGGAACCGTTCGGTTCCAGCGGTTCCAACCGGTTCGGTCAGGGTAAGAACCCTAACCGAACCGGTCAGGTTCCGGTTCGGTTCCGGAACCGGAACCGGAACCGGTTGGAACCGGAACCTTCCGGTTCCAACCGGTTCGGTTCCGGTTCCGAACCGGAACCTTGGCCGGGTCTAACTTTAGCTGATGGGTCCACATCTCCTACTGTTGGGAGTGGTACTGCTTATCTCAATAACTCTATTGTCTTGCATTCGGTTCTTTGCCTTCCACAATTTCCATATAATCTATTGTCTGTGAGTAAATTAACTACCTCACTTAATTGTTCTGCTCAGTTTCTTCTTTTTTATTGTTTCTTTCAGGACTTGAAGACGAAGCAGATTATTGGTAGAGGCCGTGAGGTGGGTGGGCTCTATTTTCTTGATTCACATGAGCTATCGGTCGATTGCATGTACGAGTCACTACTCTACTTTCAAACTCCATTGTTGCTTTGGTCATCCTTCTCTTCAGAGTCTTCAACCATTGTGCCCTAGTTTGTGAGGTGTATCGCAGTTAGATTGTGAGTCTTGTTAGTTTGCGAAACATCATAGTGTCATATCAATATCGCGTCAATAACTAGGCTGCGTCCCCTTTTGATCTAGTACATTCAGATATTTGGGGCCCTTGTCCTACTTTATCCAAAATAGGATTTCGAAATTTTGTGACATTTGTGGATGATTATTCCCGAGTAACATGGCTATATCTTTTGAAAAATCATTTCGAGTTATTTTCAATTTTTTGTCAATTTTGTGCAGAGATCAGAACTCCATTTAATTCTTTTATTTGTATTTTACGCAGTGATAATGCAAAAGAATATTTTTCGTCCCAATTCATTTCCTTTCTCGTTCAATAGGGTACTATCCATCAATCTTCTTGCATTGTCACTCTTCAACAAAATGGTGTGGCAGAACGTAAAAACCGCCATTTGTTAGAGGTTACTCGCGCACTCATGTTTCAAATGTGTACCTAAAGTATTTTGGTTTGATGCAATCTCCACCGTTTGTTACTTGATTAATCGTATGCCATCTTCTGTGTTGCGTGGTCAAATTCCATATTCCATCTTGTTTCCTTCCCAACCCTTATTTTCTCTCTCACCTCGAGTATTTGGGTGTACATGCTTTGTCCAAGATGTTCGGGCCACAATCTCTAATTAGATCCGCGATCTCTGAAATGTATTTTCTTAGGTTATTCTCGCGTCCAGAAAAGGTATTGATGTTACTCATCTACTTTAGATGGGTACTTAATCCTTGCTAATGTTACTTTCTTTGAGTCCATGCCTTTCACTATATCGTCTCCCTCAGCTCCCATTTCTTCGGATGTTCCTGACGATTTTCTGGTGTATACATTATCCCAAGGTGTGGTGTCTACTACTACACCAATTAGTACTCGACCACCTATCACCCACATGTACTCTCGACGTCAGACACATGCTCATGTGGTTCAATCTAGTGACCCTACCACCGAGGCTTTACCATCTGCTCATCTTCAGATCTGGTACCTGTATCTTCTGAGTTTGATCTTAACTTACCTATTGCTTTACGAAGAGGTAAACGTTCTTGTACTTACCTTATTTCTTCTTTCCTTTCTTATCAAGGTTTATCTGCTTCTTCCAAATCTTTTGTTGCCTCTTTAGACTCTGTGTCAGTTCCCAGGTCAGTTACCGAAGCTTTGTCTCATTATGGATGGCGTCAGGCCATGATGGAAGAACTGCAAGCTCTTGAACATAATCATACTTGGGATCTTGTCACCTTACCAGTTGGCAAAACGGCGATTAGGTGTCCATGGGTGTTTACAGTGAAAATGCATCTAGATGGATCTGTGGCTCGTTTGAAAGACAAATTAGTTTCCAAGAGGTATGCTCAGATGTATGGTGTTGATTATACTGAGACGTTCTCTCCAGTAGACAAACTTACGTATGTACGTCTGTTTATTTCTCTTGCTGCTACTCAAAATTGGCCTCTGTATCAACTTGATATCAAGAATGCTTTTCTTCATGGAGATCTTCAGGAGGAAGTATATGTGGAGCAACCAACTGGGTTTGTTGCTCAGGGGGAGTCTGGCAAGGTGTGTAAGCTGAATAAATCTTTGTATGGTTTGAAACAATCTCCTCGTGCATGGTTTGGAAGGTTTAGTGATGTTACCGATTTTGGTTTGAAAATAAGTGCTTATGACCATTCAGTATTTTATCGACATTCTCAATCCAGGTGTATTCTATTGGTAGTGTATGTGGATGATATTGTGATTACAGAAAGTGATAGTTCCGGTATGGATGCCCTCAAAGCCTTTCTGCAATCTCAATTCCAAACAAAAGACTTAGGTCCTTTGAAGTACTTTCTGGGAATTGAGGTATCTAGATGTGATAAGGGTGTATATTTATCTCAAAGGAAGTATGTTCTAGACATGTTGACTGATGCGGGGTTGATGGAAGCTAAACATCCGCTATGCCTATGATACCGAATGTGAAATTGGGTGTTCATGATGGAGAACCAATGGTAGATGCAGAGAAGTATAGGAGATCAGTTGGCAAATTGAATTACCTCATAGTGACTCGTCCGAATATTGCTTTCTCAGTGAGTGTGGTAAGTCAGTTCATATCTTCTCCTCGAACAGCTCATTGGGATGTCGTTCTTCATATTCTTAAGAATCTCAAGGGAGCCCCTGGACGTGGGATTCTTTATAAAAACCATGGACGTCGTAGAGTTGAAGAGTTTTCAAATGCAGATTGGGCGGGATCTCCATTGGAAAGAAGGTCAACTACAGGGTATTGTGTTTTCGCTGGGGCAATCTAGTCTCATGGAAAAGTAAGAAGCAAAGTGTGGTGGCAAGATCGAGTGCAGAATCAGAGTATCGAGCTATGGCACAAGTTACTTGTGAACTCTTGTGGATCCATCATCTTCTCAAGGAAATCAAGGTTGATAACTAACTTCCCATGAGAGTGTGGTGTGATAATCAGGCATCAATTCACATCGCCAAGAATCTAGTGTATTATAAACGAACAAAACATATAGGAGTGGATTGTCACTTTATTCGAGAGAAGCTACAAGAAAGGTTGATTTCTTTAACACATATCATAACGAGAGAACAACAAGCTGACATTCTCACCAAAGCCTTAGTAAGTAGCAGAGTTAGTTATCTTTGTAACAAGCTGGGCATGGTAGACATTTATGCTCTAGCTTGAAGGGGAGTGTTAAGAGTAATTATAGGTGTGAACAGTGTTGTTAGAGGCGCACTGAGGCGCGCCTCGAGGCGTGAGGCGCAGCGAGGCGCGCGCATCATGGTTTTACGGTTTTTTCATCAGTTTTTTTACTCTTTTTTTTTTCCAAATCTATTTCTTTCTTCATCTTTTTCTGTTTTTTCATTTTCTTTATTTACGATTCTTACTTTTACATTTATGTTTTTTTTTTTTATAGTTCTGTTTTATTTTTCTTTTTTACCTTTTTCAGTTTTGTTTCTTTCTTCTTTTTTTTCATTTTCTTTATTTACAATTCTTTCTTTTACATTTGTATTTCTTTTTTTTTTACTATTCTTTTTTTTTTTTGAATTTTTTTTACGTCTATTTCTTTCTTCTTCTTTTTTCTTTATTTTTTCCATTTTCTTTATCTAAGATTCTTTTCTTTTATATTTTCTTTATTAACGATTCTTTTTTCAGTTATATTTTTCAGCAGATGTTATTTTAATGCTTGTTATTTTTCAATTTCTTGAACTTGAACTATGCATATTTTTAATTACGCTTGTTTCTATTATTTTCTTGAATTTGAAGTTTTGAACTGTGCATATTTTGTCAAGTATTATGAATTAGACAAGTATAAGTAATATAAAAGTAGAGTATATGTCAAAATATTATCATCTATTTATTATTTTTTTATATTTACAAGTTAATCATGCATATATTACAAATTTAAAATTATTATTAATAAACGTGCGCCTCGTGTCTGTGAGGCGTGCGCCTCGTGCCCTTCGCCTCGCGCCTCGCTTTTCTGGCTCCGATCGCCTCGGTGCTCCTCTCGCCTTTAACAACCTTAGGTGTGAATGGCATTTTAGTAAATGTGACCTAATAAGTAAACCCTAGTTTGTATTAGTATAAATACATATGTATTTCTACACATGTGCAAGAATAAGAAAACAATATTTTTCTCAGTAAAATAACACATGTCAAGCTCCACAAAACCACAAACTTGGTTCAAGGTTACAAACTGATTTTAAATGGGTCAACACTGTGAGTGACTTGGAAGATATTTATCCAACAAGCACTGGCTTGCTCTTTTCCTTTGAGGGTCAATAAAAGCAAACTCCAAACTTTCCATTTCAGATTTTCCCTTGAGCAATTTCACTCTCCTGGGCAGTTCCATACACTTCTCCTAAAAGTTCATTTTGGATAAAGAATATTCCACCTAGTGGGTAAAAGCTTTGGTTTGGTTTGGAAATATATTATCATTCCTAATATCAGCATAGAAGTTCAAACATGGAACATGGTCAAGCCAAGCCTAGTCAATGCAGCAAGTCACTGCACTTTTTAGAAATCAATCATGCATGGTGTTTTTATGCATGAATCTATTTGATTAGGTATGTCATACTTTGTGACAGGGCAGGAGTATAAGAAAACATTTTGAAAACAAATACTAAGAGAGACATATTATTCTTGCAAGAAGGGAAGACAAAGTACATACGTGTAGATTGTAACGAAAATTTCAGGGACCATTCCAACCAATGAACCCAAGAAGTATGGACCATACTTAACATGTGTTGCCACAGCACAGTAATTATAGATAATGTATGGGAAAGGAGAAATCCTGATTAATGCTACAGTACGGAACTGATGAACCCAATTTCCTTCACCAGCTGCTCTTAGAATAGCAGCTTTCTTTGGATATTTCTCTAACCAACCCTACATAAATATCAAAAATTAGTTGAGAGAAAGAAAGAGCTTTGAAAAATGAATAATGCACAAATCAATGTTGGTAAATGATACGCACTTGAATTCTATGAAGGAAGAGAGAACCAATAAAATAGGGAAGTGATATGCCCAAAGCCACTGCTGACATAATCAGTAGAAATCCAAAGCCATAACCAAATGTCATCCCAGCCACCCACATAGAGGGTGAAGATGGTATAAGTAATGTGGGGAATAATGCCACAGAAGCAAAAACCAGAACAGCCAGAACTGGAGTACTAAATGTCATTGTTTCCCAGTTTATTATTGGGATAACTTCCTGGAAAAAATCTGCAGTCAGGTGAGGTAGAAGCCAGAAAGCAAAACATGTACCGATGCCGATGCATGTATATACAACACAAGATGTGATTTATTTTTAGCATGTGTATGAAGTATAGAATGTCAGTCCATGGAAAAAATAGATGAATATTTCAGCCACAATTATGAATGCAGATCCCATTATTTTCACTAACTACGACCTATAATTATTAAGAGAGCATATGATCCTCAACTGGTTTATGTAAACAAACTACCAATAAGAAAAGTATAAGGTTGACATCAAACCAAGTACTTACGAGGATATCTTCTCAAGTAGCTGAGATAACTGTTATACATGATTACACTACAATTCCAAACAAAGTTACAAATATATCCCACGTTAATCCTGATAGCTACATCATTCACTTGATCCACCAACATTCCTAGTGTTTCACAAAGAACACGTACTCCACATGCACAAATTTTTGCTACTACTCAATTGTAAAAGTTCAGTAAATTCCATAAAACTACAATATTACAACTAAAAGGACCATGTTGGTGCGCAGTCAACATCTATTTGAGTAACTCAATAAGATTAACATCCAAACTCAAATGACAGCACGAACCACCAATCAATATTAAGAAGCATCAACTGGGATTTGGGATCATAAATCAGAACATCATGCTTTCACAGAAAACACAGAGAATATAGAGTATCATGCAATTTGAGAAGTTCAATACACAAACAAAGCAAAGTAAACCAGAGCCTCAATAATTGTGAATCAACATGCAAAGTTGCACACTAAACTAGCATGCAGCTCCTGAGCTGAAAGGGGTCAAAAGGCAGAAACGAGACCACAGTAGATTCAAAAGGAAAAGATACCAAATCCACTGTCAAAGTAATTGCCACAGTACAATCACATATATACATCCTAATTCCTAATCACAATAACACAAGTCTCCAGTAATATCCATCATAATTTTATAGAAGGTCTAACCATCCAAAAATACCTGGGCATAGCCCCAAATTTTGGAAATGCCTGAAACCCACACAATTAAAACTAGCCAATCCTGAAGATATATCATAGAGATTACAAACTCCTTCGAATTAATTGGAAACTAACCCTGTCCCTAAAATTCAAACCGGGAAAGATACCATTATAACCAACACAATCAATGGCACAAAAGCCAAAACACAATCACCATACTCGTACACTAATTCTGTAACCTAAAATAGAAATAGAAATTTACCGGAAACCAATAATCTCAAACAAAAAACACAGAATAATCCTAAACAAAATAACTAAACTGATGAACGTTACAAAACCCACATGAGGAAAAAAGTTAAAATTCATTAAAAAAAAAAAAAAACTAGAATATTTTTTTAACAAGCTAATAATCCCAAACACAATACACAATCACATAAAAATCGGGAATTTATAACAAAACTGACCTTATCCATTAAAAAAGGACCAACCCATTTGAGAACAACACCAGCCAATAGCCCTAAACAAGTTAGCAACAAAGCTAACTTGACCCAGTACCATACTCTCCAGCAACTCAATCTTCTTGGTGAGCCAGGCTCCCCCTCTTCACATTCTCTCATTTTCATATAGTCCCCTTTATTATTATTTTCATCAACATTTATTTTCAGACTCAACTCCGGCACCACCTCATAATCTTCCTCAAAATAAGTCATTGAAAACAAAAAGAAAAAAGGATAGAATTGGAAAAATAATGCCTCCAATTCCTGTTTGGTTGCTGAGAAAATGCAAGAGAAAATAATCGAGGATAAATATATTGGAAGAGGTTAAGAGTGGGTTGATGACAGGAGAGACAGCGCAAGGCAAGAGGCAATAAATCTTTAATTTCTTTTAACGTTTGTTTGTTTGATCAGTCATCGTTATTGTAGTTCTAGCCAGCGTTGAAACGGTGTCGTGTCGTTACTGTGGGTTTTGTAACGAGACGTGGCTGAACCTGAAGGGCGATGTTTGGCGTGACAAGTTGGTAAATGAAGTCATAAAGCAAAGCAATTTGAAATTTTTATCAAAGGAATCTTTATTTTTAAATCCCTATTTTTACGATTTTACCGGGTTTAGTTATTTTTAGATTGTAGGCTCCTAATTTTAATATGTCATCGCACAAGTGAATCTTCCTAGTTCCTATGTAAAATTTTAGGAGATGGGAAAAGTTTATAAAATCTTCAGAATTCCCGGAAATCTCGGAGAATCAGAGTGATTTCAGCCATTTCGAAGTAATGTCAATTATTCCAAACTATTTTCAAAGTTAATACATTTTAATGACAATTATCTTATCTTTACATACAATTTTAGTTTAGCATACTTTATCTGCATGATACGTGACAAATGTTCAGCATGCATCCAATATAAGTCCAACAACAAACAAATGTCAATAATTAAAGAAGAAAAACTCCTCTCACAAAAAAATGGTGATTATAAAAATGAAATAGAAACTCTAAAAATGGGTCGGACATTCTCGTATACGAAAATGTTCACAATAGAACAAGATAAAAATAAAAAAGTCCTTGCAAGTCAAACAAAAAAATAAAGATAAATCACTAAAAAAAAGATTCTAACTTAAAAATTCAGAATACTAATTTTATAGGAAGCTTTTATTGGACCATCAAGTATCTATTTCCGGCCCAGATCAGAATTAAACCTTAAAGGATTAAGCCTTAAACTTAATGAGAGATACATAATCTTACCATCTTTTTTTTTACCTCTTTTAATTATTATTACTAACAAAATAATATCTCCATTAGTTGTTGAAATAATCAATTATTTGATTATTTGTGATGTCTAGTAATTGATGAGGATGGATTGAGATTTGTCAATATTGATTCCGTTTTAATTATAGATTTAAAGTGAAAAATCGTCTTAAATTTTATAAATAATCCTAAATTTTAGATAGAATAGTTCGAAATTTCAATTGTCGATCGGAATGCTCATCCCTCTACGGGTTTATTAAAATATATCTTATAAATTAATGATAAATTAAATTTTTTTATTAAATAATTTTAATTAACATCGAATATTTTTTATGAAAAACAAATTTCGTCTGCAACTAACTCAGTGTCGTTTGATTGTCGTGTGACTTCAACTTCCAAGTTTCCAATAAGGTATTTTGAATCCTCGTGTTTTGAGCGAGTCAGAGTGGACGGTGAGTTACTGGGTCGGTGACTCGTTCATCATTGATTTAACGTTAATGGGACCCTAAACGTGACCGCTGAGGACCCGCGGTTCTCCATTTTTGCCCAAAAAACCAATTAGAAACAGACACGTGTGGACATATTCCAACAACCAGGAGGAAGGTCATATGTGAGGATTAAGTTACATTACAAAGACCTTTAATCATGGGCAACAAAATAATGATTATTATAATTTAAAGTGTTGTAATTGTACTGGTGATTTAAAAATAATTTTAATTAATTAAAATTTTTAATTTTTAATTTTTTGTTAAAAAAATTTAAGAACCGGTCCGGTCTATTTTGATCGATTTTTAGAGGTCTGATTTTTAAAACTTAAACAGACCGATCTCACGACCAATTCTCAGTTTGACCGGTTCAACCTACGAGTTCGGTCCAATTTTCAGAACATATATAATTTATAAAACTCTAATATGATTAAATGATTAAGTTTGTTAGGTTACATTTAATGATAATTAAATTTTTTATTATAGCTTCTATGATTTTCAATAAAATAAGTGTTAGAGGTTATCTTTTTAATATATTTTTTTCCTATGTTAAGTTATCCAACCTATATTTTTTTAATATATGATTCATCAAATCAATCTTTGAATTTTTATGGTATATAGAACACACAATTTTCAATATTTTCTTTTATAAATCGGTAAAAGTACCCCTACATATTAACTCGTAAAAACACATATATATATTCAATAAAAATTTATCATTGAGGTATTAGTGAAAACTAACCATTAATATTAATCACAAATTTTCATTATTTTAAAATTTAAATTATGAATTCAAAAAACTTATATTGTTTAGGTGTGAGTTTGTCAATTGTCATCCAGCTGTATTTTCACCAAATTGGTTTTTTTCTTTATTATTTTTGGAAAGCAACAAGTTGGTTAAATCCAAGTCTTTTTTTTTGTCTTTTTTCTTAAAAAAAAAATAATAAAATTAACGCGGGTGGTTTTTAACTTTTTATAGTAATTCAACGACAATTATTACTGTACGTTTCACAATAGTGGCATACTGGCATATTTATTTTCATATTGGGTGTGTCTATTTCTTAAATTTAAACACTTAAATTTTTGCCATGATCTCATGCGAGCAAAATGATAAATGATTATATCATTAAATATTATATATTATGTTGACGTTTTTTTTAAGATGAAATTCATTTATAAATAAAAACATTAATTACATAATCATGATAGCTTGAATACAAATTTATAATATCATAAAACTTAAGTTTAGTTAGGATAAAATCTAATAACATAAAAACAGTGTATGCATTATTTGTTTCCCGTAACCAGTAAAGATATTGTAAGAGCGACGCAAGATTTTCGGCTATGCCTAAGACGTCGGCGACCACAACATTGTTGAGCTCACAGCCCGTAGGGAGTACGGATAGTCACATGGGGAACTAACCGGAGAATAATGGAGTCGTCACCCAGTATGAGACACTGAGAATGATTTAAGGTCGCACTACACCCCTCACAATGTCCGACCTTAAACCCGTTTGGGTTCAGAATAATCTCTTACTAATGCCAGTATAATACCAAGATTCAAAAGAGGATCCCAATGTCTTATAATGCAAGGAAATCATACACAACAGTTCATATTATATTCAACAAGCATCATGCACTCATTAATTCCAGTGAATAAAGATAAATCAAATTCGGTCAGAGGGAGTCAAATCTGACATGTTATAAATCTTCATGTCTGACTGGATGTGCAGGATGACCGGTCAAACTTGCTGTATAATCCATAACATATGGACGCAGAGTCGTATCCTCGAACAACGGTCACCATATCACCAAGGAAAACGATTAGCACAATAATAACAGATAATGATAAATGATGAGTGTTTAAGCATGAAAGAAACAGAATGTATGCACAAAGCCTTGCATGTATGTTCATGTGGTACGTGGAGTTGTGTTCCTAGTACAATCATATTACCGTCCATTTAGAATCGGCTATGAAATTTATGTCTGGGTTTATATCCTATATACCACATAAGATGGGCTGATTGATATAGTCGGTTGAACGGTCGGATTTACTGTGCGACAATGCATGTCTGGCTGGACATAGAGGATGTCCGGCCGGATATGTGACGTCAAGAGATTAGAAAACATATGCGAAGTTTAAGATTTTGGGGCCCTCAAGTCGTACCTTAAGCGTAAGTTGGCTCCGAAAACGCTTCTGAAGGTCTAGGTTAGTTGTTGGATCTCTTACTGGAGTTGGGAATTTTAGGGTTACTGTTGGGTGTTTTTTACGTTCCAATATTTATAGCCATTCTAAAATATGCTCTCCAAAAAAGGTCTCATTTATGAAACGAAAGTTTCCTTTTATAGTGTGTAGGTCTCGGTTTAATAGGGAAAGTTTTTTTTTTTATAAGTGAAAGCTTCTATTAAGGAAATAGGTATTGGTGGAAGTTGTTTTTAAAGAGGAAACAATTATTTTATGGGAAATGGTTAAGAATAAAATATATCGAGTCCTTCTGTAAAACTGGAAACACGATATATATCCAGCCTGACTTGTAGAATATCCGGTCGGACATGGTTATTTATATCCAGTCGGACATAGATGATATTCATGCAGAACTCTGGTTTTTTGGATTCCTTTCCCTTCCAGCATTAAACCTTGTAATTTTTCCAAACTTTCAAGAGTGTTCTCATAAAAGACCATCATCGAACTATAAGTAAGAATACAATGTCTACATATACATATTTACAGTTAAAACTAATTAGGAATATGAGAAATTATGGGGCCAGTCTGGTCTCCCTACCTCAGCCTCATCGCAAATTCGGTGATTACATATATCTAACTATAAGTGAAATAATATAATACATAAATTGTATATATAACTTTTACAACAACATACAATACAATTGTCAGCGACATATTCTCAAGATGGATTTTGATGACACAACATTAGAAGTCTTCGACGCGCATTAGTAAGACATTACAAAAAGAGGTCGAAGCACATTGGTGGTGAAGAGCAATGAATGTGAAGACTAACGCATATTGAAGAAAATCTTGTGTAGTCTTGGCTTAAGGCTCTATTTGTAAAGTGAATTGTTTACTTAAGTCTCTAAGATCATATGACACATGCACATTCATATAGATGCATTAGGGTCATGTGCAAAATGATTTAAACCTTCAAATCCTGCATTTTGGCATTGAGACTGGCATACTGGTCCACAATACCGGCATACCGGTGGACCTGCTCTATTTTGCATAGCTATTGAGCTAATTTATTTTACAATGTTGCGGAAATTGACAGGGACCATATCGGTCATCATACCGGTGTCTATATCGGTGTAACGGATATATTAAAACAGTAATATATCTGTTACTTTGCCAGACTGTCATACCGATATCTGGAGCCGGCATACCAGTCTCAGACAGAGCTGTTTGGGGCAATTTGCACTTACTATAAATTGAGCCTCAATTTCATTTTTGCCACACATTTGAACCTTCATATAATTTATACTAAGACAAAAACATAGAGTTTACTTCAACCTTCATCATCATACACTCTCATACATCAAGCTCACACACTACACCTTCATATTATTAGTAGTGAGCTTAGAATACTTGGGTAAGCAACTCACATCTTGAATCTTCATTATCTTTGTGAGTGCCCAAGTGATGTTATAAAATCTTCATTATCAAACACTTGTGAGTTGTAAGAGGTTTGTGAGTGAACCTAGTAGACAAAACACATTGTAAGAGGTTTGGAGTGAACCTAGTGTGTAAAACTCTTGGTTGCGAGTGAGTCACGGAAAACTCACTGTAAGTTATGGACTCAATTTAGTGGAAATCTTCAAGCGCGACTTGGGGGAGTGGACATAAGCATTATTGGTCGAACCACTATAAATCACGATGTTATTTTCTCTATCCCTAAACTTTTTACTTATTGCAAGTTTTATTATATATATGTTTATTGTTTAGAAACTTGCATTTAGGTGATATATTGCAATTGAGAAAATTAACCTAAGCTTAATTGGTAAAGCTACAAGCTTTGTAGTGTAAAATCGACAAAGATTTTTATTTCCGCATTATTAGGCCATAACCCAATTCACCCTCATCTTGGGTATATAGAGTTATGTGTTGTATTGCTTGTAGGTAATTTCAATTGGTATCAGAGAGAGGTATTCTCAACAAAGACTTAACCGTCCAAGAATAGATCATGGCCTCTACAAGCAACTTATCAAACCTTGCCGAAGGATTTTCAACCACTAGACCTTCCTTCTACACCGTAACCGACTACAACTATTGGAAGATGAGGATGTTGAACTACCTTCTAGCCGTTGATGTGCAATCCTTCAAATTGATCACAAAAGGTATAAGAATGCCAATGAAGAGGGATAGCAATGGTGTAGAGATGCATAAGACGCATTTAGAATGTACCGATAAGGAATACAAGCAAGCCTTCTTGAATGCTAAGGCATTTAACCATCTTCTTTGTGCAATTGATCGAAGTCAAACTAACAAGCTTCCGGACTTTGGAAATGAATATGAATTATGAAAGTTTTTAGAAATGATCAATGAGGGCACAAACCAAGTCAATGAGTCAAAGATCAACTGGTTCATGTGTGATTTAGATAGCTTCAAAATGGATGTGGGTGATGAAATTGAGCATATGATTTCTAGGTTCACAATGCTTATGAATAAACCTAGTGCTTTAGGGAAAAACATTGACCCTATGGATCAAGTGAAGAAAATTCTGAGGTCACTCCCTAAGGAATATAGAAGTTATACTTCCTCCATCAAAGAAGTAAACAATATGAACACTTTGAAGTTGGATGACTTGGTGGGACAATTATTGTAATATAAGATGGAAATCAAAATGGACCGAATGGAAGAAGAAGAAAAGAAAAATAAGAGATTAGCCCTTAAGTTATTTGCGAGAAAAGTGGATGATGCTAACTCAAGTAATGAAGAAAAATTTAGTGATGATGAGTTGGCACATATGACCAATAAATTCAAGAAGTTCCTTAAATCCGAAAAGCTCAAAGGAAAATCAATGATGAATGAGAAGAAAGAAGAAAAATGGACACGGAAGCACAAGAAAATAATTTTCTATGAGTGTGAAAAGCCGGGTCATATAGCTACCGATTGCCCACTGAGAAAATTCAAAGGAAAATTCAAGAAGAAGACAATGAAATCAACTTGGAGCAATAGCAACTCCAGCTCATCCGAGGAGAAAATTGAAGAGAGAACAAATCTCGCCTTTATGGCAATTGAGGATGATGACTTCTTCTTTGAAATTGAAGAAGAAAAGGTATATGACTCTCTTGAATATAATGAATTGCTTGATGTTTTTAATGAATTACATGAGTTATGTGAATTGTTTAAGACAAAACATAAATTGATTAAAAATGAGCATTCATTACTGTGAAATGATCATGCATTAATTATTGAGAAAAATGAAATGCATGAAGAATAAATCGCATGTTTAAAAGATGAAAAGCTAAAAATTGAAAAGAGCATATCTAACATGTCATCTAGCTCAAATACATGTGATTGCGAATCTATTATGAATGAAAATATTTCATTAAATAAAAAGGATATAGATTTACATAACATTGTAGTAAAATTCACTTTGGGAAAGAAAAATTTCAATATACTAATTGGATCCCAAAAATGTACTTTTAAAAATGAAGGATTAGGATATGGGCCTTACATCAAAAGAAAATTTTTAAAGAACTATTTTGTAAAGGCATCCAATTCTCATGCAAATGTTGTTATTAATGAAAATATCACATGTCATGAATGCAATGAGAAAGGACACGAAATATTTGAGTGCATGAACAAAATTGTGAATATAAATGCATAGATTCCTTAAGGAATCAAAATTAACCCTCATGGACCCAAGAAAGTTTGGATACCAAAATAAACTTGAATAATTTTGTAGGGAGCTTTGGGAATGATCAATCAATGAGAAATGCAAATTGATCTCAAAGACTCAAAATAGATGATGAAAGAGCTCAACAAGAAAGAATATCAAATGCAAACCTCAAAATATATGAATTTTGGATAATTGGTGGATCTGTCACTTGATGACAACGGTAAAAGGTAAAATCCGTAGTTACAGAAATATTGGTACTGTTTCCTCCAATCTATACATGTATGTTTATCTCAATTGGTAAATTGAATTTGAACTCGAAGCATACTAGTGATTAGGCAAATTGTATTATAATTGATTTTCATTTAATATCATCATATGCCTAAATCGTATAATTAATCCCATTTAGTATCAATTGGTATCACATAAGAGTTATTGAGTTATATATATATATATATATATATATATATATATATAATATATATATATATATATATATATATATATGTGATCCTTTTGAAAAGGTCATGTGGTCTAATCAGCACATTCAGGAGGCGACTTGGGAATTGGAACATGATATGAGAGAGAAATACCCAGAGTTGTTTGAGGATTGAGAAATTTCGAAGACGAAATTTTTGTAAAGTGGGTAGATTGTAATATCCAATTTATGATTATTGTTCTTTATTAATAAACCACTCACCTAATACATCCATTAAACCTAACACTCAACTACACTTAACATATTCCACTTGTATTAACAAAACCAACACCAATCCTCATTTTTGGTGCATGATTAGATTGAAAGAAATGGATAAGGAGCAGAGAATTGAATTATTTTTTTCCAGAGAGCATTTGAGAAAAATTATAGGGAATTTTAGAGAGAGAAACCGAGAGCTTTTGAGGGAGGATTTCTAGAGAGATAAAATGTGTATACAAAGGGAAAAATGGACTTTTCGACATCGTCCGATCTCTATTTTCGGCGAGTGACTACATCTGGAGAATTCTCTCGACGAGACGAATCCAACAACGCCGAACCGCCGCCAAGACTCCCTGCCACGCGCTCGTATACGCCCCACGTGCCGCCTGCTGCCGTTGTCACACGCTCCACGCGCCGCCGTGCGTGAACGACACCTCCCGGATCAGAATCTTCCCCTCGTCGAGATAAACGAGTTGGACACTTCGTTTGCCCAAATCGGATATTCGGTTGTTAAGAAACGAGTAAAATACAGTAGTTATCGGTGTTTAACCAATCGTCAATAACCGCCGTGTTTCAGCCCTTACCACGACCATCGCCGTGATCCCTGAGACGTTTTTCAGGGGTTAATAAGTAATATTTAAGAGTTTTAGGACTATTTGGACATATCAGAAAAGTTTATGGGCTAAAATGGAAATTTAGAAAGTTTAGGGGTAAAATCATAATTTTGGAAAAAAAATTGAGGGACCTGATCGTAATTTTACATTTTTCAGATTCTTAGCGAGGATATATTCATATTAAGGACTTTTCGTGGATAGAGGTAAGTACAATGCACGATGATTCCCTTAACATAATTGTTTGTTGATTGATAATTGTTGTGAAAGTCCATATATTAATATGCATTGGTATATTATAACTATATATATATTATATATATTTTGTGGAGATATAAACATTGATTATTGAAAGCATGAGAAATATGAATTCATGATTGTTGAGATGAGATTGATGAATTGGATGTGAGATGTGATTATATTGGATGATGCGTCTTGTTGTATTATGCTGTCGGGTTTTGTATAATAGTAGTTGGAGATGAGATGAGATATTTTGTGAGATTATGGTGAAAAACCTTGGGGGTATGAGAGAGACTCTCTCATTGGTTTTAACTCACTCACACATACTTTTCGAGATGATATGGTGGGAAACCTTGGGGGTATGAGAGGGACTCTCCCATTGGTTTCAATCAACCGTTATACTGGACCCGGATTAGAAACCATGTTTGATGGATGTTTGTATTGTTGTGGGATGATTGCTTGAGATGATATTATAGTATATGTTATTTCATATATTATATATATATATATATATATATATATATATATATATATATATATATATATATATATATATATATATATATCACTATTTTGTTAGTGAGGTCATGTTGAGAGTATGAGTGCTTTACTTGCTGAGCTCTTTAAGCTCACTCCCATTTTCCCAAACATTCCAGGTAGTCCGCCAGCACAGCAGTAGCAGTACCAGATTTTGGTCCACTTGCCACATTTATTTTCTTTGGGTTGGTCCAGACATTTAAGTCATCATTTGTATTTTTTTTTTAAGATTTGTGTTGTAAACCATATTACTGGAGAGATAATCAGTGACTTGCTAAATTTGTAATTTAAGATGTATTATTGTGCATATTTGTTTGACTTGTATGACATATAGAATGCTCGAGCTAATAAAGTCTGCGAACCCCTTTCTAGGGTTGGGCCCGCTCTAGGGAGGGGGTCATGACAGGGAGAGAAATCATCGAAATGAGATTAAAACCTATGTTACCCTCACCCTTGTATTAAGGAGGAACACATGTGTACTAATGTGTTTGTTTAAGTGTTATATAGTTATATTGAAGACACACATTGAGGGGGATCTAATATTGAGAGAGAGCAAAATCGTCAACAATTTGTACTCTCAAAGCTTCACAAGTTTTAAAGGTTTCCATCATCAAAAATGGGGAGATTGTTAGCGACATATTCTCAAGGTGGATTTTGATGACGCAACACTAGAAATCATCGACGCGCACTAGCAAGACATCACAAAAAGATGCAGAAGCATATTGGTGGTGAAGAGCAATGAATGTGAAGACTAGTGCATATTGAAGAAAATCTTGTGTAGTCTTAGCTTAGGGCTTTATTTCTAAAGTGAATTGTTTACTTAAGTCACTAAGCTTATAGGACACATGCACATTCATATAGATGCATTAGGGTCATGTGTAAAATATTTTAAACCTTCAAATCATGTATTTTAGCACTGAGACCGGCATACCGGTCCACAATACCAGCATATCGATAGACCTGCTCTGTTTTGCATTGCAATATTGTGAAAACCGACAAGGATCATACCAGTGTCTATACCGGTGTAATTGATATATTCAAACAGTAATATAGCCATTGATTTTTCAGACCGGTATACCGGTATCTGGAGATCGACATACCAATCTTAGACAGAGCTGTTAGGGATAATTTTCACTTTACTATAAATTGAGCCCCAAATTCATTTTTGCCACACGCTTGAACCTTCATATAATTTATACTAAGGCAAAAACAAAGAGTTTACTTCAACCTTCATCATCATACACTCTCATACATCAAGCTCACACACTACAGCTTCATATTATTAGTAGTGAGCTTAGAACACTTGGGTAAGTAACTCACATCTTGAACCCAAGTGATATTGTAAAATCTTCATTATCAAACACTTGTGATTTGTTATAGGTTTGGGAGTGAACTTATTGAGAAAACTCATTGTAAGAGGTTTGTGAGTGAAACTAGTAGACAAAACTCATTGTAAGAGGTTTGGAGTGAACCTAGTGTGTAAAACTCTCGATTGCGGGTGAGCCACGGAAAACTCGCTGTAAGTTGTGGACTCAACTTAGTAGAAATCTTCAAGCGCGGCTTGAGGGAGTGGACGTAGGCATTGTTGGCCGAACCACTATAAATCGCGGTGTTATTTTCTCTATCTCTAAACTCTCTACTTATTGCAAGTTTTATTATATATATGTTTATTGTTTAGAAACTTGCATTTTGGTTAGTAAGTAAATTCGTAGAGACCGGTAAATATCGTATAATGGAATTTAGGATTATAATGGTTTATCTTAATGAACCATGAGTCTCGAGAGACTCGTATAGACATGTAGGTATTCATGATGGATAAATATTGAAGGACTCACTGAAAATTCCTAATAGATAGTACAACAATGTCAATAGTATATCTTCCGAGTCGAGTAGCATATGTGGTCATTCGACTTGAGATACCAGAGTGGATATACGAGTTATCCTATACACTTTGATGATAGTTACATCAACGATCTTTTTTATATTAGACATACGCATGTTTGTTGGGTGTAGACTGATGCTCATGATATCCGATGAGTATTAAAATATGATTTGTATATCATATATACAGAATATATGTAGCATTCACGTGTTTGCGCTCGGTTAAATCCAGGACCGTGGTACACTATGAAAATGAGTTCAAAGTATTATTGAGAGATTACGAATTTATAAGTCGATAATATTATACCTTATAGGATTTGAAGTTTATATTTATATCCCCGGCATAATATGGATAACTTGTGACGAAAGAATTATACGTATACAGAGTCTTCGACTTGTATAGTTTAGCGAGATTATTCGTGATCGTCATAATTCATGAGTGGGTGAATTATGAATATGAAATTGGATTTCATGACGGATAAACTCGAACCTAGAGACTTCCACAATATGAAGTGTACTCGTTGAGCATTTGGACAACAAATTATGAATAATACAGATTATTCATAATATATTTTTGGATTAAGCGAGTTAATTTGAATCGTTTAACAACTAAATGAAAATACACATGTCGGGGATATATTAGTTATTTTATACTTTAATATGTGTATTTGTATTTGATATATAATTAGATTATATACAAATTAATTGGTAAATAATAAAATAAGACATATAAATTATAAAAAGACCAAATTCAAATTCATTTAATTATTGGATAAATATTTAAATATACTTTACATGTGTAAAGTTGATTATTATTTATTATATATTATTCGTAATATATGATAAATAATAGCCAAGTGTTAGGTTTTATAACCAAGCTTTTATATGATAAATTTTGAAATATGAATTGACTAAAATACCCTATAGTTTCAGCCATATAGGTATAAAAGGGAATGATTTTTTCATTTTTCATTTTTTTTTTTGTAGAAAATCCTAATTTCTCAAAGCTTTCTAAATACACCAAAAGAGATTAGGGAGGAAAAATCCAACAAGAACAAAGTTTGAAGGATATTTCAAGATTAAAGGTAATCCTTAATTAAAAATTATGATTGCACATAAACTGTGATTCCGCTACTAAAACCGCAACAGAACATACCCTATTGGTTTAAAAAATGGACATATGAACCTCCAAAATTTCATAAAATGACATATATACCCATAAAATTTCATAAAAATGATTAATATACCCAAAATTCGTAAAAATAACATATATACCCAAAAATTCATAAAATTGATATATATACTAAAATTTCATAAAAAATGATATATATATACCCCAGAATAAATAATAAATAAATTTACCCACCATACAACTAAGAGGAAGAAGAGGCGAGAACTATTTTTTTAATTTAATAATAAAATTTATGATGCTAGTTTATTGAGCTACTAAACGAATGTTAATCACAATAATCCACAAAAAGAAATATATTAATAAAATCATAATAATTGCTCATGAAAACACAGGTAAAAGAAAATTCTAGATAATATGTGTGTAGCTGCTCAGAATTAGTCATACCCCTAGGGACACGTGTCGACATACAGTTGAAACTTCCTCACCATGCCTCCTCATAGGGACTGTTGTGAACAGACGAAAGTCCATTAAAAATGAGACAATTGTCATTGTACTATTGTACTAATAGACATGATGAGTCAGAGGTTATCTCTGAAGTCTAATGCCCCAAAAGAAACCTAGACTTAATTTCAAAATAATACAAATCAAGATTCTGGAGAAACTCCGGATTGACTAAGGATAGACCAGAGTGGTCAGGTCCCAACCCTAGAATGACGTCATTCCGAAGTGACGTCACTCCGTGATCATACCAATCCAGTCAAAACCAGTTCGGAAGTAGGTTCACTTTGGAAATCCTCATAGTACAATTAAAGCATTATGACCTCAACATAGTTACACCAGATGACGTGATATCCCATACATCTGTCTGAGATGAGTGGAC
This sequence comes from Zanthoxylum bungeanum, assembly GCA_019454045.1. NCBI lineage: Eukaryota > Viridiplantae > Streptophyta > Magnoliopsida > Sapindales > Rutaceae > Zanthoxylum > Zanthoxylum bungeanum. Next base: position 246,933 of record SKCR01025371.1, read on the forward strand.
TATAATGGCAATTCACATATCTTAACATGCATAATAACATGTGTAATTACACCTAATGCAATATTAAAGTATGTATCACACTAAGTGTATACCATACATCTTGAGGACAATCCAATTTTGGACAAGTGTTTGTCAGAAATCAACACCTAATCACTTATGACCCTATATAAGCCAACGAGCTTGTAGGAAACGGGATCGGTTGGAAGAATTAAGAAATAAAAAAATAGCTAAGAGCATTAAACATACAAAATCATGCATTCAAATCAACTTAATCAGAAGTATAGAACATAGGGGGATACCTGAACTAAAAACGCTATGTGCGTGCTGGCCCAACTTGCGGAGAGCCTCAAACGAAAAGCCAAGGATCTAAGTGAACTTCAACCAAACCAGACCCAACAAATTAAATGTACCCAACACTATTTCTCTATCCTACTTTTATGGCGCATAATATGTATGTATGTATTTTCAGTATAGCAAATAAAATAAATTTAAATCTCACTTTCATCTCTTTAAACTCATCGGAACTTAATGAATAATATAAGACAATTATGATTTAATGCATTTTGTACTATTATTCTAATTTGGCACACTATTAATTTGAGACTTTAATTGATTTTTTTAAAATTATAGATATTAATTGCCCATATTAATTTAAATCTCAATTAACACAACTCAATTGTTTTATAAATTTTGGGGTTTGTATATTATTATTACGAATTTTTTGGGGGTGTAGATATCCTTTACCAAAATTTGAGGGCACCAATGAGGTGCGTTTATTTTTTTACGAAACTTTGAGGGTGTAAGTATTTTAAAAATAATTAATGTTTTGAAATTTTTTTACATTTTCCATAAAAAGTGATGTGAAAACTTTCAAAAAATGGATCTTTAATGAGTGCCCTTATGACACTCGTTAGCATTACCCTTTTAAAAAAAGGAAATCGACTTTGAATATTGAGATAAATCAAATATCATTTATTAATTTAATACTTAAATATAATAACAAATCATTATCTAAATATCAAAATTTAGTCATAAATTTAAGTCAATTCAATGGTAGATACTCAAAATCAAAATAGCATTTAAAGATATATATAGGTTTTGATAATGTTTAAATTTTCGACTTTGAGTATATATTCATCATTAGATTGAGTTAAATCAATTTCTAAATTGTAATATATAGATTTGTATTAAAAATTTGTGTTGCTATATCTCCACCCGTGTCAAAAAGGCTCTCCTACAACTATATAGTAATTGTAATTAGATGGTTAAGACACTGTAAGCAGCATGTATGTTATTTGAGAATAGTGATCATTTCATGGAAAATATTGATCATTTTATGAATTCTATTTCAAGGACTGTTAATTAATTAGAGATTGCTCTGAAAAACAGTCAACTTATATAGTGTTCAATAAACTCAGCAAATTACATCTCACAAACTTTCAAATTTGCAATGATATTAAATTGAATTGAATGGAAAATTTTCAAATTTTTGTAATGATATAATAATAAAATATTACATTATAATATTTTTTTTTATCTATTTATTATTGCTCAATTTATAGAATTATAAAATGATAATAACCAAAAATAAAAATTATATATATATATAAAAACTCCAATACACAAACAAGTACAAATCATATATTTTTTATTAATAAAAACCGAGCTCGGCCCGAGCCCTAAAAAATACCGTCAGAGCATGGTTAAAACCCGTCGGGTCGGATTTTTCTGTCACCCCAACACTAGGCCTCTTCACTTCCAGTCCTCAAGATCTCTCTCACTCCCTCATATAAAGTGCATAAAACAAGCTAAAATCAATAAAGCCCCGTTTCATATAAATGAAATTCAGTTAGGGATGACAAAAATCATTATATGATGACTAACGAGTATCCGATATGTTAAAATCGAATACAGATGATCGAATAGATTAAAAATATACATATTATTATTTTTATACTACTAATAATAAAATCGATGTGAATAAATATTGAACATGAGCCCGATATATAAATAGAAAGACAATTTTCATATCAATTGATACAACGGATTGAAATATAAATATTAATATATCCTGTCCCGTGGTCATCCACCCCTAAATTCAGTCATTATTATCTTATTTGTTTAACTTTAAACTAGCACCACAAAGTGCCTCTTCCTTTTTTGTTTTTTGTATACATGGCAATGGGTCGGGCCAGGCCCGGGCTTTGATAAGCCCGGCCCGAGCTCGGCAAAGCAGAAAAAGGCCCGGGCAAGGGAAAAGCCCGGCCCGGGTGTCTTCGCCGGGCTCCGGCCCGAGCTTTATCTGGCCCTTTTTTTAAAAAAAAAATTAAAAAAATTAAAAATATACAAATACAAAATACATTCACACTATATGCAAAGACAATTCACAAATAAATCAAAAGTTTCATCGATAAATTAACAATTTAAATGCTATAAATAAATAACAATGCTACAAACATATGTTTCTTTATGTTTATCTTTTATTGAGGACAAAGCAAGTTTTAAGTTTGGGGGTATGTGCATGTAGTGTTAGTTCCTGTTAAAAAAAATCGTTTTTCTTCCTTGATAGTAAATCATAAGTCTAATGATGAATTTGTTTGCTTTAAATGAAATTTTAGAAATGATAAGTCTCAATTGATTTTTATCTGATGCCTTGAGTAGATGATCTAGGTTAGACTCGTAAGCACTTAATAATAGGTTTTTAGCAGCAAGAACCTAAATAGTTGGCAAAGTGACTAGTTGAAGAAATTGTTTGCCGATTAATGACTGTTTGCTTAGATATCTATCTTAATATGCTATTATTATGATGTATGGTATGATAAAAAAAACCACCTATAACCGATAAGCGTGAAGCTACCCATGGGCGAGTGTTAGGACCACCATGAGGAGAAATGTTACCTTAAAGGGTAGGTGCGTTGAAAAAAAAAAGAAGAAAAAAAAGAAAATAAAATCATACCATACGGAGCAAATAAAGGCAAATGCAGAATAAATCTGAGATATGTAGGTTGGTTTGACCCATCGGATCTCAATTTTTGAGATGAAATCATCGAGTTAGCTTACTTATGAGTCGAGCTGTAATTGAACATGTACACACACACACTGTGAGTCTGGCTTAGATGGTTTATTCAAAAATTTGGATTTAAGTTGCGTTGAGTACTTTGAAGGTTCTCTGATTTCATTGATAAACATTTTTTGAGGACAACAATATGCATAACTATCAAGATTATTTTATTTACTTTTTATTAGTTTTATATTTTGCATGATTGCATGTGTGTGAATGACGTTTGTGGGTATCGTCGTTGTAAGCCTTCACGAGACTATAACTCGTCCACTAGGGCCGCCTATGGGTTTAAAGGCTTTTTGCATACGCTAAATGCAATTGTGATCCCTACGAAAGTGACTTAGTTAATTTTGTTACTTATTGTTTGATTTATTTATTTAATTTTATTTTATATTTTGCTCGGGACTAGCAAAACCTTAAGTTTGAGGGTGTTTGATAGGTGTGGTTTATACCCACTTATTCCTGCATTCTTAGCTTACTATTTTGTTAGATTCCGTATAATTTAATGTATTTTATAGTTTATTTGTAAGAAGCATTGATACATGGACCTCGGGGTACTTATACGTGTTTTGGGACCATACGGACGCATCAGAAGCACGCAGGAAAAGTAGAAACGTGGAAAACACACAAACCTGGAACCTGCCACGCGTCGCGACGCGCCCTTGCTGCACGTCGCGACGCGCCTACGCTAAACACATAATAAAAATACCGAGAGTTGGGCGCCCCGACGCACAAAGACCAACGCCACGGCGCCCTGCAGCGACTAGAAACATGATTTTTAGGGTTTTTAGATGCCCAATGACCCCAAGGCTTTATTATAAATAGATTAGTTCGTCCAAACTCAATGGAAGAGGCTAATACACAACACAAAACACAAGAACACATATTTTAGAGAGATCTAAGGAGGATGATTGAAGAGCGATAAGAGGAGACGAAAGCGGTGACTCCGAAGAGGAAAAGATTCAATTCGGGTTTTATCTTCTTGTTTATTTCTTAGAAATCTAATGATTTCCATTAGATTCATGACTTGTTTTCATTGTTTTTATCTATTGTCATGAACTAAACTCCTTAATTTTGGAGAATGATGTAATTGATGTTTAAACCTTATATTGATTGTCAATTTTGTTAGGAAGTTTTATTAAGTTTATTTATATTCTTTTGAGTTTAATGCTTCTTGATTGCTGGCCACAATTTGAGATGATGCATGTTTAGAATCTATCACTCGAGAGAGGGGATTTTGAATAGATCTATAGAATGTAACTTAGGAGTTTTATAGAGTTCGAGAGAATATATAAGTTCTTTTGAAGTCGTTAATATAGAATCACAAAGCGTAATGAGTTAGTAACTACTAGATTTTTATAGAGATATCGAAGTCTGAAGTTGATGCTATTTTCACTGATACTCGAGAGGGAGGGAGTGGATAATTTCAGAGTCTTGACTTATAAACAATATAACTGAATCAGTATTAATTGGCATGACAAATATATATGAGACAGTTAGGTGAAATCAAACTCTAGACTCTCTATCGTATTAGTTCCTCCTATCTAAATATTTTATATTTTATATTTATTTATTAAAATCTTTATTATTTGTTTTCTAAATAAAGTTAGGATTATCAATTGTAGTATTTATTGTGAGTTAATGCAATCCATGTGGGTTCGACACTCTAAGCTCATTTATACTAAAATTTGACACAGTACACTTGCGGTATGATATAAAATATCATAACAGTTCGAGAATGAGGACGGGTCAGGGGTCGAAGTGCCTCACCACCATCAGTTCGACAGTCCAGGAAAGAATCCTAGGGCCGATGCCCACATTATCAACAGTTTGGGAATGAATCCCGGAGGTCGAAGAACCTCATCGTCATGGAAAAAACTCACCAGTGGATCGAAAAGTCATACATGTGGACCAAAATGCCACACCCAGCACAGTTCGAGAATGAATCCCAAGGGTCGAAGCGCATCGCCGTCAGTTCGAGAATGAATCCCAAAGATCGAAGCATCTCACACCCAGCACGGTTCGGGAATGAAACCCAGGGGTCGAAGCACCTCATCGTCAGTTCGGGAATGAATCTCAGAGATCGAAGCATCTCACACCCAGCATGGTTCGGGAATGAATCCCAGGGGTCGAAGCGCCTTACCGTCAGTTCGGGAATGAATCCCAGAGATCGAAACATCTCACACCCAGCACGGTTCGGAAATGAAACCCATGGGTCTAAGCACCTCGTCGTCAGTTCAGGAATGAATCCCAGAGATCGAAGCATCTCACACCCAGCATGGTTTGGGAATGAATCCCAGGGGTCGAAGCGCCTTACCGTCAGTTCCAGAATGAATCCTAGAGATCGAAGTATCTCACACCCACCACGGTTCGGGAATAAAACTCAGGGGTCGAAACACCTCGCCGTCAGTTCAGGAATGAATCCCAAATATCGAAGCATCTCACACCAACATGGTTCAGGAATGAAACTCAAGGGTCGAAGCACCTCGCCATCAGTTCGGGAATGAATCCTAGAGATCGAAGCATCTCACATCCAGCATGGTTCGGGAATGAATCCCAGGGGTCGAAGCACTTCACCATCAACTCAACCCAGTTCGGGAATGAATCCAAAAGATCGAAGCATCTCACACCCAGCATAGTTCAGGAATGAATCCCAGGGGTCGAAGCACCTCACCGTCAACTCAACTCAGTTCAGAAATGAATCCCAGAGATCAAAACATCTCACACCCAGCACGGTTCTAGAATGAAACCTAGGGGTCGAAGCACCTCACCGTCAGTTCATGAATGAATCCCAGAGATCGAAGCATCTCACACCAGCACGATTGGGGAATGAAACCCAGGGGTAGAAGCACCTCGCAGTCAGTTCAGAAATGAATCCCAAAGATCGAAGCATCTCACACCCAACATGGTTCGGGAATGAATCCCAAGGGTCGAAGCACCTCGCCATCAACTCAACTCAGTTCGGGAATGAATCCCAAATATCGAAGCATCTCAAACCCAGCATGGTTCGGGAATGAATCCCAGGGGTCTAAGCACATCACCATCAACTCAACTCAGTTTGGGAATGAATCCTAGATATCGAAGCATCTCACACCCAGCATGGTTCATGAATGAAGCCTAGGGGTCAAAGTACCTCGCCAACAACTCAACTCAGTTCGGGAATGAATCATTGAGATCGTAGCATCTCACACCCAGCATGGTTCAGGAATGAATCCCAGGGGTCGAAGCAGCTCACCATCAACTCAACTCTGTTCGGGAATGAATCTCAGAGATCGAAGCATCTCGCAAAAGTAGTGAAACCACATGTAAGTCCGGCAATGGCCGACAGACCAGAAAAGTAAAAATGCATGCATGACTTTGAGATGGTTATTACAGTCACACACTGTATAAGCCCCATCAAATTGGGGGCGACTGAAGACAATGTATTTTTACATGAGCCCGATGATGAGCCTCATATGGAGGCACTACCTGAAAAGTTGTGGAAGTTGCGAAAAACGAATGCCGGAAGGAAAGTAAACCTCCAAAATTAGCCCATCATCTGATTCGAACTCACTAGCCAATCTTGGATTCGCTCAGTCAGCTGCTGCTTCAAACCTTAGCTTCGGACCTCCCATGCAGCTCATCCATGTGGCCCATGACCCACCATGTATGCCCAAAACCCCCATAATCATCCCAAATATGATAAAATCTCCTTAGTTATGAGAGAATCAACACTTTCCTATTTAATGAGATTTTGGGATCACATCCTTACCAATTTAACAAGATTTGAGATCTCATCATCACCAAATTTATGAGATTTTATTCCCTAAATAATTTGATAATATTTTTCCCCAAATCAAAATGATTTGTTTCCCTATTTGGAGATCCCTTCAAATCATTATAAAAAAGGAGCATCATCAAGAGGGGGGCTAGACGTGAGAGAGTGGAACATCGACTTGAGAAAAAAAACCCTATGAGACAAACAAGCAATCACCGAAAAAAATAAAAACAACCAAAAATCGTGAAACCAAAAACAACTAGAAACCAGAAGAAAAATAGCCAACCACCGAAAAAACAACCAGCCAACCATAAAAAAATCGAGAAAAACAACCAAACCAACAGCGAAATAAATCATGAAAGCAGCATCCAAAAAACTGTGAAAACAACAGCAAAAAAAAACCATGAAAACAGCAGCCCAAAAACTGTGAAAACAGCAGCAAAAAATCATGAAAATAGTAGCAAAAAAACCGTGAAATAGCAACCAAAAACTGTAAGCAGAAACAGTAAAACAGCAAGCAGAAACAATGAACCAGTGAGCAGAAATAGTGAACCAGCAACCAGAAATAGCAAACCAGCTAACCAGCGATCCTTCCGGCAACGCCCTAACGCACTTCCGAGAAAACAGCTTAAAATGTAAGACCTGATGGCACCCTTACCATATTTATAGTTCTGGACGCTACGTGCCTGGCTGGACGTGAAATATGTCCAGCCGGATATGCGAAGTCCTACATCAAAAACGGCCAAATCTCTGGCCACATTTCTTCTTTGGCATTTTTTTTTTATCTATTTATTCAATTTTATTGTTATTTTATTTCACCTTTATTTCGTTTATGTTTGTTAATGATTATACGTGTATGCATCGTTATATTATCTCGCGTCTATTTTTGCGTTCTTTTACATTACATTGATGAATATGTGTGTTATTATCCCTTGCGGTATGTCGGATGGAAACCCAGACGTAAATTTCGTAGCCGAATCCGAATGGACGGTAGTGGGTCTGTACTTGGGATACAACTCTGCGTGTCACTCGAGAAATACTCATATATGCGTGATTAACCCCCATTTTTATTTGCTATTTATTTATTGTCGTTTTTCCTGCTTTTGATTGTTTATTATAATTTTCGTTATCGCATCTCGTTTTTCTTAATTTAATGTGGTTTTGGAACTACATTATTGTGATCATTATTTTGGTTGGGTATGTTATTACATTTTTATTCGCTTTTATGCATGAATTGCATTAAGACTTGGCTATACCATTGTATGAACCCGTCCATTATACTGGTATAAGTAAGGGACCATTCTGAAGCCAACGGTTTGAGGTCTCCCCTTGCGAGGGGTGAGTGCAGCCTTAAATCTTTCCTAGTTCACACTGGGTGGTGACTCCTTTATTCTCCGGTTTGGTCCCTCGCGGGCTAATCCGTACTCTCTACGAGCTACGAGCCCAACAGTTTCGTGGTCGCTGAGCATCATAGGCATAGCGGTAAACCCCGCTTCGCTCCTACAAATATGTTTTCTGACTTTACTTATGGTTGCGTATTTCTAGAATAGGTTCTAGAATGACAGTAGACTTAGATATTGTTAGATTAGTTCAAACCATCAGGAATTGTTGTTTCGATTTTCTTGAAAAGTCAAGATGGTTAGTGACTTAGTTGCTAAGTCACGATTAGTAATCTAAATAGATATATGTTTTGGATATAGTTATCTAGTAAGAATAGTTTCTTATGCAGTAAGAATTGACTTGAATTAGTTCATGTCTCGAGATTCTTGACTGGCATTAGGAAAACCCCATTAGTATTTGTTTATCTTATAATGACGTTTCTTGGCTTTAGTAACTTTTAGAAGTCACATGTCTGGCAAAGTTTGCTAATCAATCATTTGCAATTGTTGTGAATAATTAAACGCAAATTATAAAGCTTAAGAAAGAAGATGTGTATAGTTGTGTATAGAGAATATTGATTCTCACAATACGACAACTATAGGTATTGGATACTAGATCTTCCGTCTAGTTATTTAAAATAATGTTTAATAACTGTTTTGATATTTGATATTTGATATCAGAACTTGTGACTATTAGATAGTTACTTGTTATATATAAACAGTTGTTACATATTTTAATATGACTAGTAGTGTCATTAATGAAAAGATAAACATTAAGAAAATGTTCGGTTAACTAAATAACTTAGAACAGTGCTTTATGAGATTTTATCACATAAGCATTAGATGATTGTTCCGTATGGTAAAGGATGGTCTGATACGAGTTCACACCATATATCTTTATCCATTTAATGAATATTGTATTCAGGATGTGATTAAATCTCATTTAACCAATGATCGTCATTGGACCACAAGATTTATTAGACTAATACATTGGATGTATGTAGTTTAATGAATTAAAATTGCCATGGATAGTTTTCTTTATTTCGTAACTTAGTTAATGATTTGTCATGACTTAGTTACATGTTTCTAATACAGAACATGTTGAATGTCTTGAATTGTTCGAGAATTTTCAATATGTTTCTGATGAAATGCGAATAGAATATTTTGAATGGTTAAAAGATATTCTATTTGAAGTGTTGAAAACTATAACTTTGAAATTCATTGTGAGTCTTTGAATTGTTCAAGGATGTTTGATATGATCGAACATATGAATTATGGCAATTAGTTCTAAAGTTATTTAATGAATGTGATTCTTACTCAATATTAATCTTCCACGATTCCATCTTGATGGAATTGATCAGTGGGAGTAATTGAATCTTATATGATTTGATTCGTTGATATTGAGTGTTACCGAATTAGTTTTCAATACTCTTGGGGTTATGCTCCAGTAACACTAATTCATCTCTTTAATTATTCTTCCATTAGTTTCTACAGTTACGTATATGATAGGTATAGGTAGAAAATTCGAATATTGAAAAGTTTGAGATTTGAAACTTCTTTTGTATAATTGTTATATAATTGAAAGTACTTGCGCCTCGGAGGTACAAGTAAAAGTTTATTATTTATTCTATTTAATAGAATATTATATTATATTTGATAGAGTATCTTTGCTACGATCCCGAGTAATAAAATTGTATTAGTATTTAGTGTGTAACATCGGATGTTAACGATTGTAGAAAAGACTTGACTTATTGAAGTAAAATGTGAGAGTGATAAACTGTAATGGAACTACATAATTAATTAGATGAAAAGACCCTTATATATCTTCCGTATAAGTTTAATAGGATGACAGAATCATTTACAAAGTATTTGATACTTATTGGTTCGGTTGTTTTCTTATCGAAGAAAATTATCCTATAACTTATAGTGGGAGCGATATTTGATATTGATTTCAGAAGTTAGCATTGAACCATGGATCTAAGATTGTTCATAGCTTACTACGATCAAGTTTTGAACTTGATTAAGATTTCGTTATGAATCGTTCATAAAATGTGCAAATTATTTGTGCAGCAAAAACTATGTGAGCTAGTTAAAGGTTTGACATTTACAGTATGACAGTGAGAAAAGTTTTACTCAGTGATCTATTGTAGGTTATGAGAAAACTTGTCTCTAGTCGCACTAATTGAATAATTAAAGATTTGTTGGTTAATCTCGATATTAAACTATGTATTTTGGCTAAAGAATGCAAAGTGGCGTTCCTGAATGTTTTCTTCGAATGAGAAATCCGTTGTGGTTTCTTTGTTTGAAGAGTTCATTCTAGAATGGCCCTAGAGTTTGTATTCTGCTAAGATCACAGTTTGATATACTAGCTTATAGAGCCTATTGTAGACTCAGATAAGTTTTTCGAAAATCTGTGTTCTCTAATTTTGATACAGTCAGATTGTCTGATTTTATCAAAATATAGAGAATGCATGTATGATAGTAGGGTCAGTGGGAGCGTACAAATTTCTTTCTAGTGTCATATATCCTAACGACATTATCATTATTAATGTAATAATGAAATGTTTGTGAGGTAAAAGGTTTACCTAAGTCTTCTTTTCTCCGTGAAAACAGTGGGAGTAGTCTTTGATGTATTTGATATAAAGTTTTGTTTATGATATAAAACTAGAGACTTGTGAGATACTCCCACTAGTCGCGTATTAGATATGATCTAATAAATGACACAATAAGACTATCTGTATGACAGTTAGTATAACTATTTGACAATTAACGTGTCTTTTATATATATAATATTCATCTTTCGTAAAGGATGATACCTTTGTCGAAAGAGAGATTGATTAGAATGTCTAGTCAATATTATGCATCATATGATGATGGCGTAATGAATATTATATTATGTACGATAAAAATATCAATTTAATCGTAATTGTTACGAGTTATTTTGATATGTTGCAGACCATATGATGGGTCTTGAAACATGTTCTTTGTTATCTTAGAGATATTAAAAATGAGTTTCTTATTCATGGAGAATTTAGTCTACAACCATAAGGTAATATTAGTTTTGATCCTAATTATGACATTAGATGGTCTATGTCATATAAAGTCAGAAAAGATGCAGTTGGAGTGTCACCGTTGATTTTGCTAAACTAGTGGAATCAGTTGCAACTTATGAAGTATTGACTTATGAAGTTGCATAGTAACCCTATATATAAGAAGTTTTCATATTAGTGTAGTGCTTGCGGTTGTCTCATGGTATTTGGATTTGATCTCTAAATACATAGACAACTCAGTAGCTATAACACAATACTGATATAGCGTCTAAGTCATATTGATGTGGAATTTGGATTCTACAAAATATGAATGATGATGGCTAAGGAAAATGATTGAGTTTGTTGGACGAACTCAATTTATTAAAGCATGCTTACTTGTTATTGCCTACCTCTTGAGTGCTAGGTGAGCTCTTGAGGGCCATGAGTATGTGATATACATTGCGATGTGTATATGATACCGTGGATTGGCACTAGAGCAAGTGAGAGAAATTGTTAGGGTTGGTGCTCATAGTGCCAATTTGAATCGTATTTATGTCCGATTCATAAATTTGAACAATTTTTTTCCATAATTTTAATTATTTAATGGTAGCACCTCTTGTCTTTTATACACATATTCGATCTAATTGCGATTAGATATCTAATTATAATTAGATTGAAACTAAATCTGGTTTAGTGATACGTGTATATTAGACAAAGACCCTAGGATTTATAACTTAGTTCGCAGTTACAATCTAGTTTGTAATTGACATTGGGAAGCGTCAATATAAGTTGTATATCCTTAAATAAAGTTCCTGATCCAGATTTACTAACACAGGTTGGTTAGTAAAATCCGATGAGACCAGTATATGTCGTATATCGTGACTAGCTCCGATGGTTTATCCTAATGAACCATGAGTCTCGGGAGACTCGTAAAGACATGTAGGTGTTTATTTGATAAATATTGAACGACTCACTGAAGATTTCCTAATAGATGGTACACCAACGTCAATATGAATCTTCTCGAGTTGAGCGAGCATAGTGGTCCTTCGAATTGAGATACCACAGTGGGATATATGAGTTATCCTTCACACTTTGATTGCAGTCACATCACCAATCTATTTAGATCAGACCTCCGCCTGTTCGTTGGGTGTGCACTGATGCTCATGATATCCAATGCGTATCAAGATAGAATTCGTCAATCATGTGTACAGGGCATAGACATCCTACACGTGTTTGCGATCTAGTAAATCCATGGCCGTGGTATAACTTCGGAAATCATTTCCAAATGTTATTTAGAGATCGTAAATTGAAAGTCGACTATATTATACCGAAAGAATTTGATGTTTTTATCTATATCTCAGGTACACCATGGATAGCCTGTGACGGAGGGATTATACGTATGCAATGACCTCGGCTTGCATAGTTTAGCGAGATTATCCGTGGTCGTCATAATTTATGAGTGGGTGAATTATGGACACGAAATTGGATTTCGTGACGGATAAACCTAAACTTAGAGAGTCCCACAATATGAAGTGTACTCGTTGAGCACTTGGGCAACGCGTTATGAATAATACAGATTATTCATTATACTTCATCGGATTAAGTGAGTTAATTCGAATCGTTTAATCAGTTAAACGATAACACATGCTTAAGGAGATTTTGGCCAATAATAATTATTGTGTATTTGTATTTGATACATAATTTAATTAGATACACATTAATTAATTGTCAAATGAGATTTTGACACATGCCATAAATATATGTATTTGTTATTTATTGTAAATAAAAATACATATATAATAATTATTATATTAATTAATTATTTAGATATTTAATTGTTAAATATTTGAATAGTTAAATAATATCCATATTTCATAAATGTTATGAAATATGTTTAATTATTATTGAAACACATGGCAAGATTTTATTAAGCCTAATGTGTGCAAATTTGATTTGCTAACATTAAACCTTATTATAATTAATTGATTTAATTTTTCCAAAATGACAAAAAAAAACCCTTTGAAAGTCGGTTACCACTATTTTTCAAAGTAAAATTTGTTTATTCTCTTCAACAACACCACCTTGGCTGAAAGCTTCATAAGGAAATGGGTTCCATAGTTTCTTGATGATTCAAGTTAGAAAATGAAGGAAAATTCAAGAAAAGGCTTAGGAAATCAAAAGATTAAAGGTAATCTTTTACAACCCTAAGCTTGGAAATTAGTTTCTTATTTTCTTGAATTGTTAGAATAGTTCTAGGGTTCCTTTGTTTGATAAAATTGGGGCTTTTGATTTTGGTGGATGGATTTGGAAGTGTGGAGCATATGTGAAGTTGATTTGGATGGAATTAGTGTAATTATTGTCCAATTTAATCATTTGTTAATATGTTGTCATTCTAGAGTGTTATGACCACTCTTGTAATGCGTAGAATTTTTCTTGCGTGGTTCATATGTGGTGACTTTGATTGGTGTTTTGAGTAATTGGATTAATCTTGAAAAATTGGATTTAAAGCATGAAAAATTGATATTTTAGGTTTCTTGATCAGATCTGGAAAATCTGGGTTTATGTTGATGAAATTGATGTCATATAAATGTATTGGATGTGTTTTGGGTATTGAAACAATTGTCGGAAATTGTTTCAGAGTTGAAATAAGCGAAAACGGTGAAAAATGGCGTTACCGGGTGACTTTTGAGCCAACCGGGTGACAGCTGTCCAAACAGTGAATTGGTCACTGTTCGGGCAGCCCATGAACTGCCCTAACACTATTGGGGCTGACCTGGGCAGTCCCCATAAGTGTTGGGTGGTCAGTTCGGTCAAAAACGTATTTTGCGTCATTTTACGGAAAAACGTTTTTCTTAAAAGTTTCGCGAAGTTTATACCTTATTTATGTCGTTATTTGATATCGAATAAATGTGTTTAGGTGAAATATGAATAAATTATTCATATTAGATATTGAATAATTTGTTCGGTAATTTGAATTTTTTTTTTAAAATTACGATTTTGCCAAACCGCGCTTCTGCCGCGCCATTCGCCCAAAAACCCCTACATGTGAGTCGAAATATATTCATGGGGTCCACTTCTCACTATGAAATTCAATTTAATTATTGGATTCCCGTTTTCCGTTGGGGATTACGATATTATGTAAAGTAGTGGGAGGCACTGTTGGGTTAAAAATCCATAACTAAGGCATTGTGTAATATTATGGAAATTGGTGCTTATGTTTCCTTTATTTTATTGTGTATATAGAATTAAACTTCTAATCCACTGCATGCATATTTATATATATTTTTTCTGAATTCACTTATGGTTGCAGATTTCTAAAATAGGTTCTAGATTATGAGTATGCTATGATATTGTTAGATTAGTCAAAACCATCGGGAACTATTGTTCCGATTTTCTTGAAAATTAAGATGGTTAGTGACTTAGACCACCTCGTCATCCAAAATTAGCTGAAAATACTGCATGAGTCGGGTGATGACCATTCCATGGGGAATGCATGTCCTATATGTGCATGAACCTGGAACCAATGTCCTATAATAAGAGCTTATATATCCACCATGCGGCCTTACAAGGAAAAATATAATTTTAGGATTTGTCCATGTTGAAGAACAAGTGTCAGCTAAACCTGACCTAATTAAAGAGTCACCTAACTTGTAGGAGAAGATCATGATGATCCTATCATATTTTGGTTACCATCGTTTATTTTGAATTTCAATTTAATTGCACCTAGTATTTAGGCGTTTGAATTTCAATTTAGATAACCTTTGTTATCTTTACTATGTATAAATATATGGCAGGATGCTGTTAAATAAAATCGCACTATTTAAAACTGTTATTTGAACCTCTTATAGTGTATAATACAAAATATAAAATAAATTAATATGTATAGTATAAAATATGACATGTAGTATGCAGTCTAGCAACATGATGTCTAAAATATTGACTTTATCCTGGTGACCGATACGCGACACGATGATCAACTGAATGATATCCTCTATAGGCTGAATGCCTAGTTTGATGTGCCTCCGCCTCAAAACGTGCAATCGGCCATCATAAAATGAGGCGTGCTTACTATCCGTAAGCATTGGTCCCAGTACCTACCCATGACATCTCTCTAATCAAGCCATGCTTTGTACCGCCAGCTATCATGGGGTCCAAACTGCATACTCTCCATAATCGGACACCCTAATACCTCACATATCAAGTCATATGTAATATCCAACCTCTTCCCGAACAATCAAGTAGAAAACTGAAAATGGTGCTTTTGAATCATTTCTGGATCGATGTTGCTGATGAACATCTGACCTAATCAAGCATATATTGGGGCGTCTAAATTATACAGGTTGTCTCATCCCATCTCGCGCAATAATTGATCTATCCAAATCCTATGATATCTTCTATATCTACTGTATATGTCATAATAATAGGCCGTGAAATCCAGACATTATGGTATCGATTGAAATATTCATTGCTTGAGAAGTAATAAAGAACAACAACAGCCATTCAGAGATAAATTTGGATTTCCTAAGTCTAGATGAATAATTCAGATATTTTTATCGTATTATTTGAACATTTCGGAGACCTCGACCTTTGAATATCTGAAGTTTTGAATAGAAAAAATAAAAAAGAAAGTTTGGTGTAGACTTCAGAGAATTTGATTTCTCCGAAGTAGATTTCAAAGAAAATAGTCATTTTCGCAAAATCCAAACGTTGAGGCTAAAATATTTTTGGCTAGTTTTGCCTATTTCTCATTTATAAATAATTAAATGTAACACCCCGCCAGAGGTAGGATGCTACCGACAGAAGACATGATTGACCTATCTCCATAAGCCTATAAATTTACCGAAAATTCGGCATGATGTATTCTAAAAATGGACAATCTGGATCTCAATCCAGCACCAAACGAACCTAAAATGAACATCATATATCGAAATAGACCTCAGGTCCACACCGACACATCAAAATCACGCCTAAGGGCTCCGTGCCCATATTATCTATCAACACTCAAGGGCTTAGTGCCCACAACATCATCAATATCATCATTATCATCAGCATTCAAAACATTTACTTAATATATATACAGACCACGTGCTCAACACGACTAGCAAAATAATAACCAAAATATCATAGATTTCTTAAACCTCTATAATTTCCACCAGGACACTTGCGAGGGTGACTGCCGCTTGGGTGATCCACATCTCGAGCATGACTTTCTAAGCTATCGTGGTTGACCATTCTGGAAGCCAACCTGCAAAACTAGCAAACTAGTTTGGTGTGAGTTATAAAAACTCAGTAAATAACCAAGCTATTACTACAGACAAAACATTTAAATCAATCACATTAGAAGTTTTTTTCAAATTTACTAAGTTACGACACGTTCAGAGTTATAAATATTTGTTATCTTTTATACTTTATCATGACAAGTTCTCATTTATGCCGATTTATTAACCAAACATTCAAAGCTCATAAAGTATCATCAAATCGATAAAACAATTATACTTTTTTCTATTCAATTACAATCTATCTTTTATACCAAAACAAAATTACTTTAACTTTATTTAATCACGATAACCTTACAATAGCTTGACATTCGGGATTCACATGTACTTACAAATATCATAGCACATTTCTCTTGTATTCATGCAAACATAATTTTAGGATTCTTACACCTACATTTATATACCAACACAACGTAGCAAATACGCTTTAAAACATCTAACATTCACATCAGTTTCAAATCATTCATTCATTTCACATAAGCATACACTATCCATGTACGTTACGAGTTCTATCATATACATATATATACTTAGACATACATACAACCAATACATCACAAACCACATAATCAAACAATACACTTATATGGCTGGCTTACACATACAATACTCGTACGAGACTCATTACATATTTTAGAATATGTATGTGGTGAATTCCGTCCGAACGGATCCCTAACCAGCTCGACTACTATACTACAAGAACATTGACCAATTAAACATACAAATATATCACAAAACATAAACTCATTGCACAATCTTTCATACACAAGCACATCCACGACAACACTTTAAGCTATCATTCAAACACTCACATAATACATATGTTCAAACATACGAATATACATATTATTACGAACGCCAATACCATAACTTTAACAATCCTTATATCTTTCATTTATCAAACAAACCATACTTAGTTTCTTATTTTCTATCTGGAAACCTTTGATACAAAAATTATTAATTACACATATTCATTTAAAAAGCGTTTGGGTTATACTCATTCCTTATCCTGCTTAAACTCTTCAATCTCCATACAAATAAATCACATATATAAACAATAGCTACTTATTCATATATTGTATTCATACATAACTAATGTCAAATAAGAAATCATGGTTTGCCCAATTTACCGATTCCATATAACAAACCTTACATACCTTATCATCAAACACATATACAAATATATGTTCATATATTTGTATATTTACTTATTCATTTACTTACACGTAATCATATCGTTACAGGTTCATACCCTTACGTACATCTATACATATACATAGACATTATGCTCATCAAAAATTTCACTTCACATCAAAGTATTAACAAAAATTCATACATGTGGCGGTCAATAAACTTAACTATACGTAATGTTGTATTCCGTACTTAAAATCACCTCTTAACTGTTATGTTTTATCCTAACACGTTAGTCGTCTATATTTATGTATATATGTATGTGTATATACAAATATTTAAAACACGAATTCACCAATTCAAGTTCTCGTAGCATGAGTTACTTACCTGACTTCACGAGCACTCCATGTCCTAGTCAAGTCTGCCAAAACAAATGGCGAAACATTATTAGAATCGCAACTTATGAAATTCTCGACTTAACTTTGACAAAGTGCCGGATCTTTCCGGGACGACCCAAACAAGTTTGATTTCAACACTTTCGGCTTCAATAGTCTTAAAATATCGTTATAAACTAATTCAAGTCAATAGTTAACTTAAAAGCTCGGTTTACGCGTTTTTGGAAAATCTTTCGTAAAAATTTCCGTAAACGCTACGGAAGGATTCCGAACTCTCCAAACCTACCCCCATTTATCCAAACATGTTCGTAATATCATATATAACTCATAATTATCGTTAAAATCAAAACATATCATTATATACAAAAGCCCACTTTTATCGAAAACTAACATATTCTATCGGATCGATCAAACTCGTTTCATTTTCACTCGGATTCTATCAAATACATATATTACATATACTAAAACTCAAACAATTCATTTTATATCATTCCGTTACTATACGAAACTACTAGATGCATTCGAAAATTTAACGGAAACTTGAAATTTGCGGATTTTACCGAGATTTCGAGGCCATATACGGACTCCAAGCGATCCCACGAACGATCTGGAATCGACGGAATTCTGATCGGAGCTACTGTTCATCTTGGGTCACTATTCATCTGAATCTTCCTCACTCGTTTCGCGTGCAACCGAGCACGGATCGGAAAAATCGTCATTGTCATCTTATAGTACTCTCCGAGAGCTTCGATTTGGCGGGTGGCTTGGGCCGTGAAACGAAGCGACGAGTCGGGATCGACAAACCCATGCTTGTGCATTATCCTATGTTTTTCTTGCTGCCGGCGGTGATCTGGGGCCACCGCTGGCCACCTTCAGACGAGGGGTGACTAGGCGCACCCCCCGGGTCGTCGGCCGACCGGTGGTGGCCAGCTGGCCGGCCGACGAGCCTGAGGAACCCAAACGCGTGTTGAAGGGGAGGGTCGACTTGAGGGGTTTTGGTTTCTTATGCCATTTTGGCAATTAGGAGAAACATCAGGGTATATATAGGAAAGCTTTTGAAAATTTCATTCTGACCCCAAAAAATTACAATTAGGCCCCTATCATAGGGTTTCCTCAGAAATTTATATTTTTGAAGTCATTCTGATGCAAATTTCGAAAAATATTCAACAAGAAAGTTGTTCGTCTCGGAAAAAAGAGTCTGATGGTTCAAAAATCAGCTCAATCGGAGTTCGTTTGCTATCTTTATAATGGAAACAAGAAACTTTTACTTGTATAATGATAAAATCAGAAATCGCGTAACCGGTTCTCGAAATCACATGTTTTCCAACACGATGAATTTTCACTTTAAAATATTTTGATCTATTTTCTAACACAGAAACTCCGATTATCGATTATCATCCCTTCCAAGTCCTTAACTTTAATTCAGAAATCTTCCGATATTGTTCCGGAAAACTCGGGATATTACATTAAATTTTAATTATCTATTATTATACGCATGCTTGGCTAAAAATTATAAAAATTAAACAGAAAAAATGTCAGTTTGGAATTTAAATTCAAAAAAGAGAAATGATCATTTTTACATTCGAAAATCAATTTATATATAAAAAAATCTAAAAACTTTAAACAAATTCAATTTTACATAATTTTTTGTAATCAATTAACTAATTTATACTTTTAATTAGTCCATTGACTATTGACTGAATTTTTTTACCCCTAAAAAATATACTAACTGAAATTATGGGTATCAAATTAAAATTAAAAAAAATACAAATTAGTATACTAACAAAATTTTATATATAAATTTAAATTTATTTAAAAATTTTAGAATTTTTCATACATTCCAAAGTCATTTTTAAGTTGAAAAAATGATAATCTCCCTTCAAATAAAGAATCCACAATCTAAGAGGATTAGAGCAACTACAAAAAACTCTTCAAATATTATTTGATTACTAAATTGAAGGGTCACAATATTAAAATTGGTTCCAAAACAAATACTAATTGAAATTTTTCAAATTGAATTTTACTTTCACTTTTCGATATTGAAGAGTGACTTATCTCTCCTCAAATGTTTTTATATAATATTTTATTTTTCTTTATTTTATATGCGGGTAGTTCCATGCATGGTGTGATTTATCCTTCTTTTTTTTTTTTTTTTTTTTTGTGAGCATGTCTGCTCAGATTTTCACAAGAGAGTTCAAAAATTCCAAAAGACCGTAGGCAATCATATAGCCGGAGAGAAGATTTAAAACCCTAACGCTCGTTATTTGATTTCAGATAGAGGGAAAAAATGTTGAGTTCAGAACAAAGCGATGGAACTAGCTTCACCCCATATGAGCCAAAGCTCTGCTTCAACGGCTGTGGCTTCTTTGGCACTGCGGCGAATATGGGCCTCCGCTCAAAGTGTTACAGGGACTTGCGTGGCAAGGGCCACCAAGCTGCCTCCGCAAAAGCTGCTATGGAGAAGTCTCAGTCAACCAAGCAAATCGATCAGATATCCGGATCGGCGGCTGTCGTCAATGTTGCTGCTGAACCCTTTGTCGTCCCAACAATTGAGTGTTGGGTCGGGCAACGATCAGGCTGCGGTGCAACCCGAGGGGCCTGCAGGTGCTTGAGTTGCAACAATGGTTGGTTGACAGCCGGGGACCGAAATCAAAAGGATGTCTGACGAGGTTTTGGAAATTTTAAGGTGAGTATTTTTAGTATTTAAAAAAAATTAAGGTGTCGGCTGATCTATTGACATATAAATTGACAGGTTTTAAAGTGCAAGATTGAAAATACTTTCTGTGGAATCCATCGGTACCCGGAGAAGCATATGATTGTACAGGTTACTAGTCGTGATGTTATTGCCAAAGCAAATCCTGTGGTTAAAGCTGAAAAGCTTGGCAGGATCTGAAATCACACAGTCTCTGGTAATTTGGTTTGCTTTGGATTTGATTCCATAATAATGTGGATCGATGTATAGTTCATAATTAGTACCTTCAGGAATTGCAGTGTTTGATTTGTCAATTTATGGTTCACTTGTTGGTTGTGACTAGGGATGACAGTGGGTAGGGTTTGGTGCGTGTTTGTCATTATCAAATCTGCACCCGCATATGTAAATAAATTACCAAACCCGCACCATACCCGCTGCGGGTTTTAATTTTCATTACAAAACCCGCACCCGCATATAAAAATAAATTACCAAACCCTCACTGGTACCCAACGGATTTTTTGCGGGTTTTTAAAATATTGAATTCTCTTACTCTCTTAATAATACAATCTCTCTAATTAAACATTGATATTTTTCATAACATACAAAAAAAATGTATTTGACAGTTTGTAAATTATGACACATAAATAAAAGTTTAAAATATTTATAACATAATGTCAAATTCATATTATCACAATTATATCCATGAATCATTAGCTGAATATCATTCATTATGTTAAATTCATATCATTAAAATTATTGAACCATTACCAAAAGCAATTCGAAAATATTAAGAGAGAGCAATTCAAAAATTATAAATTAGTGAGTCTCTTTATATGAGAGATATTTTTACCCTAAATATACAAAGCAAAAAAAGAATTAAACTTGCGGGTAGCGGATACCCGCAGTGGATATCCGCTGGTTTTGCCTAATTACCAAACTCGCACCAAACCTGCAGCGGGTTTTGTTTTAAATTACCAAACCCATACCGAACCCGCTTAAATATTTACCAAATCCTATCTATTGCAGGTGGGTTTTTACAGATTTACGAGTTTGTAGGCGAAATTGCCATCCCTAGTTGGTGATAAGATTACACCATCAAGATGAGAAAATCAAGGGAAAAATCAAGGGATCTCAATTTTAAAATATTTATAATTATGTCATTTATCTAGTAGTTAATCCCTTCCTTTTATTGTAATCTCTTTCCTATTTTAAATTTCAAACAATGTGTATATATAGTGCTCAATGGCATTGTGAATATTAAGAGAAAATATATTCTTCAGTTTGTCATCCTTAAAATCTCTTCATGGTATCAGCGCCAAGATCCATTCTCTAAATTTTTTTTTTCAAACCCACTTGCCAAATACTTCTCAAGCACCTCCATCCCCTGTTCCAATGGCCACCGACAGTACCCAAAATGTCATCCCCAATGCCCAAGAACCTACAAAACCTTTGATCATTGTTACCATCCATAACTCCATCAAACTCACATCAACAAATGACCTCTCCTGGAAAACCAAATTGAAGCCATTCTCATCGGCTATGACTTACAACAAATACATTGATGGAAATCATCACACCCCCCCACGTACTATCACCACAAATAATGTTACCTCTCCCAATCCAGAATATCGCACCTGGCTCCGACAAGACAAACTAATTTTTGCAGCTCTTGTCGGCACCCTTTCACCATCTCTAGTTCCTCTCATCACCAATCTAACACCACCTATGAAGCTTGGCAAACCCTTGCCAACACCTATGCCCGTCCATCTCGTGATCATATCAAACAACTCAAAGATCATCTTAAAAACATCACCAAAGGCCCTAAACATCACCGAATACATGCAATCCATCAAAACCACAAGCCGATCAACTTGCCGCCCTTGGATAACCTCTTGACCATGAAGATCTAATTGAAAAAGTGCTTGATGGACTTGACGATAATTATCAGTCCATCGTTGACTCTGTCAATGGCCGTGATTCCATTATCCTCTTTGATGAACTCCATGAAAAACTCATCAATAAGGATTATCTCTCAACAACAGACAAGTTCCCCTACTGAAATAAGTTCAACGATCTCATTCTAAAATTGTAATCCTATTCCCCCATTCTCTTCGATCAACAAATGCAATGTGGCCAAGGCATCTGTAAAAATCATGGACAATTAAGACAAATTTTCCCCATCCTCAGCAGCTCTACAACTTCAATCATCCCTTTTTAAAAGATATATGACATAAATGAGTTCAAAAGATATATGGTACCGTGCGACCTAATTATAAGACCGAAAATTCAGTTCGAATAACAATTTAGGAAAATCTAAGACTCGAGTATAGTTAGGTAAAAATTTAACAAAATAACACAGAACTATCTAGGTACAATAATAATAATGTGACCATCGTGATCTTTCCAACTTAATACAGTATTGGTGAATATGAATTCTTTTATAAAGCGAAACAACATATATATATATATATATACAATTAAAAATAATTTTTTTTTTAAATCTTTTATAAGAAAGATACCTTGGGCGAAATCATAAAGCTCCAAGTATTAAATCTATCAATTTGACTTGAGCAGATCTTTTATAAACCGAAAAAAAGTATCATTATTCTTGAAAAAAAACACATAGAGACACTCAGCACAAAATACACATGAGTGGATTCACAAATGAAGAGATCGGGAGAAAAGAGGGGTTAGAGAAGATGGAAAAGAAGCAAGAAGGGGAAAAAGGAGTAGTTATGTGGTGTTTGAGGATTACGGCCAGAGAGCTTCTTTTGTTGAAGAAGCCCTCCTAATTTTACAGGTTTAATGACTTTTTAACTTCAATCCATTTAGTCCTACGCAAGCTTGAATAATTGAATATAATTTGTGCAAACACACTAATGAAAGCAGCACGTAGAACAAATTGTGTCACAGATAGGATACCAAACAAATCAAATTGATGAAGTGTCCTTGCAGCCCATCATTGTTTCTGACTTCAACATTGATTTTCCACTTTGCTAGTAATTAATTCAATTTTCAACATAAATCCGATTTAACATCGAGTCACAATCTCAACTCTCAAGTTCGTTATGCTTTCTTAAAATAAATAATAAAAATAATTCTTGTGTCCGTTTATTCAAAGGTACAAATACTCTGAAAAAAATAATAAAATTATGTAGATCGTGACTTTCTTCCAAATCTACTTATACTGAGAGCTTTTGTACACCTTTTATAATAATTTCAGAATGCTTGTACCAAGATGCAAGTATCATAAAACTGTGGCAAACTAATAGATCCGCTTGAGTGACCGAGTCCATATATTTGGTGGCCTGTTGGGATTCTACTCAGTAGACAATATGTTAGGGTTGGTGCTCAGAGTGTCAATCCGGATCGTATTTATATCCGATTCATGAATACGAACAATTCTTTTTTCCATAATATTACTTATTTAATGGTAGCACCTTTTATCTTTTATATACATATTCGATCTAATTACGATTAGATAGCTAATTATGATTAGATTGAAACTAAATTTGATTTAGTGATACGTGTATATTAGACAAAGACCATATGATTTACAACGTAGTGTGCAGTTACAACGTAGTTTGTAATTGACATTTGAAAGCGTCACTATAAGTTGTATATCCTTAAATAAAGTTTCTGGTCAAGATTTACTAACACGAGTCGGTTAGTAAAATCCGTTGAGACCAGTACATGTTGTATATCGTGACTTGGTCCGATGGTTTATCTTAATGAACCATGAGTCTCGGGAGACTCGTATAGACATGTAGGTGTTTATTTGATAAACACTGAATGACTCACTGAAGATTTCATAATAAATGGTATACCAACGTCAATAGGAATCTTCTCGAGTTGAGCGAGCATAGTGGTCCTCCGACTTGAGATACCACTGTGGATATATGAGATATCCTCCACACTTTGATGGCAGTCACGTCACCGATCTATTTAGATCAGACCTCCGCATGTTCGTTGGGTGTGGACTGATGCTCATGATATCCAGTGCGTATCAAAATAGAATTCGCCAGTCTTGTGTACATGGCATATGTATCATACACGTGTTTGCGATCTAGTAAATCCATGGTCGTGGTATAACCTCGGAAGCGAGTTCCGAGTGTTATTTAGAGATAGTAAATTTGTAAGTCAACTATATTATACCTTAGGGATTTAACGTTCTTATCTATATCCCTGGTAAAATATGGATAGCTTGTGACAGATGGATTATACGTATGTGACGATCTCGACTTACATAGTTCAGCGAGATTATCTGTGGTCGTCTAATTTACGAGTGGGTGAATTATAGACACGGAATTGGATTCTGTGACGGATAAACATGAACTTAGAGAGTCCCACAATATGAAGTGTACACGTTGAGCACTTGGGCAACGCGTTATGAATAATATTGATTATTCATAATATTTTATCAGATTAAATTAGTTAATTCGAATCGTTTAACGGTTAAACGAATATTACACATGATGGGACATTCAGTAATTTCCTAAATTAATGTGTATGTGTATTAGATACATAATTTGATTAAATACACATTAGTTAATTATCAAATGTTTTTGGGACATATGTCAACCTTGAATGTATTTTAACATTTATTGTAAATGTAAAAACATTATACATTTGATTAAATGGATTAATTAATTAAAGTGTTAATTAATTAATTTATTAAATAACTGTGTTGGTATTATTAAGTATATAATTTACATGTATTAGACATGTGTAGTATGCTTTAATAAGTTGACATGTGGCACTTGTTGGCTTAAAGTGGGATTGGATATTTTCTTTATTTTTGGAATTGTTTTAAAATAAAAGAAAATTGTTTCTCTCTCCTACTAAGGCCATATATTCGGCCAACTCTTATTTTTGGGAACTATTCTCATTTCTTCAACAACAAAGAGATAGCAAAAACCCTAAGAAAGAGGAAATCTTGGTGGAATAAAAAACAAGCATAAAAACTTAAAGATTTGGAAATTTAAGGTAAGTTTCTTAATCATTTGGCTAGGAAATTGTTTCTTTTGCTTGGTGAGAATGCATGAGATGTATTATTTGATTTTCTCTTTTCTTAGAAATGAGTTTTGATTGTTGGGAAGAATACAAGCATGTTTAAGTATATATTGAACTAGATTAAGGTAATTTAGGTTCAATTTATTGTTGGACAACTTGGTTGTCATTCTAGAGTGTAATAACCACTTTTTTTATGCTTAGAATTGTTTTAGAGTTCTTCATGTGTGGTGTCTTTGAATGAGTGTTGGATTAATTAGATTAATCTTGTTAAAATTGGATTTAAAGCATGATTTATGGACTGCTTTGTTCTAAATTTTAGATCTGGAAAATTCTGTTTTTTTTTATGATTAAAAATATGTCATTTGGATGTGTTGAATGTGTATTGGGTGTTAGCATAATTTACGGAAAGTGTTTCGGGATGAAAATATGCGAAAACGGTGAAAAACGGCGTTACAGGGTGAGTTTTCAGGCTTACAGGATAACAGCTGTCTAAACAGTGAATTGGCACTGTTTGGGCAGCCCACAATATGCCCAAATATCATTGGGGCTGACCCGGGCAGCCTCTGTGTGTATTGGTTGATCGATTCGATAAAAAACGCGTTTTATGCTATTTTGCGGAAAAACGTTTTCGTAAAGATTTTGCAATATTTTCATTATTAATTATGTCGTTATATGATATCAAATAATATGTTTGGGTGAAATATGAATAAATTATGGATATACGATATCAAATAATTTATTCGGTAACTTTAAAAGTTTTAAAATTATGATTTCGCCCGAACTGCTCGCTTCCGATGCACCTGACCTCAACAAAAATGGTATCAGAGCAGGTCTGATTCTTCATCCATTACATTTTTCATGCTTGATATATGATATATAATCCAATTTTGATGTTTGCACATGCATGTAATTTAGATGTTTCTTGACTTTTAGTTCTACGTTAATGGGAAACGTAACAGAAATTTAATGGTTAAGTTAAGTTATATTTTCTAAGGTAGAATTGAACTGTTTAGAAATTGATCTAGATTAAATTCTATTTTTGATGTAGAGCAATGCTTTCTTGAGGAATATCCCCGCTTAAATAAGATAGTAGAGTGATATGTATTGGATGATGTTTCTTAGTTCGTCTTGTCAATACGGTTTATGGATATCTTTCTATGGCTGCATCCCAGAAAATGCCAAAGCAGTGAGGGTGTAGTTGATAGACTTTTATCGATGCCGGATGTATATTTGATACTAGAAAAATTCAAGTGAAATTAGAAATCATGAACGTGCCAAAGCTGTCAGGACTACATCGGTAGCTTGAGTTTGTCATTGGCAAGTGAAGCCTTGATATGCCTCATTGTGAACGTGCCAAAGCTGTCATAAAGAGAAACGGTCAGGACTAAAATCAGGAGTCACAATGAGTGTGATTGACAATGAGTTATCTACCTAATGAATATACGTAGGCGAGATCGTGCCAAAGATGTGAGTCGAAATATATTCATGGGGTCCACTTCTCACTATGGAATTCGATTTAATTATTGAATTTCTATTTTCCGTTGGGGATTACAGTATTACGTAAAGTAGTGGGAGACACTGCTGGGTTTAAAAATCCATAACTAAGGCAGTGCGTAAGATTATGAAAATTGATGCTTTTGTTTTCTTTTATTCTATATTGTTAATAGAATTAAACTTCTAATCCACTACATACATATTATTTGAATATATTTTCTGACTTCACTTATAGTTGCGTTTTTCTAGAATAAGTTCTAGAATGTTAGTGGACTTGGATATTGTTAGATTAGTCAAAATCATCGGGAACTGTTATTCTGATTTTTCTTGAAAATCAAGATGGTTAGTGACTTAGTTTCTAAGTCACGATTAGTAATCTAAATAGATATCTGTTAAAGGATATAATTGTCTAGAGAGAATAGTTTCTTGTGCGGTAAGAATTGACGTGAATTAGTTCATGTCTCGAGATTCTTGACTGGCATTAAGAAAACTCCATTAGGTATTTGTTTATCTTATAATGACGTTTCTTGGCTTTAGTGACTTTTAGAAATCACGTGTTTGACACGGTTTGCTAATCAATTATTTACAATTGTTATAAATAATTGAAGGAAAATTATAGAGCTTAAGGAAGGAGAATTGTATAGTTGTGTGTTGAGAATATTGATTCTCACAATACGACAACTATAAATATTAGATATCAAATCTCTCGTCTTGTTATTTAAAATCGTGTTTAATGGTTATTTTTGATATTTGATATCAGAACTTGCGACTATTGGATAATTACTTATTCTTTATAAACAATTGTTACATATTTTAATATGACTAGTAGTGTCATTGATGAAGAGATAAACATTAAGAAAAATATTCGGTTAAGTAAATAATTTAGAATAGTGTTTTATGAGATTTTATCACATAAGCATTAGATGTTTATTCCGTATGGTGAATGATGATATGATATGAGATCACACCACATATCCTTATCCATTTAATGAATATTATATTCAGGATATGATTAAATCTCATTTAACCATTAATCGTCATTGGACCACATATTTATTAAACTAATACATTGGATGTATGTAGTTTAATGAATTAAAAATTGTCTTGGATAGTTTTCTTTACTTCGTAATATAGTTAATGAGTTTTCATGACTTAGTTGCATGTTTCTAAAAGAATATATATTGAACGTCTTGAATGGTTCGAGAACTTTCAATATGTTTCTGATGAAACGCGGATAGATTATTTTGAATGGTTCAAAGATATTCTATTTGAAGTGTTGAAAACTATAATTTTAAAATTCATCGTGAGTCTTTGAATTGTTCAAGGATGTTTGATATGATCAAACATATGAATTTATGGCAATTAGTTCTAAAGTTATTTAATGAATGTGATTCTTACTCAATATTATTCTTCTACGATTCCATCGTGATGGCATTGGTCAGTGATAGAAATCGAATCTTATATGATTTGATTCGTTTGATATTGAGTGTTACCGAATTAGTTTCAATACTCTTGGGAATATGCTCAAGTAACACTAATTCATCTTTTTAATTAATGCTCCATTAGTTTCTACTGTTACGTATATGATATGTATAAGTAGAAAATTCGAATCTTGAAAAGTTTGAGATTTGAATCTTTCTTTTGTATAATGGTCATATAATTAAAAATTATTTATGCATCGGAGGTACAAGTAAACATTTATCATTTATTCTATTTAATAGAATATTGTATTCTATTTGATAGAATATATTTTCTACGATCCCGAGTAATAAAATTATTTTATTACTTGGTGTGTAACATCAGATGTTAACAATTGAAGAAAGGACTTGACTTATTGAAGTCAAATGGGAGAGTGATAAACTATAAATGAAACTACTTAATTAATAAGATGAAAAGACCATTAGAAAGCTTCCATATAAGTCCAATAGGATGTCCGAATCATTAGCGTAGTATTTGATACTTAATGGTTCTGTTGTTTTCTTATCAAAGAAAATTATCCTATAACTTATAGTGGGAGCGATATTTGATATCGATTTCTGAAGTTAGCATTGAACCATAGATCTACGATCAAGTTATGAATCGTTCATAAAATGTGCAAATTATTTGCGCAACAAAAGCAAAGTGAGCTTGTTAAATGTTTGACCTTTATAGTATGACAGTGAGAAATGTTATACTCAGTAATCTATTGTAGATTCTGAGAAAACTTGTCTCTAGTCGCACTAATTGAATAATTAAAGATCTGTTGGTTAATGTTGATATTAAACTATGTATTTTGGCTAAAGAATGCAAAGTGGCACTCTTGAATGGTTTCTTCGAATAAGATATCCATTGTGGTTTCTTTGTTTGAAGAGTTCATTCTAGAATGGCCTTGGAGTTTGTATTCTGCTAAGATCACAGTTTGATATACT
This sequence comes from Zanthoxylum bungeanum, assembly GCA_019454045.1. Classification (NCBI taxonomy): domain Eukaryota; kingdom Viridiplantae; phylum Streptophyta; class Magnoliopsida; order Sapindales; family Rutaceae; genus Zanthoxylum; species Zanthoxylum bungeanum. Next base: position 276,568 of record SKCR01025371.1, read on the forward strand.
AGCTTATAGAGGCTGCTGTTGACTCAGGTAAGTTTTCCGAAAATATGTGTTCTCTAATTTTGATATAGTCAGATTGTCTGATTTTATCAAAGCATAGATAATACATATTTGATAGTAGGGTTAGTGGGAGCGTATGATTTTCTTTCTAGTATTGTATATCCTAACGACATTATCATTATTGATGTAATAATGAGATGTTTGTAAGGTAAAAAGTTTACCTAAGTCTTTTTTTTTCTATGTGAAAGCAATGAGACTCATCTCTGTTATATTTGATATAAAGTTTTATATATGATATAAAACTACAGTGTTCGAAAACGCGCCGCCTAGGCGGCGCTTAATCGCTCGACGTCGGCCAAACGTGGCGACTACCACCAAATCATTGGTGGTAGTCCGCGCGATCCACTTGGCCGACTACACGCCGATACACGGCCGATAATCGCCCCTGTATCGGCGATAGTTTTTTTTAGAGAGGGGGACCAAAACGACGATGTTTTGGGGGATCTTCTGACCCCTCAAAATGACGACGTTTTGAGAGGGTCTTTTAACCCCCCCCCCAAACGACGACGTTTTGGGGGAGTGTTTATAATTAAAAAAGCCCTAAATTTGTTTACACTTCACAGTTCTTCTTCTCTCATTTACGGCTTCTCTCTACACTTCTTCTTCTCCTCTCTTTTCATCACGTCAATTTGGGAAAACTAAGATAAAATTATTATTTTATTTTTTTGTTCCAACTTGATTTAATTGGAAATTAGTTATTTGATTTAATAAGTCTCTAAGTCTTCAATTTTTTTCTTTTGTCCTAAAATTCATTTGGCCTCTATTTTGATTTTGATTTGATTTTTTTATATGCATTTAAAATTATTTACATATTCATATTAGAGATTATTAGACATTAGTTAGTTACTTAAAGTTGTTAATTAAAATATTATTATAAATTTAAGTAAAGACAATGCAATTTTATTTTAGGGTTTATGTTGTTTTGCATTGTCATTTTCGTATTTTATACTGAATTTGTTTTAAGATTTTAAAGAGTTGAAATTTTGGGTTTTGCATCCTTACTATTATTAGTTCTTTATGATGTTTTGAGTTCAAATTATTAGTTCTTTAGTTCTTTATAATGAATTTTTACTAATCCAAATTGTAGTTAATGGCTTCTTCTTCCACGGCTTCTAATTCGGAGTGTAGTCCCGTTCTTAAACGGAATTCAAATGATGTTGGATGGGAGTATGTGGCTTTAGTGGATCCGAATAACTTGGATAAAGTGAAATGCAAGTTGTGTTCAAAAAAAATTTCCGTGGAGTTTACCGAATGAAAGAACATATTGGGCATATATCGGGAATGTTGCAAAATATCTAAAGTCTAGTAAAGAAGATCAAGAGAAGTGTAGACAAGCCATTTTAGAGGCAAGGAATAGGAAGAAAAGAAAAGAGAAACATGTTAGTGAGATAAGGCAATGAGTTAATAATGGGGGCGATGAAGAAGAAGCTGAAATTCGTGAAATAGAAGAAATGTTAGATTCAAAACCCCCTCGGCATCGCGACCCTTTGGGTAGGTGGACAATGGTAACCCCTCATGATTCTTCAACTAGTGATGGTAAAACAATGCGGCAATAAAATATTAATGAAGCGCTTTTTAAAGAAAAGACGCATAATGTCAAGCGATTTGTTGCTAAATGGGTGTATGAATCCGGTATTCCTTTCAATGCTATTGACAATGACAGTTGGATAGCGATGATGGAAGCAGTTGGTCAATTTAGACCGGGTTTCAGAGCTCCTAGCCAATATGAGTTGAGGGAGCCATTGTTGAAAGAGGAAATTGCAAGTGTTAAAGATTTCCTGAAACAACATGAGAAGGAGTGGATGAAGAACGGGTGTTCTATCATGACAGATGCTTGAAGTGATAGGAAAAATGAGAATATAATGAATTTGTGTGTTAATTGCACAATAGGCACCATTTTCCTTTCTTCCAAGGAAAGTTCTGATGTGGCACATACTGCTGAGCACATTTATGAGTATGTGATGACAGGCATTGAACAAGTGGGGGCGGAAAATATGGTTCAAGTTGTAACATACAATGCCTTAAATAATATGGCCGCGGCAAAGTTGTTGAAGGCGAAGATGCCAAATATTTTTTGGAGTTCATGTGCTACTCACACCATAAACCTCATGCTTGAAAGTATTGAGAAATTGCCAAGGTACAAGAAAACCATTGATAGTGCCAAGACTTTCACCATTTTCGTGTATACTCATCATAAGACTTTGTCCATGATGAGATTGTTTACAAAACAGAGGGACATAGTTAGATCGGGAGTAAATAGGTTTGCTTCATCTTTCTTATCCTTACAAAGTTTGATCGAGAAAAAAGAAAGTTTGAGAACCATGTTTGCTAGCACGTAATGGGATGGGTGCATATGGTCGAAGCAAACTAAAGGGAAAACTACATTTACCACGGTGATGAATGTCTCTTTTTGGAATGAGGTGACCCAATGTTTGAAGGTGTTTGCACCTTTGGTGAGGGTGCTTCAATTAGTTGATGGGGATAGAAAGCCATCCATGAGGTTTGTTTATGGAGAGCTAAAGAATGCAAAAGAAGAGATCAATGATGCATTAAATAATATTGAGAGTAATTATCGGCCAATCTTGGAGATTATTGATAGTAAAATTGAAGGGCGGCTTGATACTCCATTACATTATGTTGCTTATCTTTTAAGTCCTTACTACTATTATAAGGATTCAAGTATTGAGTACGATGTGAAAGTAATGGATGAAGTATTTACGGTTGTGGAGGCTTTCTTCCCCAATGACATTGACATGCAGAGTAAGGTGATAAATGAGGAGTTGGCTTCGTACAAGGCAAAAGATGAAGCTTTTGGTAAAGAAGTGAGAGTCAAAGCATGTCGGGTATCGATTGATGTTTTTAATTCAGGTAAAAATAAAGTATTCATTTGAATTATTTTGAAAAAAAAATATATAAAAATCTTATATTTCATTCAAACTATTTATGTTCATTTGTAGTTTCATGGTGGCGTACATATGGACATCATACACCGAACTTGCTAAAAATGGAAAAAATGATACTGTCATTAACCACTAGTTCATCCGGGTGCGAACGAAATTCTAGCACTTTTGAGGGGGTAAATATTTAACATTAGCTAAATTTTTGATTATTTTATTTTGTAATTATTAATATTAATTGATTTATTTAAATTATTTATATAGATTCACACGAAGAAAAGGAATAGACTAGATGTGAATCGATTAAACAATCTTGTCTATGTTTCCTTTAATGCCAAGTTGAAGAACAAATGCAAAAGGGAGAAGGATTTGAAATTGGATGTATTAGAAGCCAAAGATGCTATTAATGCACAATGATGAATTGTTGAGGGTGGTGACTCTGGTGATGATGAAGAAGTAGAGCCCGGTTCGGGGCTTACTTGGAGGATAGTTAGAGAAGCATCTGGGGCCGATGACATATTACAACCTCGAAAAAGCGCTAGAAATGTTAAATACAGAGAACTTGATGAAGATGATTTTGATTCTGATGAAGAACATAAGGATGATGGGATCGAATTAGATGAAGAAGAATTATATATTTAGTGTAGTTTAACTTTGTTAAAGGATGATGAACATGAACTTAATTAAATGATATTTTATATCATTATATGGTTGATCGAGTTTGATTAATGATTTTATGTTTATTACATTTTGATTGAATTTATATGATTTGGATTATTTATGAATTATGATGTTGGAAAATATTAGATTTTTAACTGTCTGCCGACTAATTGTCTAGGCCCCGCCTAGGTGCCCTAGGCTCTGGGTCGCCGCCCGACTAGTGCCTAGCGCGTTTTAGAACACTGTAAAACTAAGAGACTTGTAAGATACTCCCATTAATCGTGCATTAGATATGATCTAACAAAGGACACATCAAAACTATCTGTATGACAGTTAGTATAATTGTTTGACAATTAGTGTGTCTTTTATATATAATATTCATCTTTCGTAAATGATGGTTCCTTTATCAAAAGAAATTTATTAGAATGTCTAGTCAGTCTTATGCATATAGGATGATGGCATAATGAATACTATATTATGTGCGATTAAAGATATCAATTTAATCGTAATTGTTATGAATTATTTTGATACCATGTAGACCATAGGATGTGTCTTGAAACATGTTCTTCATTATCTTGGAGATATTAAGAACGAGTTTCTTATTCATGGAGAATATAATCCCCAACCATTAGGGTCATATTAGTTTTGAGTCTAATTATGACATTAGATGGTCTATGTCATATAAAGTCAGAAAAGATGCAGTGAGAGTATCACAAATGATTCTACTGAATTAGTGGAATTAGTTGTAACTTATGAAGTATTGACTTATGAAGTTACAAAGTGACCTTATAGATTAGAAGTTTTGATGTTAGTGTTGTGCTTGCGGTTGTCTGCATAATATTTTGGATTTGATCTCTAAATACATAGACAACTTAATATCTATAGCACAATATTGAAATCACATCTGAGTCATATTGATGTAGAACTTGGGCTCTACAAAATATGAATGATGATGGTTAATGGAAACGATTGGGTTTTTTGGACAAACTCAATTTGTTATAGCGGGCTTACTTGTTGTTGCCTACCTTTTGAGTGCTAGGTGAACTCTTGAGGGCCATGAGTATGTGATACACATTTAGATGTGTATATGGTACCGTGGATTGACACTAGAGCAAGTAGGAGAAATTGTTAGGGTTGGTGCTCGGACTGCCAATCCAGATCATATTTATGTCTGATTCATGAATACGAATAATTCATTTTTCCATAATATTACTTATTTAATGGTAGCACATCTTGTCTTTTATATACATATTCGATCTAATTACGATTAGATATCTAATTATGATTAGATTGAAACTAAATCTGATTTAGTGATACATGTATAGTAGACAAAGACCCTAGGATTTACAACGTAGTGCGCAGTTACAACGCAGTTTGTAATTGACATTGGGAAGCGTCACTATAAGTTGTATATCCTTAAATAAAGTTCCTGGTCAAGATTTACTAACACATGTTGGTTAGTAAAATCTGCTGAGACCAGTACATGTCGTATATCGTGACTTGGTCCGATGGTTTATCCCAATGAACCATGTATCTCGGGAGACTCGTATAGACATATAGATGTTTTTGTGATAAACACTGAATGACTCACTGAAGATTTCCTAATAAATGGTACACCAACGTCAATAGGTATCTTCTCGAGTTGAGCGAGCATAATGGTCCTCCGACTTGAGATACCACTGTGGATATATGAGACATCCTCCACACTTTGATGGCAGTCACGTCACCGATCTATTTAGATCAGACCTCCGCTTGTTCGTTGGGTGTGGACTGATACTCATGATATCCAGTGCATATCAAGATAGAATCCGTCAGTCCTGTGTACAGGGCATATGTATCCTACACATGTTTGCAATCTAGTAAATCCATGGTCGTGGTATAACCTCGGAAGCGAGTTCCGAGTGTTATTTAGAGATCGTAAATTTGTAAGTCGGCTATATTATACCTTAGGGATTTGACGTTCTTATCTATATCCCTGATATAATATGGATAGCCTGTGACGGAGGGATTATACGTATGTGATGATCTCGACTTACATAATTCAGCGAAATTATCTGTGGTCGTCATAATTTTCGAGTGGGTGAATTATGGACACAGAATTGGATTCCGTGACGGATAAACCTGAACTTAGAGAGTCCCACAATATGAAGTATACTCGTTGAGCACTTGGGCAATGCGTTATGAATAATATTGATTATTCATAATTTTTTATCGGATTAAATTAGTTAATTCGAATAGTTTAATGATTAAACGAATATTACACATGAGGGGACATTCTGTAATTTCCTAAATTAATGTGTATGTGTATTAGATACATAATTTGATTAAATATGCATTAGTTAATTATCAAATATTTTTGGGACATGTGTCAACCTTGAATGTATTTTAACATTTATTGTAAATGTAGAAATACATTATACATTTGATTAAATGGATTAATTAATTAAAATGTTAATTAATTTATTTATTAAATAAATGTGTTGGTATTATTAAGTATATAATTTACATGTATTAGACATGTGTAGTATGCTTTAATCAGTTGACATGTGGCACTTGTTGGCTTAAAGTGAGATTAGATATTTTCTTTATTTTTGGAATTGTTTTAAAATAAAAGAAAATTGTTTCTCTCTCCCACTAATGCCATATATTTGGCCAACTCTTATTTTTGGGAACTATTCCCATTTCTTCAACAACAAAGAGAGAGCAAAAAACCTAAGAAAGAGGAAATTTTGGTGGAATAAAAAACAAGCATAAAAACTTAAAGATTTGGAAATTTAAGGTAAGTTTCTTAATCATTTGGCTAGGAAATTGTTTCTTTTGCTTGGTGAGAATGCATGAGATGTATTATTTGATTTTCTCTTTTCTTGGACATGGTTTTGATTGTTGAATGATTGTTGGGAAGAATACAAGCATGTGTAAATATATATTGAACTAGATTAAGGTACTTTAGGTTCAATTTATTGTTGGACAACTTGGTTGTCATTCTAGAGTGTAATAACCACTCTTGTTATGCCTAGAATTGTTCTAGAGTTCTTCATGTGTGGTGGCTTTGAATGGATGTTGGATTAATTAGATTAATCTTGCTAAAATTAGATTGAAAGCATGATTTATGGACTGTTTTGTTCTAAATTTTAGATCTGGAAAATTTTGTTTTTTTTTTTTTTGTTTTTTTTGGTGATGAAAAATATGTCATTTGGATGTGTTGAATGTATATTGGGTGTTAGCATAATTTACGGAAAGTGTTTCGGAGTGAAAATATGCGAAAACGGTGAAAAACGGCGTTACCGGGTGAGTTTTCAGGCTTAACGGGTAATAGCTGTCCAAACAGTGAATTTGTCACTATTTGGGCAGCCCATGATATTCCCAAATATCATTGGGGCTGACCTGGGCAGCCCCCGTGTGTATTCGTTGATCGGTTCGGTCAAAAACGTGTTTTATGCTATTTTGCGGAAAAACGTTTTCGTAAAAGTTTTGCAATGTTTTCATTATTAATTATGTCGTTATATGATATCGAATAATATGTTTGGGTGAAATATGAATAAATTATAGATATACGATATCGAATAATTTATTCGGTAACTTTAAAAGTTTTAAAATTACGATTTCGCCTGAACCCACGCTTCCGCTGCGCCTGATCCCAACACAATGTTGTCAGTAATTTTACACTATACTTAGTATCATTTAAAAATTAAATATAATTAAGACACAAACACAATTAGGATCATTTAAAAATTAAATATAATTAAGACACAATCTAACAGTACAAAATAAACATAAAACAACAAAATATAACTCTCATAACTATTAATTTCTCATAATTGAAAGAAAATGAATTAACGTAAACATACTGTGGTGAATAAAGAAATTTAAGGTAATTATGCCACTGACTCCATGCATGTGAGGTGTGCCTAATTTGAGAAAAGAGGTCATCAATCATACCATTGGCTTGTCAAAACTTCCACATTTTGGTTTCCAGTTGCAATCCACTGAACTGAAGGGCCTATAATAGTTGGTGCTGGTGGGCTATTTGTCTGATAGCTATTCATTATTATAAAATTTCAGTACCACTACCCTGTATGTGCTTTAAATGTGCGAATCTGAATTTGTTGCCACGTATATGATAAACGGTAAATATATCTATAGTCATCATCCCTATATCTTATATCTTGTGAGTTATTTTGAGCCGTATGAACAATTTGATGTATTTTGCGTATGTTTTGTAGGTCCAGATCATAATAACACCAAATCAGACTTATCGAGTGAAAAATCCACAAAATCGAAATGAAAACGGGCCGTCTTCTGTAACCTAGAGTGCGTGTCGCGATACACCGTAATGTATTTTCGAGGGGCAGAATGTCAAGTTGAAGATGCGTCGCGACGCAGACCAATGCACGTCGCGATGCAAAGCAGAAGCATTTCGCGTCGCAATGCAAGTCCATGCACGCCGCGACGCGACCCCGATTCCTGGTGCAATAAGAATTCTAATTTTTTTTTTTAAATGAAAGCTCCCATCGGTCTCTATAAAAGAACAAGTCCGTTTTAAACCTAAAGGATCATACTTTTGGAGATCACAAAATAGAGAAACACACCCAAAATAAGGCAATAACCAAATATTCAACCAGTACTGAAGATTAGAGCAGAAGACCCCAACACAAGTTCCTTCTACCCTTTTCCCTTTCAGTTTATATTTATGAATTCTTATTTTATAATAATGAACTATTTACGCTTAATGAATAACACGATAACACGTGTAACTAATTCATTAGTGTAGGGTTGTAAAGGATCCTAAGCTCAATCATTAATTCAATTTGTATTTTTTTTTTATTCTTTTGAGTTTGTTATTATATTATTTATTATTCTCTGTTATTAATGTGTTTTATTATCTGATCACCAATAAAATAGGTGTAGTAAACCCTTAAGAACTTGTAAAAGGGAAATTGAGTTTAGTCTTGGTAATTAATAGCGCGTGATTGCATTCATTGAATCGATTTCCGTGGAGGATATGAATATACCCGCATGGCATGCATAACCAATATTAGAATTTGAACCTAATGAGTTTAGTTTAAACCAATTATCATATAGGCAATTGAATTAAATTATGCGTTTTTACTTGACCATTGGAAGATGTCGGTAGATAATTTAATATTTTAGATTAATAATTCATAACAAATACTCAATTGAATGAAAAGTGCAACAATTCATTGTTTGCGTGGTTAGGTGAAGTTACAATCATAGATTCTCTCTCGCATAAGATTTTCCAAAGTATTTTATTTTCTTTCTTTTTAGCTTTCTAATTAGTTAATTAAATTACTTCATTAAATCAATTATTTAGTTTTAGAAAAGTAGGTTTAGTTATGATATTAATAGCATAAATAATAAGTCCATATGAGTTCGATATTTTATATATTACTTGAGCAATGTGCGCTTGTGTAACGTGTAAAATCACGATGAGTATCATGTTACAGTACTTTTTCATATCCTGTACATGCTGCCTATGCATATTTTTTTAAAACTGTTTCAGCATTTGGTGCACATATTGGTTCATTGGCTTAAAATTCCTGAGCACAAACAATGCACAGCACATAGTAGAGAATCTAATGACAGGAACTAAACCAAATGCCAAGTACTCTTTTGAAGGTATTTTCACTGTTTTTCAGGACCACTTGCTCTGATGGTTTGATTGAAGAGTATTTTTCAGGACAAAGTAAGAGGGCCACAAAAATAAAAGTTACCCATAAGGCCTACGGCCATGGATCAGGTCTCTTATAATTATACGGCCTGGCGCCTGCAGTGGTGTAACATGTTCATGAATTACTCAATTCTGCAGCCAATGGCCTTGGTCACCTTTTCAACAATTTGATTGTAGATGGTTCTAGAAAGCTTGAATGTGTCTTACTTGATTCATGCTTGGGCTTTTGCTCTAGACCAGTGAGACCTGAAATATTCTATTGCAAGCTCAATCTGACTATGATATATATATATATATATATATATATATATATATATATATATATATATAAAAGGTCTGTGGTTATTTTCATTCACGTGAATAATTTTTATTATTGAGACTTTCCTTTATGCTGAATAAACTAAATACAAGTGGAGAAGATGACATTTTAACTGTTACTAAGGTGGAGCTAGTTCAAGTGTTAAATCACTGTTAGTGTTTCACCACAATATATATTTGACAGGTAAAGAATATGATGGAACCTTCCAATCCATTGAAGTGCAGGTCGCCTTCTTCTCAAAGTTGATTTTGGCTTTCCATCTTCATCAACTTCTTATTCACATTCACTGCTGTATGCAAATTGATTGTACTTACAGGTACAATGACCCACCATGTGGAAATATTATGACAAGAAAATTCTAAGCAACTTTACCATTTATGACAATAATTTAAGCAAAGAATATACTAGCCAAATTTGAACCCTTTGGTGGGTGTATTCAGAATTACACAAATCTCATCTCACTTCTGAGTTTTGACAGTGAATGATTAAAGATCAACATTCTATTTACAAAAAAAGGATCATATTTCCTTTTCTTTTTCAATTGTTGAAATGAAAAATGCTGAAGATGTCAATAGTCTTTTTGCTAGCTTTGAGTTTGAATAATATGTGTGTGCCTGCTAAAGTGTTTGCATATTCACTTCACTTTTGGCATTTTTAATGCAAAAGTGCTGTTATCCTTTATCCTTTCTCCCTATGTCTTTTTCTCTTATAGCTTCCTGGTATTAGAGTTTCAAATTTCAAGTCATTGCAAGACTGCCCCATTTGTCCTATACTGTATCTAATTTGGTAGTTAATTTAGTCTATGAAAAAAGATAAGACCGATAGGACAATAATTATGTACTAAATCGTTGCTTTAATAATAAAAAGCCATCACTAAAAGTATCCTCAAGGAATCCCAAGTGGTTGTCTCAGTAGTAAAAATTTTGGGCTTCAGTGGTTTGTTCCCTCTTAGGTTCATAGTTCGAATCTCACTATATGCATCTTCTTGGGGCCATGCCCCCGATGTCAAAAACCAATGACTTATCATAATATGTGGTGAGAAATTTTTGAGGACATGAAACACAGATCTCAAGGATTAATCGATGTGCGTAAGTTGTGCCGAATATTTCGTTTACCAAAAAAAAATCCTCAAGGACTTTTGTTTGAAATGTCTGATTCTTCTATAGCGCCTATCGAGTTCTAAATTCAAAACCAAAGTAGAGGAGCCAGTGTGAATTGCATTACCAAAAGCAAGAGCTTAACTTTGCCTTCCAATGTAAGTTAGGTGTTGATTACTTTTATTTTTCGTTATTAATATGATACTATTAACCACCTACCAAATGATAAACCTATATTACTTTCACATTATAAATTATGTACGGTAAAAAAATAAAATAACTCGTTTGAAAATACACACGTATGGCATTAAAATAGAAATTTGAAAGAGATGGGTAATTTGCGTGGAGTAATTGGTTAATCGTGAATAAAGTGGCACTTTAGTAATTTTCCACGAAACTGTCAACGGCACTATAAAATTTAAACCACCGTTACGGACCAACGTAATTTGTCCATATCAAAGGGGTATATACGTAAAAGCAAAAATCCAAGCAAGAGAGAATTAATTCCGGGTCCCACTCGCACAATTTTTGCCCGGAGAAGACAATTTCTATATAAATTGTTATTTTTCCCCTTTCTATTTTTATTGATTATTCTCAATACACACAGTGAGTAACTTCAATTTCGACGCTTTAAATTTTCTTGCGCTCCAAACATAAGCAAAAGAAAATTCACAAAACATTTTCTCGGAAAATCAATCAACAAGACATTTCACCTCTTTAACAATGTGCTATTGAATTTGAAAACCTTTCAGTTTAAGCAATGGCTAATAATTACAGAAATGGTGCTTCTAACAGAAGCTCTCTCACCAAGACGGAGAGGCATCTTTCAGTGAATTCCAATTCCAAGCCGGCTGTCAAGTCAAAGTCTTTACCAGCTTCTGGTCTCCGCAAGAGCAGTCCGGCTTCTCTCGGCTCCGCCGCCGGAAAAGACGATGTTGGAGGTTAGCTTGTTGGAGACTGAGATTATTATTATTTTCTTTTTAAAATTGGAGAGCTTACCGTTCATATTTTCATATGCTAAGTTTTGTTTTTTTCTTCAGATTAGGCTGTGTTTGGATGTCTCATGAAAATTGATTTGCTCACGCATTTGGTTTCAACTGCGAATGAATAGTAAAATGATGTTTTACGGATAAGCATGCCATTGATATTACTACAAGTAAAAATGTTATGCATCAAACTAGTAAAGGCACAAATGATAGATCCAGAGTCTAAACATCTCTGTTCTGCTACTTTGTTGCTGATTTGAAGATGGGATTGTGCTGTTAGAGTTTTGGGATTGCAGCTGTGTGAAACCGAGGATGATTATTTCTGCAATTTTATTAGTATTATTATTTACATGTCAAGTTTTGTGATTATATTTTCAATCATGTTATCATAACGATGACTAGAGCAAAAACAAGGACATCATTAGATTTTGATGTGTTTGTATTTTGAATCATATTTTCTCTGGGACTGTTGATGAGAAAGATGTTAAAATATGTTGGGAATTTTTTCTATAAATAAAAATTACTTATCATATGAAGAGTCGTGCCAGTTGGAAATATTTGGTAAGTAGGAAAGTTTGTTATTCATAATAAAAGAGATTACTGGAAGCCTTCAACATTGTGTTTCTATATGTGTTGTTTATTTTGTATTGAACATTTGGTGTTGCTGTTCTTGTTTGTAGTTCTTGGGAGAGTTAGGGTGGCTGTAAGATTGCGAACACGTAATGCAGAGGAAATGGTGTCAGATGCTGACTTTGGTGATTGTGTTGAATTACAGCCTGAGGTATACTGATCCGAATATTTTTGGATGTGGTTATCAATGCTTAACTATTTTCTGGATAGCCTTGTAATATATACTTTCTTTGCTCTGTTTCAGCTTAAAAGGCTGAAACTTCGGAAAAACAATTGGGATGCTGAAACCTATGAGTTTGATGAAGTGCTTACTGAGTTTGCATCACAAAAACGTGTTTATGAAGTTGTTGCAAAGCCTGTCGTGGAGGTGTGCCTATGTAAAAGATCTTCTTTCTGGAGTTCTGTAGTCAATTTGCATGAGTTTTTTTTCTTTTTCTTGTGTATTTTGGGATCATATTTAAGAAGTTGGATGTTCTTAGTTATTATTATTCTAGGTTATAATTATGGATGGTAGATTGCATTTAAAACTAACCATAATGGAACATGCATGGTAAAAAAAATCCACTGGTAATCTTGTCTTGGGAATTTTTACAAGGCAATTATGGAAATTTTCAGTTTATTCTATGGAAGCATTTGTTTTCTTCTTATATATTAGTAGGCTGTCCTCCTAGTGACAAGCTACTTTTGTTATTTTCTTCTGTAGAGTGTTCTTGATGGCTACAATGGAACAGTCATGGCATATGGGCAGACCGGAACTGGTAAAACATATACTCTTGGGAGACTTGGAGAAGAAGATCTGGCTACTCGTGGAATAATGGTCCGTGCTATGGAAGATATTTTGGCTGGTGTTTCTTTGGAGACTGATTCTATCACAGTATCCTATTTGCAGGTTTTTGGCCTTTTTATGCAGATCCTTTTATTTTTTTTGATCATGACATTGTTTTTAGTATCTTATTACATCTTCAAGGGTTATTGATTTGGGAGTCAGTGCAGATTTCATATTATTTATCATATCTTCCAATATCTTTTTATGAACTATTACAGAAGTTAAAATTATTGCTCTTGAAACTTTTGCCCAGCTTTATACGGAGACTATACAGGACCTTCTTGATTCTACCAATGATAACATTCCTATTGTGGAAGACCCAAAAACTGGAGATGTTTCCCTACCTGGGGCTACTCTGGTTGAAATTAGGGATCAACATAGTTTCATGGAACTACTAAAATTAGGAGAAGCTCACCGCTTTGCTGCAAATACAAAATTGAATACTGAATCATCTCGTAGTCATGCTATATTGATGGTAAATTTATTAATTAAAATTTTTTGCAAGTTGTTGGCAGTTGTTTGAACTTTTTCCTCTTTTTTTTTTTTTTTTCTTCGTTAATTTTAGTGGAGCATTGATCAATATCTTGAAATGCTGTAGGTACATGTAAAGAGGTCCATTGACGGAAGAGGTGTAGCTCATTCAGGTGAAAATGGCCATAACACCCACATGGTGAAAACTCTTAAACCACCTATTGTTCGAAGGGGAAAGCTAGTTGTTGTAGATCTTGCTGGTTCAGAGCGCATTGATAAGTCAGGTTTATGCATGCAAATAACTGAACTCTGTTCCTTTCCCCTTCCTCTGACTAAGTGATTATATGCATTATGTTCTCTTTTAAGGTCCAGTTCATTTTCTTTATGAAAAGCTACATTATTCTAGTTGCAAGTTGCCAAAACTTTCAATCGATATTGATAATTCGGGGTTATCCTAAGTTCTGACCCTATGCGGAATTACAGACAATAAGCAGGACAAGTCCTGTTACTGCTACTATGGAATTGCAACAGGCAAATTAACAGGCAACCACAATAACAAATAAATAAAATATGCTGCAAATATAAAAACAATAATAATAATTAAAGCAGCAAATATAATCAAATCACACAAAATCAACACAAGTAATTTTGGTGACGAAGTGGAAAACTCTTCCGAGTAAAAAACCACTCCGGGTATATCGGCTACCAGCCCAATCCACTATATAGAGATAAACTTACAGCGATGGTCAAGACCCATGGTGACAACTTCACCGACTCAAGTACCTCAATACTGCAAGAACTCAAGGCAACACTTTAAGTCCGCAACCTACGGTTTTCTTCAGAACCTCTGAAGTCTCTGAGTAGATTGTATCACTTCGAACGCCGGAACTCCGACTACCAAACTTCCTCCTAAAGAACTCTTAAGGATTAGGGAATTTGGGTTATGATGTGTTGAAGGTTTATCAAAGATGGAATCACACCATTAATGAAGAAGACAAGAAGATGAAGAAGTCTTCAATGGTGGATTCAAAGAGAGTTGAAAGCTTTGAGAGTATTTGGCTCAAGGGAAATATGCTTCAACATCTGAGAATGGCGGCTAAGGGTTATATTTATAGGTAGGGTGAAAACCTAGGGTTTTGCAGGCCAAAAACGCGTTCAGATCGCAGTCGCGTTCGAACGCTTACTAGAACGCTACACGAACGCGCCCTTTCTGTGAAGACTCGTTCGAACATCAATCGAACGCACAACGAACGTGAGCTCTCTGGAATGCTCCCGTTCGAACCCCACAAGAACGTGCCTCGAACGTTTGCTCTCTGGAATGTTCCCGTTCGAACCCAATAAAGAACGTGCCACTAACGCCACACGTTCGAACCCACAAACGAACGCAGCACTAACGCTAATCGTTCGAACACTGCAACGAACGCACCACGAACGCATGTCTGATGCACATCAGCCAGAAACCAGTCCAATTGCACAAAGATCTTCACGACATATTACAACTCAATTGAACTTATTTTGTCACGGACACATGCCAATAAAAATGGAACTCACAGATATGTTTGTGTTGGTTAGACTTTTTGCTTTCTTTTTCTGTGCAGCAAGATTGTGCTGATAATGACATGCAGCCTTGTAAAATGTGTAGTTATTAATAGATACTGAACTATACAATCTAATGCATTACATTTTACTGATAATCAGATATGTTAATGAAATTATATTTCCCTGATAATAGCATTTTGTGAATTTCACATTAGCTTGTGTTGACAGCACCTCTATACATCTTTAGTGTATGCTGAATCTAAAGAACATGTGAGTAATGGAGTGTGGTTATCTGCAATGATTCAATAAAATCATATTTGGACCCCTAATCACTAATCGTTGTCTTTTATTCCTCTGCCATTAATCTCAGAGATGTGGCTTATGTGAAGCTAATTTCATGTTCTTTTAGTCTTGCAATACCCTTCTGGTATGGTTTATTTGGTGTTCAAATCTTCACATATTGAAGTTAGATTGCAATTTTGTAGGGAGTGAGGGACATTCACTTGAGGAAGCCAAATCTATCAATCTCTCCTTAAGTGCATTAGGGAAGTGCATTAATGCACTGGCAGAGGGGAGTGCGCATGTTCCAGTTCGTGATTCAAAGCTAACTAGACTGCTTCGGGATTCATTTGGAGGTATGTTGAGTGTTTTTATTTGGTTTGTTTTAATAGATAAAATATTGATAGCTTCAGTTATGCGAAGCTTCCTTAAACTAAATTCCTAGTTATCGACTTATGGATGAGTGTTTTGAGTATGGCTTCATTGACCTTGTATAACAGGCAATTTGGTTGGCTTGACGTTGTGAATTTTAAACAGGCACTGCGAGGACATCACTGGTTATTACAATTGGTCCATCTCCACGTCATCGAGGAGAGACAGCAAGTACTATACTGTTTGGACAGAGGGTGAGTTCCCAAAAATGTCTAGATGCCCCTCTGAACTAGTTGTGCAGTCATCATATGCTCTCTCTTTTTTTTTTTTTTTTTTTTTTGAAAGTTTTTGAATAATATAGATAGCAGATAGCTTGTGCCTTCTGACTGCTCTGAAGAAGTTAAAATGTTTGTCTCTTGCAGGCTATGAAGGTAGAGAATATGTTGAAATTAAAAGAAGAATTTGATTACAAAAGTTTGGCTAGAAGGCTCGACGTACAACTAGACAAACTCATTGCGGAGCATGAAAGGCAGCAGAAAGCACTTGAGAATGAAATTAAAATAATCACTATTGAAGCTAAAAATCAGATTTCTGAGGCTGAAAGAAATTATGAAGATGCATTGAAGGTAAGAGCTTGTATTGATATTATCTTAAACGTGAGTTTTGTTTCTGTTCATGCATGCTTGTAAGGGGTGTGGATGTGTCTGTGTTTGTTGTGGGTGTGCCCGGCACATGTGCGTGCTGCTTGTGTGCTTTTGTGGGAGAGAGAGGAGAAAAAATCATTGTCACAGGCCTATAGCAGCATATTTGCATGTATTGATGCAGAATTTAGGAAAGAATTCTTTTGGTCTAATGATTCCTTTGTAAGAGTTCTTATATTTAGTGGTCATCTTATAATCCTATTTGTTAGTAAAAGGCGGCGCCTTTGGCCATTTACTATTTTTGTCATTTTAGACGTCTTTGGGTCTAAGTTGATAATTGGATAATTAATTTTGTTTCTAGTTGATTGATGTTGAGGTTTTTTTCTTTGTTAAAAGATTCATAATTCTCTTGATTTTAGAATCAAAATACTACTAGGATTAGGAAGTCTGTGGATAACTATGTAATCTTGATTTTAGAATCAAAATACTATTAGGATTAAGAAGTCTATGGATAACTATGTGATCTATGAATATAAACTACCCATTGGATTTGTGGTTATGTAGTAGCAAGAGTTAGATTAATTCTTGATTTAGTGTTTTCTGAAATCGGTGTTCATCTGCAGAAAGAAAGGGTGAAATATCAAAAAGACTGTATGGAGTGTTAGGTTAATTCCTGATTTAATGCATGTTGAAATCTGTGTTCTTCTATAGAAAGAAAGATTGAAATATCAGAAAGACTATATGGAATCGATAAAAATGCTTGAGGAAAAATGGGTGTTGAATCAGCAAAAGCAAGGCAGTGACAGAATCATGGTCAGATACAAAGATGATTGTTCAGATGTAGCATCAAATTCAAAGGTAAATACTAGTCGGAACTATGTATTGCTTTGTTTTTTTTTAGCAAACCTTGACTGAGGTAATTTTCCTGAAAAGGGAATTTATTGAAAACTTGATGGAATCATTTATACCTTGTACCATGTAATGCAGGTAAAAGAAATGGTGTATTTGTGTTACCATTCTTTTGATTGTCATATAATTCCTGTATGTGGAGTGGAAAAAAAACCAACACTTCCATCATCACCAAGCCCTCTGCAAAAGCAAATATTCTGTTTCATTATGTTGTCTTATTATGGTGTATTATTTTTATCCTAGTTTCTGTTATCAGTTATATTAAATCCATTCCTGAACTGAAAAAGGTAGCCCTTTTTGTCTTGGCAGCCATCCCCCTCTATGACAGCTGTAACAATCAGAAAACCTTATGTGAGTTCTCTAGGTGGAAATTTTTTGTGGAAATGATTATTGAATGTCCATTACCTAGTCTTAGAATAATCCTTAATGCAATCCATTTAAATACCAGTTATTGTCATGAATACCTTAGCAAGTCACCATAAAATGAAAGCATTAGTAAGTTTGACATTTCCTTTATTAAAAAATTCTAATCACTGGATGGCTTATGCTGTGGAAGCATATCTTTTGGCATATTTCATGGTGTGGAAAGATTTCTTTGACAGATTCATTCTTCATCATGTCATATATCTATGGTAAAAGCAAAAAAAGCGAGCAAGTTTGTTTGTTTTCTCATTTTTTATTTTTTTTTAATTTTAATTTAAAGAAAAAATGCTTCTTGTATTGACCATCCTAACAGCATTTTTGTTTTATATGCTGCTCACAACATTAAGTTTCAACCTACTGATTTGCGACTCAGTAATTGTTATGAACTAGTCTTCAAGTTTCTCTTACAATGTGGATGCTCTAGTCAGTAAAGTAGACACTGTTTTAAGTCTAATTTTTATTTTATCCCTTTATTCCCTTTCATTATTAGTAATGGCCAATTTGGCAAACTCTCTTAACATGCCTCAACCATTTTTTGTTCTGTTACACAGGGTTCCATGGCTTCCATTGTTGAGGAACTTGCTGAGGTGAAAACATTGCTTATGAAAGAAACTCAATTAAGGAAAGGTGCGGAAGAGGAGGTTAATAGTCTCAAAAGTCAAGTAGCTCAGTGGAAAAGATCAGAGGTATTTTTGGTGCCTCCCCAGTATTTTTATTTTTATTTTTATTTTATATTTTGGCCTTGTCTTCCCTTTTTACTCTACTCCAATCTATCCTTTGCATCAGTCTGTTGTTACATAGAGCTATTCTTTGATGTAATAGGCATCGGGAAATGCAGAGATCTTTAAACTTCGCCAGATGCTGGAAGATGAGGCACATCAGAAAAAGAAACTTGAAGGGGAAATAGCACTACTACAGAGTCAGCTGTTGCAGATAAGTTTTGAAACTGATGAGGTACGCTGTGTACAGAATCTGTTTGCATGTTGTGGCTTAGTTCTTAGTCTTTATTGTTTCCATGTTAATTACCCTTCAATAGCATCTTTCCATTCCCTCCCCTTATTCGTTAGCTGTATTTCCATCTTTATGAAGTGTTCCTTATTCAATGGATCTTTTAGTACATGAGGTAGATAATCAAGGTTATACAGTTGTTGGACAAATAGATGTTTTATGGAAATTGGCTGGAATTAGATGCTTATTGAGCAAGCTTTTGAGATCATAGTTATTCTCAATCCTGGCGTTTCTTTAGTCTTTATGAAAAAATGGCATATATTAGTTTCCTACAGAAACTCTCTTATCTTCTATTTCAGTTTAGCATAAATGAATTAATTGTTAGATATTTTTCAAGATAAAAGGTATTGATGTTTGAAAAGCTACTACACTTATTATGGTCCTCTGTGTACGCTCCTTACAGATAAATTATATTAACTGATTTCTGTGAGTTTACAATTGAATTTTGACATCATTTATAACTTGTTGAACCTCAAATGTCTTGCATTGTTGATATTGAGGGATTAAAACTTTTCGGATTGATAACTTCAAGAGGATAAACAGGCCTCCCGGAATGTTGCTTCTATCATTTTTAATGCACACATGTAGCTGCACTTGTGTAGTATATCTGATCTCAATTTGGACTTATATATACACTTTTGTAGACTAGAAGAAGACTAGACAGAGATGAATCTGGCAAAGATCCTTGCGGTCTAGATTCAATTATGACTCAAGTTAGGCAGCCACGGCTCAAAGATTCAGGAAATGGAGAGAAGGCCTCTATCGCCAAACTTTTTGAACAAGGTTTAGCAAGTGCCTGATTATCAAATATAAATTTTACCCTACTTTAGTTATTCTTTTTCCTAATAGTCTGATATACCTGCAGTGGGATTGCAAAAGATCTTGTCATTGCTTGAAGCAGAAGATTCTGATGTGCAAATTCATGCTGTGAAAGTGGTGGCGAATCTTGCTGCTGAAGGTGCCCTTCTACTTGACTCAATGTTTGTCTTTAACTTCTCATTGTTGTATCATCAGATTCTATCTAATTGGCATTTGATACTAAATTAACATGCTTTGAACTGAGTCATTGGCATGTATTAATATTCAAGTTGTTTCTTATTGCTGCATTCTGTACTTGTTTATAATGAATCTTACAGGATATGACTATTGAGATTCTTGATTCTCCTTTTTTTTTTTGAACTGTTAGTTCCTTCTGTTAAAAAACATGTTTGTTCCATAA
This sequence comes from Zanthoxylum bungeanum, assembly GCA_019454045.1. NCBI lineage: Eukaryota > Viridiplantae > Streptophyta > Magnoliopsida > Sapindales > Rutaceae > Zanthoxylum > Zanthoxylum bungeanum. The sequence continues at coordinate 296,590 of SKCR01025371.1, forward strand.
AGTTTTGAGTGAGGCCATATAAACTCATGTATGTAGCCACCATATAAACTTGTGCAGAATCAAATCAGGAGAAGATTGTAGAAGCCGGTGGTCTTACATCCTTGCTGATGCTGCTTAGAAGCTCTGAGGATGAAACCATACATAGAGTTGCTGCTGGTGCAATAGCCAATCTTGCAATGAATGGTATTTTGAATTGTGAATTTTAAATATATATATATATATAGATTGCTTCTTTTCATTTCCTCCTTGATTTTCTCCTTTCTTATATGTATGATTTTCTGCTGTCCTGTCAGAAACCAACCAAGAACTCATTATGACTCAAGGAGGCATTGGTTTGTTGTCAATGACAGCAGCCAAAGCTGAGGATTCGCAAACCCTACGAATGGTTGCTGGAGCCATCGCTAATCTCTGTGGCAACGGTAAACTGCTAGACATAAATTTCATTCTAAGCTGTTTTTCTGGGAACCACGTAAGAGAAATTTTTGATTCGAGGGGCATGAAGAGGTTGTTCAATGTTTAAACAGAAACGCTGTTCCTCCAATAAGTGATAAAAGTTTTTTTTTTTTTTTACCGCAAGTCAAATTTATTTAAGGTTCCTTTACAAGGTATTCTGCTCATGATATTTCATTGTATAGATAAGCTGCAGGCGAAGTTAAGAGGCGAGGGAGGTATCAAGGCTTTACTAGGAATGGTTAGATTTGGACATCCTGATGTTGTTGCACAAGTTGCTCGTGGAATAGCAAACTTTGCAAAATGCGAGTCACGAGCCTCAACCCAAGGTAATTGATAGTTCAGAAAAGGCTTTCTGTAAGTTTGTTGATTTCATGACTGTAACCTATAAATTGTTGCTCTGTTTATCATATGCTACAACCGAACCATCACCTTCCCTTTTTAGTTGATGGTGTTTGTAACATGTTTAACAGATATCTGACATATACAAAAATATATAATGATTATCAGGTGCGGCGCCCATAAGTTATAACGTGCAGATTTCATTATGCGGATCAAAGACAAAACCATCCATTATAACTTTCTGAGCGCCTGCAGTGGAACCCCACTATAAATATAAGGATTTTGTGTCACATATGTAATCTAATCTTTTTGTTGGTGTTCAAATGAGACAGGAACTAAAACTGGAAGATCTCTTCTAATCGATGATGGTGCACTTCCATGGATCGTACAGAATGCTAACAATGAAGCCTCACCAATTCGGCGTCATATTGAGCTTGCACTCTGCCACTTAGCACAACATGGTAAGCTTGCCACTTTTTCAAATTTTCAACTGATCTTCAATTTTATGCGGTTATGTGAAGGCTTAATTTACTACATTTCAGAAGTGAATGCAAAAGATATGATTCGTGGAGGTGCCTTGTCGGAGCTGGTGCGCATCTCGCGAGACTGTTCAAGGGAAGATATAAGAACTCTTGCACATCGGACCCTAACTTCCAGCTCATCTTTTCAAGCAGAAATGAGGCGGCTACAAATAGATTATTGACAGATTAGTCCAATAACTATATGGACTCAGAAGTTTGGGGATTTGGTGGACAATCAGATGAACCAATCCAACTGGATCTTTTATACTCTTTTCAGATAAACAAGCAGGACGGCCGCATTCCTGGGGGCAATTAGGTTTGTAGTCCTAATTTATGTAGGTAGATGATTATACATGAAGCTTCTGATTGTTGTCTTGTGACTTATCCCCGTGTAGATTCTAATCAGAGTATAAACCGATTTGTATACGAGTTTAGGGGAGAAAGAACTAACCTTGTAAAGAAAATAAATCGAGATTAAGGTTAGGGTTGTAAGCATGATTTGTTTGAGATAGAAGCAGCTTTTCATATGATATGATGGTTTCCCGTTTCAATTTTCTGCAAATGGTAGAATTTCTGTGCGTACAAGTAGTGTCATATTTATTCATTCAATTGTTTTGTTGTATGTTCAGAAGAAAAAAGACTAAAGAATGTATCAATTTTATGTATAAAATCTTAATTTTAACATTTTAGCATTTGTACTTTTGTTTTAGGTTATAACTTGGCAGCTCCTATAGAGTTGAAAATCCTGTCCCGATCGGAGCCCGTACAGTTATAATAATTAAATTATGAACGTCGGTGCAATTGCAACGCTATCAATTTCAAGATTGTATTGATGACAGCAACGCGTTTTGACCATTATGTTCAAATGCTAATAAGCTCAAGAAAAGAAAGCCCTAGGGTTTGTTTATATTACGCATGAATCACATTGCATGTAAATGTAGGTTGTTAGAAATTAGGATTGATTTTATAAGCTTTTAGTTTTATATAAAATTAAAATTTTGATTATCTATATAGCAATTCACCCCTAGACCAAGACATGCAACTAGTTTAAAAAAAAAAAACCAGTGTGTGGTTATCAATTATAGAGTTAAATTATGCTGGGGTGCTTGGTAGCATAAGATTTAAGATTTGATTGTTTAAGTCCTAGGTTCAAATTCAGTGGTGCATTTTTTGTAAGAGCCTAGGGCAACCGGGGGTTTTACCTGTTCCGTTTAAATCTAGATCGAGTGGTTTGACAGTGAGATTTCCAATATTTCTAAAAAAAAATAAATAGAGTTAATTATTTCTCAACATGATTCCAGAAAAATCATGCATGGCTGCATGCAATCATAGGCACAGTTTGGAGATAAAACATTTAGAGCCAAATAATAATTATACAAATCAAATTTGAGCCATTGACTCAAATTTCATTATATCTCAAGCCCGTGCATCAGATTTGTGTCAAAATGATATCTCGAGCCACTACCCAGACCCAATCAAAGTGGGTTCCAGCCACTGGATAATCAAGCCTATACTCAAAGCTCGCTTATGATCCCATGAGTTCACCATACATCCCCCAAGGGATAGAGCTTACACGACTCAACAAGTCTCCAACAGACCCTACTCATGCTACTCAATGTCCCAGTCGATGTTGCTTCATATTATACAGTACCCCAGTAGAGATGTCCAGCCAGTCTACACATGACTAATTCATTCTCAATAAAGAAACTAAGTATTTGGATCGAGACATAACACCTACAAACATAGTGATATAATCCAATTACCATAGGGATTACACATAATCTCAGATATCTAGGCACTCCTAATTCGACCCTGATTTAACTATCATTTCTTAGATAGGTTTGCAATACGACTCTTCTAAGGAATCCTAATCCGACTTGAAGGCTACTTCACAACCTATAAAATGAGAGGGGGTCCAAGGGGTTGGATCATTCAAGCTTTTGCTCTCACTCGAGTTCTCAAAGCATACATAACTCCCTAAATATCAGTCTACCGCCCTCATGACAATCAACGAAGGTCAAGGTAACTCTCTGCTTTACTCTTCATTTTTTTTCGTTTGTCATCATCACTGATTTGAACGTCGAACTGCCTACGACATCCACCACACTGATGGGTAGTTACTTTATGCTCATTTTGCCTTTATTTTGCAGAACCGCTGGTGTTCCCATCATACAAAATCTCAATTCTAGGTTTCAAACGAATTTCAGCGTGAATAGTAATAAATAACAATTTTAAGACAAATAATAACACGACAAGATTACTTTGATATCTCAATCCTTTTCAGATAAACCTCATGTTTTTCTATGTTCGAATTCCCTTTAGTGAGGAAGAATGATGGAAGGGGTTGACCTGAAAATGAACCATCCTTAAAATTTAATTTTGACTCCACTCCTGAGTCTGGAACACACAGTAAAATCCGCTGGTGAAAAAATGAATAAAGAGGGAGAACAATCTAAGAGGGATTTAAAAATAAATTCTCGTATTGGTTGAGAATAATTCATAAATCAATCATATAAAGCATTATAAAAATAAAGTCTTTAGTGTCGAAAAAAATTGACGCTAAAGGTTATTGGTGTCGAAAATTTTCGACGCTAAAACGTGGACGAGAAAGACAATTATCATCGAAATAAAAAATTTCAACGTTAAAAGTATAACATTTTGCGTCAAAAAAATTTCGAGGATAAATTGTAATTTTCGACGCTAAACCACGTATTTGGCGACGAATATTTTGGACGCCAAGTAAATTTGTAATTAATAAAAAACTTATTTATTTTTCTTTTAGCGTCGAATATTTCGACGCTAAAAGTATAATATTAATATATATATATATTTATATATATTATTTTATTACTTTTAGCGTCAAATATTTCGAAATAAAAGGGCATACGAAAATTACTATTACACATTGACATTATAAATTAATTTCAAACTAATTTCATTACAAAATTAATTAATTTTTTAGAAAACATAAGAACATTATTACAAATTTGTTATGAAAAATTATAACAATGATATCTTTATTGATATAAAAATAAAATTATAAAATTTATCACAACAAAAAATATAAAATAATAAACAAAATGATAAAATATAATTTTTTATATATTTTCTCCATCTTCATTTTCATATTCTTCATCTTCACTTTCATTTGTTTTTCATTTTCTTCACTATCTTCATTTTCACCATTTATTCATCTTCATATTCCCATACCAAAAAAAAAAAAAAAAAAAAATTAGATGTTAATATAAAATATAAAAAATCAAACAAAACACTTAAGAAAAAAGAATTTTAGAGAGGAAATAAGAGTATGAGAGAAAGAAAGTGAGAATAGGAGAAATGAAAGAACAAATGAATTTATAGGAAAAAAATAACATTTAGCGATGAAATGATCTTTAGTTGCTAAAGGTCCTCAAATAGCGAGAATTACTTCCGCTAAAATTTTGATCTTTAGCGTCGAAATTTTTGACTTTTAACGTCGAACATTCGTCGCTAAATGTCAAAAATTTAAATCTAATTTAATTAGACGATAAATTCAAATTTTAAAAAGCGGAATTTCGATAAAATTTAAATTTAGCCTTTAGCGTCGAAATATTTGACTTTTAGCATCGAAAATTCAAATTTTAGAATGTGGGAATTCGAAAAATTTAAATTTACCCTTTAGCGTCAAAATAATTTTTGGACACTAAAGGGTCAACCCTTTAGCATCTAAATAGAATTTCGATGCTGAAGGTTAGAATCTTTAGCGTCAAACAACTATTTCGACGCTAAAGATGCAACCTTTTAGCGTCGAATCAAAAATTTTGACGTTAAAACCCTCTAGCGTCGAATTTATATTTCGAAAGGTTAGAACCTTTAGCGTCGAACAACTATTTCGACGCTAAAGGTGCCGCCTTTTAACGTCAAATCTAATTTTGATGCTAAAGGGTTACATTTTAACGTCGAAATTTAAATTCGACGCTAAAGGGTTTATTAGCGTCGAAATTTTTTTTGACGCTAAAGGTCTATTTTCTTATAGTGAAGGGAAATTATATGATGATGTCCATCTTTTTTTTTTGAAAAGTAATATATTCCATAAAACACTACAAAGAGATAACAAAGTCTGGTATGGATCCTGTCCACACCTTACAACTTGGGTTGTCAACAGCAAACTTAGCCAATCCATGAGCTTTCATATTACAATATCTAGGGATGTAACTAATATTAGCATCTCCCAATTTTTGAGCAACTCTACGGATCTAAGAAATCACCCAACTGATTTCATTTTCATTGCAACTTAGCCCCGTGGCAAGACGCACCACATTTAGAGCATCAGTTTCTAACAACAATGGCTTCAAATTCAGTTGATCCGCAATTCTTAGGCCCAACAACATTGCCTCCGCTTCAATAAATTCCACACTACCCGTAAATTTTGTGGGTTGAACTGCAGCCGCAACCACCTCTCCTTTGTCATTATGAAAAACAGCTCCCAAACCTACATGATTCTTAGTCTTGTTTGTCGCCGCATCTACATTAACCTTGAACCAAGCCGTCGGGGGCAATGTCCACTTTAGTCTCTCCGCTCTGTGTTCGTCCATACCATCAGGTTCCTTACGCATTCGTCTATAAGATTCGTAATTGTTTTCAGCTCTATTCATGATACACCAATGCGCCTCCACTTTCTTTTCAAAGATAAACTGGTTTCTTGCAGCCCAGAGTGACCACATCAGAGAACCCATCTTCTCCAGCTCATCCCTTCTTTTATTAGCTTTAGCGTAACATAATAGACTCCAGAGATCCCCAAACTTGCGCTAACTTCTGCCCATATCCCATTCCGGTGACTTCCAGACATGTTCGATAGCTTTGCAGCTTACCAAAGATGCTTTCGGCATCCCTACCGCATCGTTGGCATTATGGAGATTCAATCACGTTCTTTTTAAAAGTTTAATATTGTTACAATACTTTTTACTATAATTTTTCACCCAAAATTTCAAAATGTAACAATTTTCATGTCGAAAATTGATAATTTTTACAAGATTTCTAGTAAAAAAAAAAAAAAGCACTTTTGTAACTTTATGAAAAAATTAAACACTTTTACAACATCGAATGGAAATTGATAATTTAAAAAATATTATAATAATTTCAGACTTTAAAAAATTAATAATTTCCGTAATCTTGAACTAACTCTTAACTCTAATCCTTCAATTAGCTTTTGAATATATGTATGAGCTTATATTAGCCATCAATTCTCATTGTATTGGCCAACGGTCTACTTTAATCAATTAGGGTATGTCTATGGTACCCAAGGGTATCACATACCCTTGGGTATCAAAAATTTATATTCAATGCAACTTTGAACATTGAACATGCAACTTTGTGTATTAAACATGCAAATTTTATCAATAAACATGAAATTTTTTAAAATATGAAATCAGTTGTATGTTTATTGGTAGAAGTTGCATGTTCAATGCTCAAAATTACATTGAACATGCAACTTTGAACCCAATGGTATTTGATACCCAAGGGTATCATAGCATTACCCTATTAAAATACACGTAATAATATCACTAAATAGTATATAAATTGTATCTAGTCCTACTGGGGAGAGGAATGGAATGTGGGCACTATAAATTCTCCCTCATACGCCAATCACAAAGCATAATTTAGAAGGATATCATTCTTGCCTAGAATAAAGCCAAGTGAAAGAAGCTCCATGAATAAGGATTATCCATATAATTTTCCCATCTTCCATAACTTTCCATTATTATTTTCTTTGTAATCTTTCTATTTTAGCATTCTTAGGATTGTAAAGATACAAATATTGTTTGGTCTTAATAGTGCAATTCGTGAATCTATCAAGGAGGATCTATTTTGTAATATATTGAATAAATGGATTCAATTAACTATATCTCCATCTCTTTTGTTCTTTTTATTTTCTTTATTATTCAAGAACGTGTCATTGTGTGTCAAGAATACATTAAGATCTAATCTTGGCTTTCAAGATTGTATTTATTCTAATTAAGAATCCTAAGTAAAGGTAACTCACTGCCTTGAAGACATCGTTGAGTCAAGAAAATGTGCCAATTGCAATGGCACGAGCAAGCGAAGGTGGGGTAGTGAGGATTTGGCTTAACCTAAGGATCGTAATCGAGGTCCCTAACAATTGGTCATTTCATTAAGAATAATGATAGGTATACACTCAAATACTATACCTTAGTTATAATAATTTAAATTTTTTGATTTATTTTTCAATTTTTATTATACTTAAGAGTGTATTTTTGGATTTGTGGTTTGGGTGTATATTCATTATTCTCGTAAGAAAAATATCCAAATATTATGGTGGGCGTGAGAAAAAAAAAATAAAAGCTTGGAACAGCTGGACGAGCATAGCAAAGAGGTGCCTTGAAAACACGCATGTGGTGGACTGATGTTTCCAAATTTATGAAAATTAAATACCTATTGTAGCAAAAAAAAAAAAAAAAATCTATTTTTTTATCGGTGAGGAATCACATATTTTAAAACTCATATAATGATTCCAAAACTCAAGGCCGCCTCTGGCATTGGTTGTGAGGGGTAATATTATTACTCGGGTCTTTATCTTTGTTAATTATCTCACGTCGGAAGAGATTGAATCTTCAATTAAATATGGGGTGTACCCCCAAAATTTGATAAAATGACATATATTTATCCCAAAATTTAGTAAAAAAATATATATACATCCCCAGAATTTCATAAAAATTACATTTTTAGAATTTAGAGAAGGGACGAGAACTGTAAATATTTTAATTTGACAAAATAATTTATGTTAGTTTTTTTAGCCATTAAATGAAATTTTAGGAGGGTAACAATCATTATTATGAAACTTTACGGGTGTATATGTCCATTTTTGAAAACAATGAAATATATTTGTCCATTTTATGAAATTTTAAAGATGTATATGTTCCTTTTTGAACAACTTTTTTTTTTTTTTTTTTTTTTGAAATCGTTGGAAGCCCCGCCACCAAACCACCCATTTTAGGCCGCGGCGCAGGTAAAACCTCCGGCTACCCCAGGTTCTTACAAGAAGTTGCACCCCCTGGACCCTTCACCACCAAGCCACACCCCTTGGGGCTCCTTTTTGAACAACCCTAAACTCTTAAACTAATTTTTGTGTTTCATCTGTGACCCATGTGCTACTATAACCCTGAAGCAATTAGCTTTTTAAATCAAGTGCTAACTTAGCATGGGCCAACTCTCTTCTTCCTCTCCCTTGTGTAAGATGTGTAAAAATCCCATGACTAAAACCATGCGTTTGAGGAAAACGAGAAGATGGCATGCAAGACAATAAGCTTGGTGATAAGAAGAAGAGGTCTAATCTACAGTCTGTCCACTAAGATGGCCACCAAATGGTTAATTAGCTAGTTAAACTACTAACATAAGTTGTTAATTAGTATATAAACTACTAACATAAGTTGTTAACAAATTATTAGTTAACTAACAAAAAAGAAGAAAAAAAATGAACAGGAAGATAAGTGAGATGACGATATAAATGTAGTAACCAACACAATGCACAAGGTTCTCGTTATAAAAAAGAATGGATGAGTCTTTAAGATGATAGAAGAAAGAAGAGGAAGAGGATAAGTGATATGGTGTGTGGGATGGGAATTATCATTAGAAGAATGGATAAGAAGAGTCTTTTTTCAAGATAGAAGAAAGCAAATGGGTATTAAAAGGAATTGTCCAATGCAGAGAATCAAGAAAGCAAAATGTTTTCCTTGATTGTTGAAAGCAAATGGGTATTAAAAGGAATTGTCCAATGCAGAGAATCAGAAATGGGTTTTGAATTTTGATAATCAGCTGCCCCAATCCCCATTCTCTGAACCTACATTGTAAGAAAGAAAGAGAGAGAGAGAGAGAGAGAGAGAGACCACTTTGTGTCCAGGTTGTTGCCTTTAAGTTTGCCTCGAAAAGGAGCTTGTTCAGAGCAGTGCACGTGTCAACTAGTACCCAAATATTTTCATGTCTCCACCATGATCTATATGAAACCCTAAAACTGTCTAATAACTAAGAAAAATGAAAAAGAAACACATGGAAACTATTAAGCCCATACCTCTTTGCTTCTCATTGCCTTTAATTCAACATCCTTTGACCTAGTTAAAATTTATTGTATGTTCCTTTTTCTGCCTAGAAGTTGCAAAAAAAATCCATAGAGATTGAAAAGATTATAGTGTTAATCTATGAATTAACAAAGAACAATAAATGGGGACTTCATAAAAGAATTTGAGAAGAGATTATATATTGTTGAAAGAGTTGAGTTGTTAAAGAGTGATATCAAAAGAGAATTTGGGATCTCACTGAGTAATATCCAACAATTTACACAGTAGTAGTACTCCTTCAATCAACTTGCAAGCATAAATAACCTAGTCTCATCAAATCTGAAACAAAGACTACTTAAATGATTTATTTAAAAAAAAAAATACACCTAGCTAGAATAAAAAGGCTCGACAAAGTTAAAACTGCATACATTGAATCCTTTCCAAAACCTAACTCGTACACTGAATCATTCTCTAATAATGCTCAACAACTCGAATTATCCAGCAATTTCTTGTAATTCTGAAGGTGACACATGATGATGATGATGTGGTAGAAAATGAAGTATGTTATAGCTTAGTATGGAGGGCGACCACCAGTGGCCCAATAAGCTTCAGTTGGTAACTGAATAGAATTGAGGAGATTAGATGGCAACCCATGAAATAAAGGTGCATTTGGCTCCCCTCCCATAACTTGCTGACCAACTCCTCCTCCTCCTCCTCCTCCTGGTGGTGACCCAATTGAACCCCCTCCTTGCATTGGTAGCTGTGGCTGCTCTTCTTCTTCCAAAGGAAGCCTCTCATAAGCAGCATTACTAAACGAAGCAGCCATAATCACAACCGGCCCCGAACTCATAAGCGCCCCAACAACACTTCCTCCCACAACCTGCCCTTGCCCACCGGCTAAGTATATGGTCAATCCCGAGGCAGCAGGTGGTGCTGGCGGCGGCAGAAACGATCCTGCCAGTGACAGTATCTCAAAACGGCCGTGTAAAGACACGATTGCACCAGGCGAGGCCGGTTGCCTAAGGGTTACATTCGTCACAGTGCCGGTGCCGCTCAATATGCAAACGCCTCTTTGCCTTCGCCTAGCAAAAGTGGAGACACTATCAACAATGTCAGAGCCTTCAGCAATCTCCATAACGTGGGTGCGTAGAGCGTTGGCGCTGTCGCGGGAGATGATTATGGGAGGCTTGGGCTTGTTCCTGGATCCAGAAGGTCGCCCTCGTGGTCTCCTTGTGATCTGATCTCCTTCACCTGAGGATTGGAACAGTTCTTTGCCTTCACTGTTACTGTTGTTGTTGTCACCGCCGCCGCTGCCACTTTGTTCGTCTTCCGAGTTGTGGTGTTGTTGTTGGTGGTGAAATTGATGTTGCTGCTGATGGTGGTGAAGCTGGAAATCTCTTGAGTGGAAAGAAGGAGGAAGAGATTGGCCATGTGCTGTTACTGGATCCATATGCTTGATCTTTAATTATGATCACTCACTTCTGTTGCTGGAATTTTTGTTGTAACCCACCAATTCTCAGCTGAAATTAGCTTCTCTCTTGTCAAAACTCAATATGAAGCATATTTTTTTTTTTAATAGAAATGATAGGTGGGAGCGTTGGGGATGGGGGCTTAGGGTTAGGGTTAGGGAATTTAGATCGAGAGAGAGAAGAGATATGAGATGGGATTTGGGGTCTGGTTTTAGTAATAAGACTGCTGGCGTATGGCCAATGGATGGGTCTCTCAACTTTTTTCACTCTCTTTTTCTCGTTCCCAAAACTGTAAGTGTAGATAGATATTAGATATAGGACCATTAATATCTGTAGCTATTTATGACAGTTGAAAATTGGCAACGGAAAATTTCTACTGCGTTATCCATGGATAAAACCAACCAATAAATATATAATTATTACAACATATATAGAGATTTTATTAATAAAATTATTATTTATTTAATTATTTTTTTATTATTTAGTCATGTGACGAAAAATTATTAGATTGTTATATGTGTGATAGACATTTCTAGAGAGATATTTTTAAAGACATTCTAATGATATTTATATTTTAAGCAGTTATACATTTTGAAGAGAGACTAAAATGTAGAAATGTTTAAAGTTATTAAAATATCATTAAAAAATATCATTCTAAAATTATTGATGAATGATTTGATACCACAATTATATAATATAATTTTTCATTCTATATATTTGTAATTATTGATTAATGAAAACCCATATTGTCCATACAATAATAGTATTAGGATTACTCGCATATTGAAGATGTTCGATTGAAATATGAATGACGTATTATCACTTGATTTAATGATTATTTATTTAACAATTTTTTAATACATTAGAACACTCGATACGTTACATGAATAACCATCATATTTTAGAATTTTTCAACAGGAACTGGCAGGGCACGTTAAAAATTGGGCAGTCAAGATAAGCCACGAGGACAGACAAGAGAGAGAGTTTCGGTTCGATTTTCCAAGACCACATGCACCTCTAGGACTGGGCATCGGATATGATCTGATTCTCGAATCCGATCAAATCGTGTTTGGTTTGTTTGTCAAATTTCGAATTGAATCGGATAAGTTTGATAACTATCGGATCGAATATGATTTTATCCGATTTGATAACAGATCCGAATCCGATTTGATAATAAATCCGATAGTATATTCAATTTGATAACAAATCCGATTCAAAAAATTGACTCGAAAATTTATAAATTCATAACAATTTTATCGAATCGGATCGGATAACTTAAAATTCAAATCAATTTTATCAAATCGGATCCGTTATCGAATCAGATCCGTTATCAAATCGAATCCACTATCGGATTCATTATCAAATCAGATGCTCTATCAAATTCGGATCTGTTATCAAATCGAATTTATCCGATTCGTTAAGATATCAAATCGGATCGAATAAATCTGATTCGATTCGATAGTTATCGGATCAAATCTGATCCGATCCGATAAGGAATCAAAATCCAATCAAACCAAACAAATCAACTCTTATCGAATCGGATCAGATTCGGATTCGGATTCGGTCCGATCCGATCCGAATCTGAAAATGCCCACCCCTATGCACCTCTATTTTCTCTCCGCAAACTCTCATATTTATCTTTCAAGTGTGAGAAAAACTTATACTTTTCGATCCGTGAATAACACATATTTCAATTATTTTAAAAATAATCAATTAAAATAAAGAAAAAAATAATTAAAATACGTATTATTAATTGATTGGTCGATTCTATAGGGACCGTCTCTATATATTTCTTCCTCTTAAAACTGGACACATGTCTTCACTCCAATTTTTATCGGGTCTATTTCAATTCAAATTTCCTTTCGTGAAGTTTTAATAAATTAAATAAGTGTATTCTCCCATGATTATCCAAGCCAATATGGTATAAAAAAAAACACGATTAATTTTTTTGGTGTTACGCAAGGATCACATGTTATTATATATCAATCAAGTCGATATATATTAAATATAATCATTATTTATTATTGATAGAGGTTTTTTACTCTGAGAAAGGTTAATATCGATGAGGGATGAAATGAAGATTGTACTTAGACAAAAGTGGGTGGCAAAGGCCCAAGAACCTATAAGGAGATGAGGTTTGATAGATAGACATAATCTAAGGGTAAATATGAGTTTTCCCGAGAGCATGAGCATCGTGACAGATGAAGCAAATTGGGATACCGACCCGACCACTTAAAATGTGTTGATTTTAGATTTTCTGAGAGTTTGTTAAACTTGACCCGAGGAGGACATTGTCTGTTAACCCAACTGGTTGGACGAGTTAGAAGAAGCTTTGATTAATATCATCTGCCTCGATATACCGAATCGAGGAACAAAGATGGGATCACAGGCCGTTCAGTACTGAGGTCTTGTGACGTATGCCCTAAGTAAGAAGGTGTGCTTCTAGAAGGCTAATGGTGATTGTGGAAAATCAATGGTTCTCATTTGAAGTAGCCCATGCCAACCGTCATAGGCCATTGCAGTGGCAGAATAGTGGTAGAGTAGAGCCGCCGAAGGCCGGTGCAGTTGTAGAGAAATATACTGATCTGATTAGCCAACTGGAAGATGGTTGAGGAAATTGATGGTTGCAATGATGGCAGAGTAACACGAGATGGCATCAAAGGCGGTGAAATAATACATTTGGAAGCCTATATAAATGAGTTGAAGTCTCAGATTCAAGGGTTGGCAATTTGGGTTAATAATTTTAGCATCTCATTACATGTAAAGATTTAGAGCTCAAGAACTAGAGATATAGAGAGAAAATCGGTCAGTTACCCGATCATTTGAGAGAATTGTAAAGGACTTGTGTAAGACCCTGGGTGTTTTATCACTTTGTCATTTCATTTCCCTATTTGTAGCTCGAGTCGGTCTCGACCCCGATCAGTTATGAAATATCTCATTTCTCCTGTGGACGTAGGTAAGAGCCACTCTCCGCCGAACCACGTAAACTATGTGTTTATTATGTCTGCTTGCTAAGTTTGCTTTTGTTCCCTACTAACCAAACAAATTCATTTTTGATGGAGATTTATTCGAGGGGTTAATTTCCCATATTGTCTTTGGAATAAAAAAAAACAGCTGTCAACAATTGGCGCTGTCTGTGGGGATCAGTCCAAAAAATGATACAACACACTAAGACGATGACAGAAGATGGGAATCATAGAGCTCCAGAAGCCTCAACGGTAGAGTGGATGGAAAAGATGGAGGAGAACCAATAGGTGGAAAAGGAGAAAGCCATGGAGGATATTGAGGTAACCCAAACCTTTATGAAGGCAGTGATGGAGAATATTGAGAAGTTGGAGAAGAAATCAGGAAATCAGGCTCTTGCGGGGCCTAGCTGTAGAAACAGGTTGAGGACTTGGTGATGAATGGTTACCTCAAGGAATGTATCGATCATGAGAGCTAGGCAACATAGGTAACAGAGGTCATCAGGATGGGTGCCTATCATCTAAAGCAGTGGGACGACATCGAGCTCAATAAGCCCTGAAACACATAAGTTATATCAATAAAAACTCTCTTAAAATGACCTTCAAAGAGTTGTAAAATGAGCGGTAGATCCCTGGAATACAAGTAAAATTTTACCATTTTTTAATAAGTTACTTGCAACTTTACAAGCTTATTGAAATACTTGCTTGGTTTTTTTGGAAATACTGTGAAAAGTGTGCACCCCCGTGGCACAATAATCACCGGTGGCATTATCAAATCCCCCGAGCCAGAACACGAGTACCCGATGATTTGTAACTTTGAAGACTTGCGTGGTGTTTGGCGTATCAGGGTAACCATAACACGTTTGGCGGGAAAGTCGACATAGCGTCTGGTGCCTCTAGGTAACCATAACACGTATGGATTGAAGACAACCTTGAGATACTATGGTATCCTCAGGTTTTCATAGCATGGGGATGGATAATCCCCAATGGTGTTTGCCACCCATGAGTGTTGGAGGTGATAACACGAGAAAGGCCCACGGGTCTCTGTGGTGTTTATATCATCGGGATTTTCCTAGAATAAGGGGAATGCCCTCATGGCGCTGGCCATCCATTCTTGGATCGGTAAAAGAATAACACAGGGAATACTATAGGGCCTCCGTGGCATTTGCAGACTTGGAGACTGCTTAGCAAGTGGAAGAGAATGCCCTTATGGCATTGGCTACCCTCTGATCCTTAGCACGGTTCTCCCAGATATTTAGACTGTGAAGTTCAAATTATTATTTTAGGTAACATGGGCCAAGACGCTGCCTCGGTTGCCTCGATGCTTTTGGGTCGGAACAAAATGTGTGATACATCACCGCTGTTACACTTGTCATTTTATTTTATTTTTTTGCTACATGGTATGGGACACCATCACTAGTATTTATGAGGATGGTCCGAGGTTGAAAATATTCCCTCATGATTTTTCTTGTTTATAATGGCTTGGGGCTGGATTTATTCCGCCAATGCCCTACTGATATGTTAGTGACATAATGAGGGATCATTCCCTTATGACAAACTGTTCATGTTGGCTCGAGGTTGGATTCGTTCCACCAAGGTCCCATTGATATATAAATAGCACAATACAAGATCATTCCTTTGTGGCCAAGTGTTTATGCTGACTCAAGGCTAAATTTGTTCCGTCAAGGCCTTATTATTATGTGAACGGTACAATGAGTGATCATTCCATTGAGGCCAAATATTTGATTGGCTCGGAGCTGGATTCATTCTGCCGAGGTCTTGATATATTGAATGACATGGGATCAGAGTTTCTCTCTTATGGCCTTATTTGAGTGGCATAAAGAGGGAATGTTCCCTTGTGGCCAAATATTTGATTAGCTCGGGCTGGATTTATTCCGCCGAGGTATTGGTATATTGAATGGCATGAGGTTATAGTTTCTCCCTTATGACCTTTCTTGAGTGGCACAAGGAAAAATTGTTCACTTGTGGTCAAATATTTGATTGGCTCGGGGCCAGATTTGTTCTACTAAGGCCTTGGTATATTGAATGGCATGAGGTCAGAGTTTCTCCCTTATGACCTTGCTTGCGTAGTACAAGAGGGATCATTCCTTTGCGGCCAAATATTTGATAAACTCAGGGTTGAATTCGTTCCACCGAGGCCTTGGTATATTGAATGGCATGAGTCAGAGTTTCTTCCTCATGGCCTTGCTTGAGTGGCACAATGAGAGATCATTCCCTTGTGTCCAAATATTTAATTGGATCGGGGCTAGATTCGTTCCACCGAGGCCTTGGTATACTGAATGGCATGAGGTCATAGTTTCTCCCATATGGCCATGCTTAAATGGCACAATGAGGGGACATTCCCTTATGTCCAAATGCTTATATTGGTTCGGGGCTGGATTCATTCTATTGAGGCCTTGCTATGTGAATGACCTGAGAATGAGAGTTTTCTCTCGTGGCTTGTTTTTTGTTTTCCAGGTCTTTATAGATCATTCCCCATGGGATTTCTATTATAAACAACATAGGGTCCGTGTATATCCTCCATGGCCTTGCTGAGATGAGAAGCAAAGAGGGCTAAGTTCCATCGGGTTATTAAAAGAGGATGGCATGGGGTCAAAGTTTCCCCCTATAACATTGCCTATATAAGCAGTAATGGGTGGTCTTCTATTTAGAGCACTAAGAAGACTAAGGTCGGGCTGACTTTATGGGGTTCATTGGGCAACAATAGCCCTTGTGAGAAGACTGGCCTTGTCAGGCCATTGTGATGGCTTGAGAATGAATAGAAGAATAGAGATGAAGAAACCAGCCTCAACTTTTAGGCTAAGTGCCAACTAAAGCTGACTCAGGTTGGCTCGAAGAATGAGATGACAACCTCAGGGTATCAGAATGGATTGCAGTTGGTCGGGTCATTTTGCAATCAATTGAGTACTGGACCAGAACGCTAAAGACGATTGGGAATTGGAGTGATCATTGTCAGTGTGGGGTCCCTTTGAAGGATTGGAAATTTTCCAAGAATAAGAAAACGCCCCATGACATTAGGCCGGGGTGTTTAGTCTCGTCGGGACATCATAATGGTTGTTGTTGACAGATTGTTGGTCTGGTCAGGATGAGTTTTTCAGAACGGGTCAGCCCATTGGTGTGCTTAGGCACAAGTTTCCGCTATGAAAGGAAGGTCTTCATTGTATAAGTTGAGGGGATCATGATGGTTGTATTTACTGAGTTGTCGTTAAGTTTTATATTGCAAATTCAGAATCTTACTAAGTGTTGAAAAAATAATGGACCTGATGGATTGAACATCAACAAGAAGAGGGGGACCATCTTTTTATAAATTTCTTGACATCAACTCGTAAACTAGTTGATATCGAGAAATATGAGACATATGTCGATGTGGTTTTTTACTCTGAGGAAGGTTCAAATATCGAAGAGGGGTGAAATAGAGATTGTACTTAGCCAAAAGTGGGTGGTAAAGGCTCAAGAACCCAGAAGGAGATATGATTTGACAAAGAGACCCGACTTAATGGTACATAGGGGTTTTCCCAAGAGGAGCATCGTGAAAAATGAAGTAAGCTTTGATTTGTATCATCTGTCTCGGTATGCCGACCAGAGAAACAAAGATGGGATCACAGGCTGACGAGTATTGAGGTTGTGTGAAGTATGCCATAAGTAAGAATGTGTGCTTCTAGAAGGCTAATGATGATTATGGAAAAGCAACGGCTCTCAGTAGAAGTAGCCCATGCCAACCGCCATAGGTCGATGTAGTTGCAGAGATGAGAGAAATAGGTTGATTTGATTGGCCAATTGGATAGTGGTGAGGAAAATTATGGCTGCAATGATGGCGGAGTAACAAAAATGATGTCAGAGGCGGTGTAATAGTACATTTGCTAGCCTATATAAAGGGGTTGAAGTCACAGATTCAAGGGTTGACAAATTGGGTTAGCAATTTTAGCATCTCCATACATGTAAAAATTTAGAGCTCAATAACTAGAGATAGAGAAAGAAAGCTGGTGAGTTATCCGATAATTTGAGAGAATTATAATGGGCTTGTGTAACACCCGAGGTATTTTATCACTCTGTGAGTTTATTTCTTCATTTGTAGCTTGGACCGATCTTGAACCATAGCCGTTATAAAATATCACATTTCTCTCGTAGACGTAGGTATGAGCCACTCTCCGCTGAACCACGTAAACTCTGTGTTTATCCTGTCAGTTTGCAATTTGCTTTGGTTCCATACTAATTGTAAGAGTGAAACATGGTTTACCGCTATGCCTATGACGTTGGCGCCCACTACACTATTGGGCTCGCAGCCCATAAAGAATACAGATACTCTCGTGAGGGGACTAACTGGAGAATAAGGGAGTCATCACCTGGTATGAGGGACTGAGAATGATTTAAGACCGCACTACACCTCTTGTAAGGTCCGACCTTAAATTCGTTTGGGTTCAAAATAGTCCTTTTACTGATGTCAATATAATATTTACGCTTAAAAGAGATATCCCCATCTCTTATGATGCAGTCACATGCAATATAATTTATAAAGCATACAAGGCGCAAACATGGT
Organism: Zanthoxylum bungeanum; assembly: GCA_019454045.1. NCBI lineage: Eukaryota > Viridiplantae > Streptophyta > Magnoliopsida > Sapindales > Rutaceae > Zanthoxylum > Zanthoxylum bungeanum. The sequence goes on from SKCR01025371.1 coordinate 314,944, forward strand.
AAAGTAAAATGTGATAAATGAATAAAGTTCAAGTGTGTAAATAAATAATTACAAATATAATAATAGAACAAATTTAAATATGTCTCAATTAGGTCTGGCCTTGGAGAGGCCTGGCCGGACATGGTATATGGTTGGTCGGATATGGCCTAAGTTCGGCCGGATATATTTGTTCACGTCCTGCCGATCTTACATGAAATCAAGTCAGATATTTCACGTAGTCCAGAAACATAAAAACCTTCATATATAAGTGTAGATATAATGAGCATGCATTGTAATAATAATAGTAATGAAATGGCCATCCGCTAGTGTTATGTGGACTTGTATCCCGAGTGCTATCTATAATAATTGTCCATTCGGAATCGACTATGGAACATACTTCCAGATTTTCATCCTATCGGGTTCATATAGCCGAATATAAAACATATCCGGCCGGACATAGAGTAAGTCTGGCCGGACTTCATTTGCATATCACACAGTAAGCATGGCATGCATGTGAACTTAGACATTAAAATAAACATACGCGTATCATCAACTAAAGTAGGGAAAAAATAATTAAACATGCATAAACTAATGTTAAGGAGTAAATAAAAACTAACTAAGCATGTAATTAAGTAGATAAAATTATAAACACGGCTTGACATGCTTATTGACGGCCGGAGGTGTGTTCATGTCCGGAGATATAGTGTCACGAAAAATAGAATCTCAGATTTGCAGAAATATGAAAAGGGTGCCCTCATGTCGTATATTTTCCTGTAGTTTGGCCCAGTAGACATCTCTAAATGCTGGGTCATTGCTTGGATGCTTGCTGGAAGTGGGGGAAACTCCAAGGATTTTACTGCTCTTTCTTACGACATTCTCTTTCTCTCTTCACAAAATTTAAGTATGTGGATTTTTGAAGGTGGATTCGAACTAGATTTTTTGTGAAAGGTAAAGACACTTCTTATAGTGCAAGGGAAGAGTCTGAAAATGGAAGAAGGAACAAAATACCTTCATTCTCTCATTCTGTCTCGGGTGATTATCACTCTGTCTACAGTTACAGGTCGATAAATATCTGGTCGGATATACATTTTGAGATATACATCTGGCCGGACATAGTCATGCTTATGATTCTAGAAACTGAATTTGCATAATTATTGCCATCTCGATACATGTCCGCTCGTATATTAGATTTGAATTATATGTCCGGCCAGACGTAATCTAGTTCCTTAACTTCAGTAACTGACAATCTGTTCATTCACCGACAACTGTGTTATGTCCGGCCAGATGTAGGTTTTCAGGTCATGTCCACTCGGATGTTTTGGTTTAGAGAGAAGGTAGACCGGACATAGGTGATGTCCGGTTGATTTTTTGGTTATATTCCTTGGAGTTCATTTCCTTCCCGGTATTCATCCTTGTAATTTCCTCAACTTTCAGAGGGTGTCCTCGTAAAAGACTCATCATCGGGCTATGCGTAAAAAAAATAGTGTCTACAGTCTCCCCCACTTTGGTAGGCTTGTGCAGTGTGTGACAGTGGCAAGTCTATCAAAGTTATGCATGCATTTTTCTTACCTGGATCGTCGGGAATCGCCGGACTTGCCTGGCTGTGTTGTAGTTTGATAGTTGTTTGATAGGCCCTCAGGCCCTATGATGCTTTGATTAGCGGTGTAATGTTTTTGGTCTCAAGCTTTATTCCCAATGCTCTAAATGGTGCGGGCTTTATTCTCGATGTTTTGAAGGTTTACGAGCTTCATCCTTCAAGGCTTCATTCCCGATCATTCATCGCGAGGCTTTATTCCTCAAAGCTTCATTCCTAAAATTTCATCATGAGGCTTAATCCCTCAAAGCTTCATTCCCAAATCTTCATTGCAGGGTTTCATTCTTCAAGACTTTAGTCCTAAATCTTCATTGTGAGGCTTTATCCCTTAAGGATTCAATCTCAAATCTTCATTCTAAGGCTTTATCCCTTAAGGATTCAATCTCAAATTTTCATTGTGAGGCTTCATCCCTCAATGCTTAAATCACAAATCTTCATGGTGAGGCTTCATCCCTCAAGGTTTCATTCCCAAATCTTCATGGTGAGGCTTCATCCCTCAAGGTTTCATTCTCACATCGTCATCGTGAGGCTTTATCCCTCAATGCTTCATTCCTAACTCTTCATCGGGAGACTTCATCCCTGAAGCCTTCATTCCCGACTCTTCATCGTGAGGCCTCATCCCGCAAGGTTCATTCATAACTCTTCATCCCTCAAGGCTTCATTCCTAACTCTTCATCGTGAGACTTCATCCCTCATGGCTTTATTCCTAACTCTTCATCATAAGGTTCCATGTAGGAGCGAACTAGGATTTCCCGCTATACCTATGACGTCGGTGACCATGACATTGATGAGCTCGCAGCTCGTATAGAGTACAATTAGCCCATAGGGGACTAATAAGAGAATTAAGGAGTCGACACCCAGTATAAGACATTGTGAATGATTTAAGGCCGCACTACACCCCTAGCAAGATCGACCTTAAATCCGTTCGGGTTCAGAACGGTCCCTTACTTATACCAGTATAGTATCAATGTTTGAAGAGAGATGTCACCATATCTTTTAATACAAAAGAACACAATGTAATTGGAAAGCACACAAAAAACATGAACATAAAAATAAGAACGAATAATAAAAACCATATCCAGATAGCAATACCACAATAATATATTAAACAATGAAATTAGCCACGTCCTGTCGGATTTGTATTTTAATGTGTATGTCCGGCCGGATTTCCTAGGAATCTGGCCTGATGTGTAGTTTAATCCATAATTACAGAATCATAAAAATGTGAATATTAAAGAAAAAATAAACATGAGAACTCATGCAAAGTACTATGAAAATAATGAAAGGACAAGTAAGCCAAAATAAATAAAACGGTTATTCCTTCCTTGGTACATGGGGTCGTATCCCAAGTACATACCGCACTACAGTCCATTTGGATTCGTATACGAAATTTATGTTTGGGTTTTCATCCTATATACCATGGGAAAATTTTTTGCCAGATGTAGCCTTATACATGGCTAGAGTTAATATATTATTGATGTGTCTGGTTGGACATATAATATGTCCGGCCAGAGATATTGTGTCAAAATAGTAAATATGGAATTAAGTGATAAGGGCCCTCATGTCTTACCTTATGTGCATCTCAACTCTGAGAACAAGTTTGAAAGTCTTGGTTGGTTGTTAGCTTTTTCTACTAGATAGATTTAAGGTGGTTTGTGAGTTTGTGATTTGCTATTATGTGTTTGTAAGTTTGTGATTTAGCAGAAGATTGGTTAAAAGCTTCAGAATTCGGATTAAAAAAGGTCATTTTGTTTTTGTGAAGCTTTTCTTTTATAGTGATGGTTTCTTAGTTTAAGAAGGAAACAATCTCTTTTAAGGAGGAAATTATTAATAAGGCAATTGTTAGTTATGAAAGGTGTTAATATGGAAAAGAAGATAATTGAAAATTGTTTTCTTTTATATGAGTTTATGAAAGTTGGTTAAGAAGGAAAGAGATTGAATCGTTCTGCAAAATTAGAAACACGACGCATGTCCGGTCATATGTATAGGTTTATCCGGTTGAAGGTGATGGCTATGTCCGGCTGGACATATGGGTTTATATCCGTCCGGTTGTATATGGTTTCTAATTCCAATTTCTAAGTTTATCCAGTTTTTCAGATTCATTTCCAAACACCAAATCCATTTCCATTTCCAATTCAAATATCTAAATGTTTTTTCCAATTTGTTTTCAATTCCAATTTTTTCCAGCTTTTCCAATTTGTTTTCAATTTCAAATTTCTAATTCCAATTTCCAAGTTTGTCCAGTGGTGTTCTAAACCCATTCTACTTCTAAATTTGTTGGTGTTCCAAGTCCATTGGTATTCCAAATCCATCGGTGTCTTGATTCCTTTGGCATTCTAATTTTGTCATTGTTCCAATCCTTTTGGCGTTCCAAAGTCGTTTTCAAATCAAATTCCAAATTTGTCATCATTCCAAATTCATTGGTGTTCTAATCCATTGGTTTCCAAGCCTATCTCCAATCCTTTTGGTATTCCAAAGCCGCTTCCAATTCCTATTGCAAATTTGTCATCATTCCAAATTCATTGGTGTTCCAAATCCATTGGCGTTCCAAGCCCATCACCAATCTTTTTGGTATTACAAAGCCGTTGACATTCTAAGTCCTTCAATGTTCGAATCCTATTGGCGTTCCAACTTCGTTTAATTTTCTAAACCTGTTGGTATTCCAAACCAATTGGTGTTCCAACTCCGTTCAATGTTCTAAACATGTTGGTATTTTAAACCTATTGGTGTTCTAAACCCATTCAGTTTTCCAAACATGTCAGTGTTCTAAACCTATTGGTATTCTAAACATATCTAGTTTTCCAAACCTGTCAGTCTTCTAACCCTATTGGTGTTCAAAACCCATCCAGTTTTCCAAACTTTTCAGTGTTCCAAATCTTTTGGAGTTCTAAACCCATAAGCCTGTTTCATCTTTCAGGGTGATCATTTTCTAAAATTCCTTCATTGTCCAAAGCGTTTCAAAACCTCTATTTGTTCTAGATATTTTTATGATGTAGGCATTCCAAAACCCAATTTTTTCAATCTAAAGGCATTCCAAAACTTGTTGCTTTTGTAGGCGTTACAAAACCTAATTACGCGACGGACGTCACCCCCAGCTATTACATCTAGGCGGGCCTCACCCTCAATTACTATGTTCAGGCGGGCCTCACCCCTAGGTCTTGTCTTTCTGACTGTAAGGTGCTTTGTGTTTTGAAGGCTTCACCTTTTGACTTCAACTGAGCGTTCTTGCTCCATTTCTTGGAGGCTTCAACTTTTGACTTCAACTAAGTATTCTTGCTCCGTTTCTTGGTGGCTTGTTCTGTCCAAATTTTCTGTAAAAGAAATGCTATATGTACGTATGTATGTATGTATGCATGTATGAAAATGATCTCTAATTAATTTCTCATTCTTTGGCTTGTATGAGGTCGCTATGTTTTCCGCAGAGGTAACGCCAGATTTTATCTTACTTCTATCTAGATTGTTCCTCGAGGTTACCTCAAATAATCGATTTTGCTATCCAAACTCATTTCATCATGTAATGATCCTTTGCATGTTTTCTAAAACTTTTCTTTTTTCGAAAGCCTGTCTCCTTCCAAGGCATGAGTATTGTCTAAATTCAAAATTCATTTTCAACTAACGTTTCACTTTTCGAATGCTTCTCTCTTTGTGTGTGATCATTTTACAAAGAATTGCTCGTAACCCGGATTGGTTTATGATGGCGTTACGTGTAGATTAGTGCTGACACTTTAGTTCACTTTTCATCTTTTACTTGGTCAAGGCAATCTAACACCTAGTTAAGGATCAACATGATTTTTCAAATATTTTTTTATGTAAATCTTATCCCCAGCTTCTTTAAGTTGTCAAATTGTATTTTGACGCAAATCCAACACATTTGTGATGCGAACCCCTGGTTACTCAACAACTTTACCAACTCAAGTTGCTTTGCATACTCAATATTTGAGTTTTCTTTGTTGCGGAAGTACTTGTAGGGTTCATGATACTCCCGGTTACTAAACACTTCAAACAGTGGAGTAGGTTTTGTGAGGTTCACCCTTTTTCTCTCTTCTTTTTATTTTTTTTTTGTTTTTTATTTTGTTTTTTTTACGTCATCTCCTTAATCTAGTGTCATTTTAACATTAACTTTGGAAGGGAATCAAATGAGTGTCAAGTGTCCTTACCATCTCTACAAGTTGTGCCAACATAAATTCTTTCTAAGTGTTTTGTAATTCTAAGTGCAAGGTTAATGCGCATTTGTGGATAAAATTCGGCTAATGATTCCAAAGTTAAAACTTCTTTCCAAATTTAGACATGCTCATTCTTATCGGGCGATAGAAAATTTTATAAAATCGGATTTAAAAAGAGAGTCATTACATGAAAAGAAAAGAAATATGCAAATGCAATAACCGTACCTATGTGCAAATATCCCTCAGGACTAGGTATCTTGTCCGCGTCAATTAAGTCTTGGATTTCATGTTTCAAGCGAGTTCACCTTTCAGTCTCATGACCTAGGAACTAGTGGAATGTGCAGTAGTAGGCCGGGTTACCAAATTTAGTCATCGGTTTCTGTTAAGGAACCAACGGCTTCAAGAGACCCTGCATTGTCAATTATTTCAGTACTTGTTCTAGTGGTTTTCCAATTTCGGAGAATTGCTGCTTCTGGACGGTGTTCACCAATAATGCCCCATTTCTTGAGACTTCTCTATTATTCTTCTTATAATGTTCTTGACTATAGAGATTCTTGCCCTCCGTCTCTTTTTCTTCCGAATCCATGTCAGTCTTCTTCATCTGTCGGAAGTCAGATATCCTAGAGGTCATTTTCCTCAATTTGTTGTAGATGAAGGGCTTGTTCCCCTTGATTGTGATTTTGATTTGATCCTTTTTTGAGGGTCTTGTCTGCATATTGAGAAGTTGGCTTCTCCAGCGGTTTATATACTATCTGAAGCTATTGTCTGGCTTTTGCTTTGTATTTTCCAAGTCACGGAGTGATAGATCCAGTTCTAGGTCTGTGACATATTGATTAAGGAAAACTTCGGCTAATGTTTTCTAATCATCTTTCATCTTCTTTTTCAGGTCATGGTACCACACCACATGAGCTCCTTCCAATGACATACTAAACATTTTCAAGACTTGCCGCTCGAATAGGCCAACAACACTCATCATAGATACGTATTGACATAAGTGTACTTTGGGATCTCCATTTCCATTGAACTTGGTCATATCAGACATCTTGAACTCAGAAGGTAGTTGTTTTTTGAAGGCCATGGAATTGTAATCCAACAGATCCTCATGTATGACCTTTATTTTCAGAGTCATTGCCTCAATTTGCTCAACTTATGTAGTTCAGCCTCGGCCTGAGACTTGGTTGTTTTTCCTCAGCGTATTCCGCCATGTCCTCATCGTCAAAAGGCATATAATTCCTCTACTTTATTCACAGGCTCCTACGTCTCTTCTCGCCAGTCTCGGCCTCCGATACATGAGATGTTGCCTGAACTGCTGTCAGATTGGCAAGAACACTAAGCACAGTCTGCAACTATATGCCATCTTGTTCACAGTAGTTTCCTACTGGTAAACACGAGACTGTCATTGCTAGCTATTCTTTTGTGGTTTGTTATCAGTTTCTTGACTAGTATTCATTTTCCCTAACTCAACACGCCGTTATGGTGTATTTTCGTTCACAAAAGAGTTAGTATGATGCATGAGATGCATGAAATACAGGGTTAGTTCACACATTAACATATACCATTCCTACCTTATTTCTCCTACACACGTGATAAGTCCACATTTGCTCTAGATATGGCTTAGCTTATGTACCAACATGGGGTATGAGAGCTCGTTCTCTCATATGCTACAAGGTAAACCTTGACTACTTCGGTTCCGTTACATCATTGAAAAATAAAGGCCGCCCATTTACAAACTATCATGGAACACGCATTCGTTCCAGTGAAAAAGCCGAACAAGTTCCTTGTTCCACGATAAAGAGATTAAATGACTTCAAATGACTAGGGCCCAATCACAAACAATAGAGAGGCTCATTCCTAAGGGCAAACAACTATAGGCTCATATGTGAGGCTTACCAAGGGTTTGGCATAGGCTCTCATCGGCGAAGGGTTGTCCACAACGAGGTCTCCCCACTCAATGATTCAATTGACCAAGTGGACACACTTTTTTATACCTCGAGGGTACGTGCCAACGAGTGATGGGTATTATCACACAACGATCCACTGCCTTGAGTGAAAGCGATTTCTCGATGCATCACGCCATTGGGGCTTAGAGGGTATGCTAAATAATGAAGATATAGTTAACCTCAATCTCACCAGAGATACTACAAGGTATTTTTTAGGCTGATTCTCTATCCCCAGTGGAGTGGCCATCTGCAGGAGCGAAACAAGATTTCCCTATATGCCTATGACATCGGCGACTATGACACTGTTGTGCTCGCAGCTCATAGAGAGTAGAATTAGCCCATGAGGGACTTATTAGAAAATCAATGAGTCGCCACCCAGAGAAATATCATCATATATTTTAATGCAAAAGCACGCAATGTAATTAGAAAGCACATAAAAAACATGAACATAAAAATAATAAAAAATAATAAAAACCATATCTAGATAGCAGTACCACAATAATACATTAAACAATGAAATAAGCCATGTCCAGACAGATTTACTGGGAATCTGGTCGGATTTATAGTGTAATCCAAAATCATAATAATGTGAAAATTAAAGTAAAAAAAAAAAATAGGAGAACTCATGCAAAGTACTATGAAAAGAATAAAAAGACAAGTAAGTCAAAATAAGTAAAATAACTATTTATTCCTTGGTACATGGAGTTGTATCCCAAGTACAGACAACACTACTGTCCATTCAGATTCGGCTATGGAATTTACGTGGGGTTTCCATCATATATACCATGGGAAAATATTCTGCCAGATGTAGTCTTATACACTATAGAAGTTAATATATGACTTGTGTATGTCCGGCCGGACATACAGTATATCTGGTCGGAGATACTTTGTCAAAATAGTAAATACGAAATTAACCGATAAGGGCCTTCATCTCTTACTTTAGGTGTATCTCGGCTCCGACCGGACATATTTAAAAGTCTTGGTTAGTTATTAGCTTTTTCTACTATAGAGATTTAATGTGGTTTGTGAGTTTGTGATTTGCTGTTATATGTTTGTGAGTTTGTGATTTAGCAGAAGATCAGTTAAGAGCTTCAGAATTCGGATCAGAAAACGTCATTTTGTTTGTGTGAAGCTTTTCTTTTATAGTGATGGCTTATTAGTTTAAGAAGAAAACAACCTCTTTTAAGGAGGAAATTATTAATAAGACAATTGGTAGTTATGAAAGGTGTTAATATGGGAAGGAAGATAATTGGAAAGTGTTTTAGGATGGAAATGATTTGGGTTTATGGAAGTTGGCTTAAAAGAAAGAGATTAAATCCTTTTATAAAATTGGTAACGCGATGCATGTCCAGCCGCATGTGTAGGTGTATCTGGCCGGAGGTGATAGTTATGTCCGGTCGGACTTAGGGGTTTATATCCATCCGGATGTATATCGTTTCTCTCTAGTATAGACCTTACAACCTTACTTAACTTTCATACAGTGCCCTTACAAGAGACTCATCATTGGGCCATGTAAAAATACAATGCCTACACTCCATCCGTTAAGGCTTAATTCCCAAATCTTCATCGTGAGACTTCATTCCTAAAGGCTTCATTCCTAAATCTCCAGCGTTAGGTTTCATCCCTTAAGGCTTCATTCCCAAAGCTATTTAATGCTCGTCCTTATTTCTGAGGTTTCACTTCATTCTTGAAGTATTCCATTATTTGTCCTCATTTTTTCTACTGTAGTCATTTCAAAACTGAGTTGTGCGGCCTTCAATTATCATATCTGGGGGGTCTCTACCCCCAGTATTTTTAGGCAGGCTTCGCTCCCAGAGGGCTTCGCCTCTAGTATCTCGTCATTCTGACTGTCTGATGCTTATTGCCTTGGAGGCTTCAACTATTGACTGCAACTGAGATGTCGGTATCTTTCTCCAACTCTTGAGGGCTTGTTTTCTTTAAATTTTCCTGCAAAAGAAATATTATTTGTATATATGCATGCATGTATGCAAATTAGTAATTACAATTATAATAATAAAATAAATTGAAACATGTCTCAATTGGGCCTGGCTTCGGAGAGGCCTTGCCGGAAATGGTATTTGGTCGGTCGGATATGGCCTAAGGTTGACCGGATATGTTTTTTCACATCCGGTCGATTTTACATGAAGTCAGGCCAGACATTATGTAGTCCAGAAATACAAAAACCTTTATACACTAGTACATATATAATGAACATGCAATGTAACAATAACAGTAATGAAATGGCCATCCCCCACTGGTACGTGGATTTGTATCCCGAGTGCGAACTATCTACCTTCTATTTTGAATCGGCTACATAACTTATGTCCGGGTTTCTATCCTATATACCACAGGGTCATATAGCCGGATATAAAACATGTCTGGCCGGACATAGAGCAAGTCTTGTGGATTTTATTCGTAGATCACACAGTAAGCATAACATGTATATTATCTTAAACAGTAAAATAATTATATGTGCATCGTCAACTAAAGTAGGAAAATAAAATAATTAAACATGCTTAAACTAATTCTAACGAGTAACATAAAAACTAACTAAGCATGCAATAAACAAGATAAAACAGTAAACACGTCCTGACATGCTTATGGGCGGCCAAAGGTGTGTGTATGTCCGTAGATACTGTGTCACGAAAAACAAAATCTAAGATTTGCAGAAATATTAAAAAGGTGCCATCAGGTTATACCTTTGTCCTGTAGTTTGGCTCAGTAGACGTCTCTAAACGCTGGGTCATTGCTTGGATGATTGCTAGAAGTAGAGGGAACTCTAAGGATTTTACTGCTCTTTCTTACGACATTCTTTTTCTCTCTTCACAAAATTTCAGTACGTGGGTTTTTGAAGGTGGATTCGAACTATAGCCTTTTTGTGAAAGGTTAAGACACTTTTTATAGTGCAATGGAAGGGTCTGAAAATGGAAGGGGGAACAGAATACCTCCCTTCTCTCTTGTCTATCTCGGGTGATTGTTATTCTGTCTGTAGTTACAGGACAATATATATTTGACCGGTGATGTCGGTTGGGTTTTTGGCTATATTCATTGGATTTCATTTCCTTCCTGACATTCATCTATGCAATTTCCCCAACTTTTAGTGGGTGTCCCCATAAGAGACTTATAATAGGGCTATGCGTAAAAATACAGTGTCTACACTAACCAAACAAATTCACTACTGATAGAGGTTTATTCGAAGGGTTAATTTTCCCTATTGCCTTGAAATGAAAAATAGCCATCAATATTTATTTAATTGATTTTTATTATTTTAATATGCATGATAAAATATTATAGATTTATTATCTGGGTGACTTGTATAGGAGATAAATTAAAGTACTCTTATTAATTAGCTTCTGAAGTTCTGGTTCATTTGGTCGCTGTTATTCGAATCAATATTAATTAATGCATGATTATCGTTGCGCATTTATCAAGTAGTTTCACAACTTTTATCGAACATTATAGTGTTGGGAAACCATATACAATTGTTTTGTGGATTGCCATTTAGTAATAAGTTTCTCCGCACTAAATATATACCATGAGCAAGATTTTTTTTTTTTTTTAAATTGTTGGAAATCCTGTCGCAAAATCATCCGTTCCGGGCTTAAGCGAAGTAGGTAAAATTACCGGCTGTCCCAGGCTCTTACAAGAAAAGCACTATCCGGATTTAAACCCAGGACTTCAATATCAGATCCTGAGTCCTATACTATCAAATCGAGCCCCTTGGAGATTACCATGAGCAAGATACTCAAAAGAAAAATGATAAATATATATAATAGTTCACATAAAAATACACATCATTGAAAAAGATAAAAATATTTTTTTGTCACGTAAGATAGTTTCTTTGTCTTATAAATAAGTAATTTTGTATTTTTTAGTAATTCTGTTTAATATGGTGTGCAATTTTATTTATACATATCATTACTCCTACTCAAAAAGACTTGATGATAAATAGTTTATATCATTCATTGTCAATATATATTCATAACTAAGAGTGGCTATAGAGACAGCGCACATAGACGGCTAGCTCTTAAATTTAGGTTAAAATTAAAGATCCTAAATTGGGAAAAATTTAATACACATTACATACAATAGGAAAACTAAAAATATGTTTCTTTTATAGATAAGTTCATACGATAATGTTCAGAGAGATTGTGAAACTAACTCAATTAAAGAATTGTTGGAATAATAACCATAGACAAATTAGAATCTCTCCCTTGATTGAAAAGCATGTCATGTTATATTGATAATTTAATTATTGATTCATCACAAAAATAATGAAGTGAATGGGGTTTGACCGTATAATTGGGGAGTGATGGGCGTGACTCGTGAGTAGAAAAGAGGACGCGCGGATAGCGCTGACATGCAGACACAGTGAGCAGAGCACGAGGGCGCCGGAGAGTTTGCTGAAACTGAAAGTTGAGTTAAGATAGAAAAAAAGGCCACGCATGAGTCGCGGACGCAAACCCATATGCATCAAAAGATGCTCTTTGTCGGCTCTTTCTCTTCAATCCTACACCCACTTCAAAAGATAATTGAGTTGGTTAAGAAGTGACTTTAATGTATGAATATTGGTGAACAGTCCCAAGAACGCAGTTAAACGGTTTGAGTTTTGGGATATTATCTTTAAGATCTCAGATTCAAGTCATAGATAGTATTATTGTAAGAACAAATACTGGTTTATCCATGCATCCACATGGATGACGTGGGATTTCCCTGATATTTCAAAAAAAAAAATGTGAATAAGGTAACCTTTAAATTTTAAAATAGTATTGGGTTGAATTAGGTCAATCAATTAACATAATATTAATACTAAATTCATACACAAGTGGGTCCATACTATTTAAAATATGAACATTAGATGATCATTTACTCTTAAGATAACTGTTGGATTGAATTAAACCCTTAAATTTCAGTATCAGATACCCACGATACCCATTCTTCACTATGTTTTACTCCTCAGACTTATCCCTATTCTTTTCCCTAAAAGCTATGTTTTTTTTTTGTGTAGAATACCAGAGAAATCTCACATCATCTATATGGATGCGTGGGTAAACCGATACTGTCTCAAACTCTTACAAGAGTGTTACCCAGGGCTTGAACTTGTGACATTGAAAATAAAATCTCAAGCTCAAATCGCTAAGCTATGTCCATTGGGGACTAAAAGCTAGGGGTGGCAAAACGAATCAACGAATCGAATCCTAAACGAATCGAATCAAAATGTGATGGATTCGTATTCGATTCGTTTATTAAACGAATCCTAATATCAGGATTTGTATTCGATTTGTTTATTAAACAAATCGAATACGAATATTTGTTTAGTTATGATATTATTTAATAAAATAATTTACCACACTTGATTTACATTAATTCTTCATAAATATATACATATAAAATATGTGATTAATATATTTACTAAAAATACCTCACCAAATATCGAAAATATTACTTTTTCTATGGTAATTAGCTATAATTTCTCGAATCTTAATTGAAAAATAACAAGAACTAGTAAATAAAAATAATAAAACGAATCATAAACGAATCAATGAGCTTAAATTCGTATTCGATTCGTTTAATAAACGAATCGAATCGAATCGAATTGACCCATTTATTAAACGAATCCATTTTTTCAAACCCGTATTCGCTTTAAAGCGAATCGAATTGAACGAATAAACGAATCCTGACCCAAATTGCGACCGCTACTAAAAGCTATGACTTGCTTAGCTTATTATGTTAACTTCAAATTTGTATTCGGTGCTGAACTGAGTTATATTAAAATTTTCATAATTTTATATCACACATGTTGTAATAGCAATCAAAAACTACCAATCATAATTTATAAAAAAAACTTAACTCAATATCGAATCTAAATCTGTTAACTTACTTGCTCTTCTAAAGATATGTTCGACAGCCCAATTATGTTGCTCCGTGTGGAAGCGACGACCATCACATTTGTTGCCTTGTAGAGGAGAGAACATTGATAAACTTATTTATCTATTTAGTTTGTAGTGATGGTTTTGTTGGAGTCGGCAAGCAAACGTAACTTGTTGAAGAAGCAAGCGAAAGTAACTTGTTGAAGAAGCTGGCAAAAGTAAAACTTGTTGAAGAAGCTGGCAAAAGCAAAACGTGTTGAAGAAGCTGGCAACACGGTTTTGGCACTATAAATTGAGCCTTCCCAGATCATTGTTAGTATCCCATAAATCCCAAATCGTGAGGAAAGATAGAGAGTAAAGTGTTTGAGAGTTTTTTGTAAAGCTTGGGTTGTAAGCTTTGTAATTCTTTTGTGAGTAAAATAAAAGAAGAATTTTCTCTCAATTCACCTCTATTATTGTGTGTTTATTCACAACAAGTGGTATCAAGAGCTAAGGTTACTCGGAGGGATCCCGAAACTCGGTAACGGAGATTCGGTTCGGAAAGTCGGTTCCGACGAAAGTTGTCGAAAATCGATTTTGAGCATACCATCAGACGTTTCACGGCGAGACGAGCACGGTGGTATTTTCCGGCGATCAAACGGAGGCCTGAGGACGTCGCACGCGCCGGTCAGAGACTTCATCACGCGCTCCACGCGCCTGCTTAAGGAAGAAGAAGATGCCACGTCATCCGCCACGTGTCGCCCAGTCAGCGCACAGTCAGCAGCCCAGTCAGCAGCCACGTCAGCGGTGCCTGGTAAATTTCAGATAGGTCCCTGAACTTTCTGGAAATTACAATTTAGCCCCTATACTTTCAGAAATTTTCAATTTAGTCCCTGAACTTTTTGGAAATTGCAATATAGTCCCTGAACTTTTCCGTAATTGCACTTTGGCCCCTGAACTTTCGGAAATTGCACTGTGACCCCTGTAATTTCTGGAATTTGTAATTTGGTCCCTGTGTCGGATTTTGACAAACGAAGTGTCATTTCCACCATTGTCGACCATTCCGGACGCAACGGTGAGGTCCGTTTTTTGAAATTCTGCTTAGAATTTTTATGATGGAGGGGAGCAACGGAAAAATGATTTTGTTAACCAGTACAAACTATTTCACATGGAGAGGAAGGATGAAAGACCTTCTGTATGTGAAGGACTATGATGGATCGGTATTTCTGGAGCAGAAACCAGAAGGAATGACCGATGATAAGTGGGCTAATCTTCACCAGAAAACATGCAGTACTATTCGTCAGTGGATCGACGACAGTATCGTCAACCATGTTAGTGAAGAAACAAATGCACGTGTCTTATGGAGAAAGCTGGAGGACCTTTTCCGAGCAAAGACTGGAAACAACAAGCTGTACTACATCAAGAAGATGATGGGTTTGAAATACCAGGAAGGTACAGCTGTGGCGGACCATATCAACGATTTCCTCGGAGATGAGGTAAATGGCTTAATACTTCTTAATACGTTACCAGAATCTTGGGAAACGTTCAGATCTACGGTGATAAATTCAGCCGCAGATGGGAAAGTCACTATGGAGATGGCAAAGACCAGGATCTTCGAGGAAGAAAAGAGGACGAGAATGCAGGAGTCAGCATCAGCCTCAACCTCAGAAGCTCTAGTGACAGAAAAGAACACCAGAAGGGGGAGGAGTAAAAGCCGAGGCCCAGGGAGATCAGACAAGAACCGGGGGAAATCAAAAACTAGAGATATTGAGTGCTATTACTGTAAAAAGAAAGGCCATATGAAGAGGGATTGCTACAAGCTGAAGAACGAGCAGTCCAGGAGAGATGGCGACTCTAATCAAGAAAGAGTTGCCACTACCACCGAGAAAACCTCCAAAGAATTTCATATCATATATGAAGAAGATGTTGTGAATCTTGCCAGCCACGAGACCAGTTGGGTGATAGATAGTGGCGCCTCCATACACGCCACATCTCGCAGAGACTTCTTTTCATCTTACACACGAGGGGACTACGGTGCTGTAAGGATGGGGAATGACGGACAGTCCAAAGCCGTCGGTATTGGAGACATCTGCCTTGAAACAGACAACGGGACAAGGCTAGTGTTGAAGGGAGTCAAGCACATCCCAGATATCCGGTTAAACCTGATCTCAACAGGCAAGCTGGATGATGAAGGTTTCTGCAGCACCTTTAGTGACAGATGCTGGAAGCTCACTAAAGGATCAATGGTCGTGGCACGAGGTAAGAAAGATTCAACTTTGTATTTGATGCATGCTAAGCTTTCAAATAGTAGCATAAATACAGTCAACAGCAATGAGGCAGTCGAGCTATGGCATAAAAAGCTCGGTCATATGAGCCAAACAGGGATGGAGATACTACGCAGGCGGAATGTTCTTCCGGAATTGAAGAACTCACACTTACGGAAGTGTGAACACTGCATGGCTGGAAAGCAGAACAGAGTATCCTTCCAGAGCTCCCCGCCTCAACGGAAACCGGAGGTACTAGATCTCATACATTCAGATGTATGCGGTCCGATGCAGACACGAACACTTGGTGGGTCACTGTATTATGTGACATTCATTAATGATCATTCAAGGAAGATCTGGGCATACACCTTGAAGAGAAAAGACCAAGTGCTTGGAGTGTTCAAGGAGTTTCATGCTTTGGTGGAGAGAGAAACAGGTAAGAAACTCAAATGCATCAGAACAGATAACGGTGGAGAATACAGAGGTCCGTTTGATCAATACTGCAAGACGCAAGGAATCAGACATCAAACGACACCTCCGAAGACACCTCAGCTGAATGGCCTAGCTGAGAGGATGAACAGAACCTTGTGCGAGAGGATCAGAAGCTTGCTGTCACAAGCCAAGTTGCCGAAGACATTCTGGGGGGAGGCACTCATCACAACAGTACATGTTTTGAACATGTCCCCAGCGGTCGCACTGAAAGGTAATGTTCCTAACCAAGCTTGGACAGGTAAAGAAGTGTCTTATGAACACTTGCATGTCTTTGGGTGCAAAGCATTTGTACACATCCCAAAGGACGAGAGATCCAAGCTCGATGCAAAGACGCGGCAGTGTGTCTTTATTGGCTATGGTCAGGATGATTTCGGCTATAAACTCTATGACCCTGTGGAGAAGAAGATTGTCAGAAGCCGAGATGTTGTCTTTGTTGAAGACCAGACCATAGAAGATATCCGGAAGGATATGAAAACAATGCCCCAACAATACAGAAATGTGAATCCAGAACCTCATACACCGGTGCCAGTACGAGTTGAAGATGAGGTTCCCAGACAGGAGGGTACAGGTGATGAAGCTCCCAGAGATGATGATCATGATCAACCACCAGTACCAGAAGTTCCACCAACAGTTCCACAGAGAAGGTCTGACAGAGACAAGCGACCTTCAACTAGATACTCTGCATATGAGTATGTGCTGCTTACTGACGGGGGAGAACCCGAGAGCTATCAGGAGGCTGTGGAAACAGATGACAGAGAAAAGTGGGAGGAAGCCATGCAAGATGAGATAAAATCTTTGCATGACAATCACACTTTTGAGTTGGTGAAATTGCCAAGAGGCAAAAGGGCTTTGAAGAACAAATGGGTGTACAGGGTGAAGCAACAGGAGCACACTTCACAACCCCGGTACAAAGCCAGACTAGTTGTCAAGGGATTCAATCAGAGGAAAGGCATTGACTTCGATGAAATCTTCTCTCCAGTTGTGAAGATGTCATCCATCAGAGTAGTGCTCAGCTTAGCAGCAAGCCTCGACCTGGAAGTTGAGCAGATGGATGTCAAGACCGCATTTCTTCACGGGGATCTGGAAGAAGAAATTTATATGGAGCAACCAGAAGGCTTCAGAGTCAGCGGGAAAGAGGACTATGTGTGCAGACTCAGGAAAAGCCTCTACGGTTTGAAACAGGCACCGAGACAGTGGTACGTGAAGTTTGAGTCAGTTATGGGGGAGCAGGGATACAAGAAGACCACTTCAGACCATTGTGTTTTCGTTCATAAATTTTCTGACGATGACTTTATCATCTTACTATTATATGTAGATGATATGTTGATAGTTGGCAGGAATCAATCGAGGATTGATAACTTGAAGCAGCAACTGAGTAAGTCTTTTGAGATGAAAGACTTGGGGCCAGCTAAACAGATTCTTGGCATCAGGATCGGCCGTGATCGGAAAGCCAGGAGGTTATACTTGTCACAGGAGGAGTACATCGAGAAGGTACTTCAGAGATTCCAGATGGACAAGGCTAAAGCGGTTAGCACTCCTCTTGCTACCCACTTTAGATTGAGTACAAGACAGAGTCCCTCTACTGAGTCAGAGAAGGAGGAAATGAAACAGGTTCCATACACCTCAGCAGTGGGAAGTCTAATGTATGCCATGGTGTGCACGAGGCCAGACTTAGCACACGCAGTTGGATTGGTCAGCCGGTTTATGTCAAACCCAGGACGGGAACACTGGAATGCGATCAAATGGATCATGCGGTATCTACGAGGCACTTCCAAGATGAGGTTATGTTTTGGAAGCAGCGACAAGCCAGTGTTGATAGGCTACACCGATTCAGATATGGCAGGAGATGTGGATACCCGTAAGTCTACTTCGGGGCATCTGATTACTCTCTCAGGAGGAGCTGTGGCATGGCAGTCTAGGTTGCAGAGGTGTGTTGCACTCTCTACAACAGAGGCAGAATTCATTGCAGTTACAGAAGCTTGCAAGGAATTGCTATGGATGAAGACATTCGTCCAGGAATTGGGTTTCAAGCAGGAGAAGTACATTTTGTACTGCGATAGCCAGAGTGCTATCTATCTCGGTAAAAATTCTACCTTTCATTCGAGGTCAAAACATATCGATGTGAGGTATCACTGGATACAGGACGTCCTGAGCTCAAGGCTGTTAGAACTCAGGAAAATTCACACCGATGACAACGGTGCCGATATGTTCACGAAGGTTTTACCGAAGGAGAAGCTTGAAATCTGTCGTGCCATAGCCGGGATGACAAAACTCTCCACATAGTCAGAGTGGGGAGATTCAGAGAACTACGATTGGCTTGATCCCAACTCAGGGTACGTAGGCAGTCATACAGATGCAGCCAGGGGAGGATCCTTTTGAGGATCCGGTTTGGATGATTGATGGTCGGCTCAGATTTTAGGACAAATCTTCACCGAGGGGGAGATTTGTTGGAGTCGGCAAGCAAACGTAACTTGTTGAAGAAGCAAGCGAAAGTAACTTGTTGAAGAAGCTGGCAAAAGTAAAACTTGTTGAAGAAGCTGGCAAAAGCAAAACGTGTTGAAGAAGCTGGCAACACGTTTTGGCACTATAAATTGAGCCTTCCCAGATCATTGTTAGTATCCCATAAATCCCAAATCGTGAGGAAAGATAGAGAGTAAAGTGTTTGAGAGTTTTTTGTAAAGCTTGGGTTGTAAGCTTTGTAATTCTTTTGTGAGTAAAATAAAAGAAGAATTTTCTCTCAATTCACCTCTATTATTGTGTGTTTATTCACAACAGGTTTGCCATAGAATTCCCATGAAGATATATTCTTCATCAATAAATAACACTAGTTATGTGATACACATAAATGGTAAGAATTAATATCATAATGACCTACGCAATTTGTAAATATGAAGAGCCGTATATGACAAGAATCAAGATAATTATAACATGGATAAAAAGAATCAATATCATTGTGTCGTACACATATGCTAAAAATCATTAGCATTATGTACATGAATCTCAAAACATTATATTTAATTATATATTTACCTTTTTTATATTTTGTTCTCGCCATTTTTTTTCACATTCCATCAAATTTTAGATCATATCATTAGATATTAGATATAGATGTAAATTTTCGAAAGTAGAAAACTTAATTAGATTGATCTTTATAGTCATGATTGTTGTCTCACATCATATTGTTGTACTGTAGTGAGTAGATATATAGTCAACCTTTTTTTTAAATGGTTGGAAATCTCACCGCCAAACCACCCATTTCGGATTTAAACGGAGTAAGTAAAACCCCCGGTTATCCCAGACTCTTACAAGAAACGCATTATCTGGATTCGAACTCGGGACCTCAATGTGAGGTATTGAGCTCTACACCACCAAACCATGCCCACTGGATAATTTGATGATATCAATGGATAATTTGATGTTGTGGTTTGGTCGTATTGAGATAGTAAAAATATATTTAGTTCAATACATAATTCTTAAATATTTGTTTAATTACCAAAAAATGTACAATAAATTAACGTAAATTCTTTTAAAAATTAAAATTTAGTTTTTATTATTTTCTATCAAAATATTAAAAAGCGTATCACAATTATTTTATTAATCTAAGATAAAATTATGTATCATCATGTATTAACTATATATTTATTCACCGCACTTTTTTCATTACAATATAAAACAGAGTCTTATTATATTCACAAAACCTTATTTATTGAGCAATTCTTTTGAAATATATTTTAGAAGAAAATTAGATATTTTGGTTCTCGATTTCATATATATATATATATATATATATATATAGTTGGGGGTTTCTTGTGCTAACTTGAACTTTATGATTTTCATGATGATTAAGTCTTGTTCTTGTTATTTATGTTGATAACTTTTGTGGTTGGAGGGGAAGAATTTTGAAGCTTAGTGGAAGGGGGGATGATTTCGGTCATGCTGTTTTGTATTGGGGAAGATTGTTTTAAAGTGTAGATGTGTAGGTTCGGCCAAGGTGGATGATTTAGGAGTGTTGGAAAATTAATGGATGGTTGTGTTATATGTTGTTGAATTGAGTAATATGTCAACTTGTGCTTAGGGAGTAATTTTTGGTCTAGAAAGGTGTTGACGGCTGGTTTTCGTCTCAGAGACAATAAGGGAATATATTGTCCCCGGGATTTAACTTTTCTTCAGCAGTGAATTTGTTTAGTTATGAGGAAACCAAAAGCAAACTTCGGTAGAGGGAGAAGAACATGCAGATTGACACAAGACGTTAACGTGGTTCGACGGATTCAGTCCAGCCTACGTCCACGGGTACAAAACGGATGATATTTTATTACTGAAATGGGCTCGGCCAACCTGTTTTGTGATTGGTCTGTGTAGGAACCGAGCTGTTTTACAAAGGGAATCATAAAACTCTCTCAATCTCACCCCTTTTTAGTATCTCCGTGTGTGTCTCTCTCCTTTACAAAAAGACTTCTTCTTAAATATATACTACGTTTGAGGTGGCAAAGATGAGGCAGTTGCTGTTCCTCATTCTGCAGAGTCTTCTACGTGACATTTGCCATATTTATTAAGCTCCTTGCCCTAGGTCTGCTCTTGCCGAAAGTGAACCTGCTCTCTGACATCCCATCACATCAATATAACTCTTCACTGCCACATGCATTTAATAATGATGACAGCCTGGTGGGTGCTTCCGGGATGTGACATGTGTAAAGGGAAATTATAATCTCGAGACTTCTGTCGGTTGCTAAGTGGTCGGCCTAATCATCTGCCGAACCATTTGAACCATTCCCGTCCTGCCTTGAACTGTTCGAGCCCTTCGACTTACTAGGAAGGGAGTAGAGTAGGCCCGAACTGAGCCGACGAGCTAATGTGGTCGGTTTATGGAAAGCCGCGTCGAAGCACATGCTATGGTCGGTCTAAACTGGGGGATTGTGTCTGGGCTTCTGCCCAGCCGAGAAGTGTTTAACACTTTCTGAATACCAGCTAAGGAAAATTCCACCCCTGCCCCTGGCTCGCACTGCTTGATTTATATGCTGATTTCTACCACCAACAAAAGGATTGTGAAGAAGGATTGCAACGCTTGATTGTTCAAGGGTAGTATGACATAGAGTGATGCCATTTTCTTAATGTTGAAAATTCTTCTAATATTATTGGAGGATGGACATATCCTTTGGATAAGAGGGGTGCATGGGAGGGGTATAACCCTTTGGAGAGTTGCCTTTATAAGGAGGCCTCCATGTACATTCTTAAGTATCCAAAAAGGAATCCGGATTAATCCAAGAGAATCCATCCGAAGTTTTTGAGTCTCATATTGTTGTTTTGAGTCTAAGAGAGTTCCTCCATTTCCAAGTTCAAGATCTTCTTAAAGAGTGCCCCTTGAAGAAGAGGAATCCAAGTTATCTTGTGAAAACATTAGCCACAAAACCCATAGAGCACCGACACGAGGCTAATAAGTTCTTAAGGATAGAGATACATCTCGACTGGGACGTCATTTATCAGGTTTTTCTTCATTTTCAAGGTTTATGGTTTATGCTATTTTTTGGCATGTTAGGGTAGATTTGTTTCTGGAAATTTGTTATAAAGCATGTTAATTTACGTTTAATGACACTAATCCACCAACAATCTTAAGAATTTATTATTTTAGTGTTGTTAGATAGAAATTTGCATGCTTAGATAAGGAAATTTTCTGGAAAATATAGTATGTGCATGAAAAATACGTAAGGGCATTGATGAGCGGAAAATATATCACTATTTACTGCCCCTTTTACTTAATATTTTGTATAGTTTCTCGAGTTTTATGAACGTTTTGATGTGTTTTAGTTTAATTTGCAGATAAAATAAAATCGATACTCAATGGAATTATTTAGGACGAAATGTGGAACAAATAAGGGCAAAAACTAGACTTGACATTTTGATTTTGAAGATTGGAAACTTGAAATGGCGTTCTAACGAAGTACGATTTCGAAAATTCTATCTTTGCGCAATTGTCGTATTTTGGCCATAATATTTTACTCTGATATCGGATTGAGGTGATTCAAGTTCCAGATTAAAGAATACTCAAAGAGCTACAACTTCGACGTTTATAATAATTTCGAATTCTGAAGATTGCATGACCGAAATTGATGAAACATCTGGAGGTGTGTTATGGGTCATTATTAAAGTCATTTTCAAAAAAAAAATAATAAATAAATAATGAAAATTGTCAAACTTCCACCAAACATGCTTGCATGTTTGGTGGAGGATTTGGTGTTATGTTTGGTGCCATGTTTGGTGCCACGTTTGATGCCATATTTGGTGCTATGTTTGGTGGAGTAATTGGTGGGGAAATTGGTGGAAGCCTTTAGATTTACCTATAAATACCAAGCCATTTCATTTGTAATTCTCATGCCTTCCTTAGATTTTTGTAAGGAATTTAAGGATTGCATATTGTTTGTATTTATTTTCAGTATTTTAATTATGTATTTTTATTTTCAGTAATAGTAATAGTTTATTTTATTTTATTTTCTTTTATGTTTAGTAGTTAAATTTATGTTGGGGGAATGGTGAAACTTTTATTATTTTAGTTTAGATTAATATCCCTTAATTATAATATGGAAATTATAATTTAATAATATGGACTAAAGGTTATACAGCCTTAATGGCTGATTTTATTTATTTGACATAATGTGACACCGCCTATATGGTTTGTCTTTAGGTGACAGATAATTACCGCCTATATGGCTGGTTTATGGACAAATGATAACACCGCCTTCATGGTCGGTTGGACTTAATTGAAAATCTGACTTAATTATGATACCGCCTATATGGTCGGTTGGTAATATCACTGATAATTTCTATATTATAATAAGGGAGATTTCTAAATTAGAAATAGTAAATGTGGATCTCATATCCCCAACATTTTATTTTTATTCTAGGGAAGTGATGAAACACAAAATTAAAAAGCTTAATAATTGATTAAATTATATTATGGGTAATTCTTTAGTTTGTTTATTGAATCTTAAGCCTAATGCTTCTTGTTGCCTGATCACCAATAAGATTGATGTGGTAAACTTAAAATGAACTTGGAAAATGGATTTTAGGTTTCAGTCTTATATTTCCTTACAAGATAGGAATATACCTGTCGGGTGGGAGTAGCCATAATTGGAACTTGAACTTAATGAATTCAGGTAACTTGGTTAACATAGACATATGATTAATTGGGTTATTTGGTTATTTGCATCTGACCATCGGAAGAGGCTTTTGCATAATTTCGTGTTCCAGGTTAGGAAACTGATTTATTACACATATATAAGAGAATCAATTTATCTTTAGAATAATATTGTGTGGAATCACAACCCTAGATATTTTGTGTCTTTTGTTTATTTTCCTTTGTGTTTTTATTTATTTTTTTTTTTATTTAGCAAATTCACATTCAACCAACTAAACAAGCAATCATTCCCTTCTCCCTTTAATTAGATACCTGTAAATAAATAGTATCAATAATTAATAACAACAGTAGAAATTAAGTCCTCGTG
Source organism: Zanthoxylum bungeanum (assembly GCA_019454045.1). Lineage (NCBI taxonomy): Eukaryota > Viridiplantae > Streptophyta > Magnoliopsida > Sapindales > Rutaceae > Zanthoxylum > Zanthoxylum bungeanum. Next base: position 338,721 of record SKCR01025371.1, read on the forward strand.
GGATCGATATTTTTATACTACTTGAACGATACGGCGCTTGCGTTATACGTGTGTGATTACACCGATCAGTCGTTCGAACGCCCGGCGAACGCAAAGGTAAAAATCTGAATTTTCATAAGAACGTTCGAACGCGTCTTCAAACGCAACTCGAATGCAAGCCTTCTGCCTTAGAATGTTCGAACGCGTATTCAAATGCAACTCGAACGCAAGCATTCTGCCCTAGAACGTTCGAACGTGTTTTCGGACGCCACACGAACGTAAACTCTCTGGAATATTCAGTTCGAACATGTTCTCGAACGCTACACGAACGTGATCTCTCTGGAACACTCCATTCGAACGCATTCTCGAATGCTACACGAACGTGAACTCTCTGGAACACTTCGTTCGAATGCGTTTACGAATGCTACACGAACGCACACACTGGACATTCTCGTTCGAACGTAGATACGAACGCGACACTAACGAAATCAGATCTGGAATTGGTTTTAAAATTGAAAAGACTTAGATTAACTTAATTAATCATAATATTAACTTAGTAAATCATATACTGTATCATAATAATCTTCGCAGTATAGATTAAAGCTAATATTAGGGTATTCAATTATCACAAGCATACACATAGTGATAAAGTTGAAAATTAATTGTGTGTTGTATACTTGGTTGAGAATTTAAAGTGTAATCTTACACAAGTAATTCCATCCAATCTTGATTGACACATACACATATATCTACACATATCGAATATTGTATTGTAAAATTAAAAGTGTAATATTAAGTTTTGAATTGCTAAGAAATTCTATTGAGGAAATGTTTAAATGATATTCTGTCAAAAAGACGATAAGAGCTTAAGTGGTCAGGGATTTAAGTGGTTACTCTGGACCCCCCTCGTCCTCTGGGAATATTCCTTTATTTACTTTTCATAAGAAATTTTAGTCGAAATTCAAGGACTTGTGTTTATTGGTACTACCGTCCAATAGAACAATGAATGATACTTGGTATATCACTTGAACAAGATCATTTGTTGATCGTTATGCAATTTATATTTTGTAGACTTATTGACCTCTGTTGGTTTTTCCAGTTACACATGGCTAGCGAAAACATCACATTATCGGTCTCTCATGGAGAAAAGCCTAAAAAGTTTGGTGGAGCAAACTTTAAATAGTGGCAGAGCAAAATATTGTTCTACCAGAAAACTCTCCAGTTGGCTAAGTACCTCAAAGATCCTCCAGATCATGTGGAGGGTGAATCGGCAACAGCCAAGCAACTGCGAGAAGAGACATGGTCGTCTGGCGACTTCTTGTGCAAGAACTACCTTTTGGGTGGACTTGACAATAGCATGTACAATGTGTACCAAGGCATGACTTCTGCGAAGATTCTCTGGGAATCTATCGAGAAGAAATACAAAACCGAGGATGCCGGACAAAAGAAATTTATCATGGGTAGGTTGTAGGTTCCTGGACTACAAGATGGTAGATTCAAGAACAGTAATGTCTCAGTTGGGTGAACTGCAATTGATCATTCATGAAATACTGGATGAAGGAATGAAACTCTGTGAGACGTTTCAAGTTGCCACTATCATTGAAAAGTTACCTCCATCATGGAAGGACTTCAGGAACTATCTGAAACATAAAAAGAAGCAGATGAGCCTTGAAGACCTTGGAGTTCGATTGAGGATCGAAGAGGACAACAAGAAGTCTGAGAATGACAGCTACAAGTCTATGTAGTCTAAGACCAACATCGTCGAAGGTGTAAAGGGTAGCAAAAAGAGAAAGAACAATGGAGCTGATTCTTCCCAAGCTAACAAGAAGTTCAAGGGGAAGTGCTACAACTGTAGAAAGAGCGGTCATATGGCAAAGGACTGAAGAAATAAGAAGTCTTAGGACAAGGACAAGAAAAAGAAAAATGAGGCCCATGTTACTGAAGATGAACAGCTGACTGAAGAGATCTCAGAAATGAACCTATCAGAAGTGGTAACTGAAGTTAATTTGGTTGGGAATCCGAGAGAATTGTGGGTAGAATTGTGGGTAGACATTGGAGCTACTCGTCATATCTGTGCAAACATCAAAATATTTTCCTTGTATCAGAAGGTCGATAGCGGCGATCATATGACAATGGGAAACTCGTCTACCTCAAGAGTGGATGGACAAGGCACAATGGTTCTGAAGATGACATCTGGAAATGAGCTTACATTGAAGAATATTTTGCATGTTCCTGATATTCAGAAGAACTTGGTCTCGGACTCTCTCCTTAGTAAGGCTGGTTTTAAGCTTTTATTTGTTTATGATAAATTTGTATTGACCAAAAATGATGTGTATGTAGGAAAATGATACCTCACTGAGGGCTTTTTCAAATTCAATGTAATGATTGTTAATCGACACAGTGCAATTAATAAATGTACAACTTCCGTTTATATTATTGAGTCACAAAATGTTTGGCATGAGAGGTTAGCACATGTCAATTATGATACAATGCGTAAATTAATTAACATGGACCTGATACCTAAATTTGCAATTAATAGCCAACATAAGTGTGAGGCATGTGTTGAAGCAAAAATACATAGAGCATCATTTCATTCTATAGAACGCAATTATGAACCCTTGGAACTTGTATACACTGATGTGTGTGATATGAATATTGTGCAAACAAGAGGCGGTAAAAAGTACTTTGTCACTTTTATCGATGATAGCACAAGATTCTGTTATGTGTATTTGATGGGGAGCAAAGATGAAGCTATTGAGAGCTTTGTACACTATAAGAACGAAGTTGAAAATCAACTTGGAAAGAAAATCAAAAGAATCAGGAGCGATAGAGGTGGTGAATATGTGTCACAATTTGGTGAATATTGTTCGAATCATGGAATTATTCACGAAACCACTGCTTCTTATTCACCTCAATAAAATGGGATTGCTGAGCGTAAAAACCGGACGTTGTAGGAAATGATGAACGCTATGTTGACAAGCTTTGGTTTACCCCAGAACTTGTGGGGGGAAGCCTTGCTTTCCGTAAACTACGTTCTGAACAAGCTTCCTCACAAAAGGTTGGACAAGATACCATATGAATTGTGGAAAGGTCACATACCTTCCTATAAATACCTAAAAGTTTGGGGGTGTCTTGTCAAAGTAATGGTTCCTAAACCTAAGAAGGTTAGAATATGACCCAAAACTGTTGATTGTATATTCATTGGATATGCTCGCAATAGTGGTGCGTATCGATTCTTGGTACACAAGTCAGAGATTTCTGACATCAATCCAAATATGATAATTGAGTCAAGGAATACAACATTTTTTGAAGAGACATTTCCTTGTAAGGAAAGACAAAGAATATAGTCTCTTAAAAGAACTATTAATACTGTCAAAGACAGTGATCAGATTGACCAATAGTCAGATCAACGTGCAAACGTTGAGACAATCGAACCTAGACGTAGCAAAAGAGCTAGAATGTCTAAGTCGTTTGATCCCGATTTTCTGACATACTTGTTAGAAAATGAGCCTCAAAGCTATAAGGAAGCAATGTCTTCGCCAGAGGCACCTTTGTGGAAAGAGGCTATCAACAGTGAGATTGATTCAATCCTACAGAACCATACTTGGGAGTTGGTTAATCTTCCTCCAGGTTGTAAGCCACTGGGCTACAAATGGATTTTCAAACGGAAGATGAAACCGGATGGATCAATAGATAAGTACAAGGCAAGACTTGTCATAAAAGGTTATAGACAAAAATAAGGCCTTGATTATATTGACACCTATTCACCAGTGACTCGTATCACATCGATAAGAATGCTCATAGCCATAGCAGCTATATTTGATCTTGAAATACATCAAATAGATGTAAAGACGATATTCTTGAATGGTGAATTGGATGAAGAGATTTACATGGAACAACTAGAAGGGTTTAATGTTCCTGGACAAGAACAGAAGGTGTGCAAACTTGTAAAATCCTTGTACGGATTAAAGCAAGCATCTAAACAATGGCATGAGAAATTTGACAAAGAGATGTTGTCAAATGGGTTCAAAATTAATGAGTGTGATAAGTGTGTATACACTAAATCAACTCAAAATAGATATGTCATTGTGTGTCTCTATGTAGACGATATGTTGATAATTGGTAGTAATCATGAAATGATTCAGTCTACCAAGAAAGTGTTATCCAGCAGATTTGATATTAAATATTTAGGAGTAGCTGATGTGATCCTAGGAATTAAGATTTCTAGGACATCAGACGGATATATATTATCTCAGACTCATTCTATTGAGAATATACTTGAGAAATATAATAAAGGGGATCTAAATGTGGCTAGAACTCATGTAGACCTAACTCTTCATCTATCAAAGAATACTGGCTCAAGCGTATCACAATTAGAGTATTCGAGAATCATCGGAAGTCTGATGTATCTCACGAATTGCACACGACTTGATATCGCTCAAGCTGTGAACAGGCTTAGCAGATATATGAGCAGTCCAGGATATAACCACTGGAAAGCCATAGTAAGAGTTTTGAGGTATCTGAGAGAAACTTCAAAATATGGTCTGCATTATGAGAGATATCCTGCTGTTCTAGAGGGATACATCGATGCTAACTGGATATATGATACAGTGGATTCCAAATCTACGAGTGGATTTGTTTTCACACTTGGTGTGCAGCTGTGTCATGGAAATCCTCGAGGCAAACAAGCATTACCCGGTCTACTATGGAATCAGAGTTCATAGCAATAGAAAAAACAGCGGAAGAAGCGGAATGGCTTCGAAATTTCCTGGAGGATATTCCTAGTTGGCCCAAACCGGTGCCAGCGATAAGAATACATTGTGATAGCCAATCGGCTATTGGGAGAGCCCAAAATACAATATATAATGGTAAGTCTCGACACATACGTCGGAGACATAATACCATACGTCAAATGCTCTCAAGTGGCATAATATCGATCGATTATGTTAAGTCGAAGGAAAGTGACCGGCGTAAACACACACGTATAACGCAAGCGCACGTATCGTTCAAGTAGTATAAAAATATCGATCCCACGAGGACTTAATTCCTACTGTTGTTATTAATTGTTGAATCTATTTATTTACAAATATCTAATTAAATGGAGAAGAGAATGATTGTTTGATTGGTTGAATGTGGTTTTACAAAATAAATAAATAAATAAAAAGACAAAAGAAAATACTAAGGAAAATAACAAAAGACACAAAGATCTAGGGTTGTGATTTCTTCCAATACCATTTTAAAGATGAAGTGATTATTATATAGATGGGTAAAACATTGATTTATTAACCTGGAACACGAAATTATGCGAAAGCATCTGTCGATGATCAGACACAAATACCCGGTGTAACCCAATTGAACCATATTCCTATGTCAACCACATTATCTGGATTCATTAAGATTGAGTTCCAATTATGGCTACCCTCGCCCGACAGGTATATTCCTATCCTGTAAGGAAATCTATAAAGGGTTATCTATCCTCAAGGAAGATCGTGGGCTATTGAGTCTAAGGTTTTAAACTTAAAATCCCTATGTCTAGTTCATTTTAAGTTTACCTAATCAATTTTATTAATGGCCAATTAATAAAAAGCATTAAGATTAAGACTCAATAAATAAATATTTATAATACCCAAACTATAATCTAACCCTTATAAACCGGTGATAGTGAAATTCATCACAACCCCAGATAACTATTTAGTTACAACACATAACTAGGACTAATAACTGAAAAATAAAAGACATAAAGTAAAAATACTGAAAAGTAAAAGACATAAAGTAAAACTGAAAAGTAAAATAAAATAAAATGCTAAGGTAAAAAGAATTACTTTTACTACTACTAATTTAGATATCTCCCATAAAATAATATATAAACTTGTTATAATATTACCAACCGACCAATCTGGCGGTATACTGATTAAGTCAAATTAAGTTCAACCAGCCATATAGGCGGTAATATTTGTCCATAATCCAGCCATAAAGGCGGTACCAAAATAAATTTACCAACCGACCAATATAGCGGTATCCTTTTTAAGTCAGGTTTAAACCAGATTAAAATAAATTGCCAACCGACCAATATAGCGGTATCCTTTATTAATCAGTATTTTAATTAGTAAATATATTATTTTTAAGGGAGATTAATCTAAATAGTAACAGTAAAAGAATTACCTTTCACCATAGCTGGGAAATTACTTCTCATGAATAGTAAAAACTGTAAAAAGTAAAAAGTAAAAACTAAGTTACTATTATTACAAATGGTAATTAAAATAAATTACAAACTAAAAAATAAAAAAATAAAATTAAAATATTTTTAGAGAGAGAAACTCTCTCTTCATCAAAGAGATGAGAGAGAATGGTACACGGAATTATGAAAATTCGCGGATTATTTATAGAAAATTTGGTCTTCAGCGTCGCGACTCCAGGTCCGCGTCGCGACGCTGGAATAGTAAGACGTGGCACGCTGAGAAGGCGACACGTGGCATGGCGGCTGACTGTTCACGTGACACGTGGCAAGGCGGCTAAGACTCAATTATTGTGATGACGTCATTAATGACGTCATGCTGACGTGGCGATGACGTGGCGAAGACGCGTGTTGCAATTGTCAGCACAATAGTATTGCGACACGTGGCGACACGTGTCACGCTGTGATTTGCTGAAGCTGACGTGGCATGTTGACTTCGTTGACCTTGTGACGTGGCTGATGACGAGGCATGACACATGGAGAAGTTGACTCGTTGACCGCTGACATGGTTGATGACGAGGCGACACGTGTCAAGTCTAAGTGTCGGCAGCATATGATGTTGACACGTGGCATGGCGCACGTTAGCAGATTGGATGTGATGGTGACACGTGTCACGGCGCATTTTAGCAAAGTCAAACTTCTCAAATCCTGATCAGTTGACCAGGCGCACGTTAGCAGATTCGGCGCATGCTGGGCGTCGCGACGCTGGAAATTACCAAAATGCCCTTTTTCTCCAATTTTCATTGTTTTACTCCAAATCACCTCCAGAATGTCCTGAAACTTTATTTATCTACAAAATAACACAAAACACATCAAAACATTCACAAAACTCAAGAAACTATACAAAATATTAGATTAAATGAGTGGGAAATAGTGATATAAATACCACTCATCACACCCTCAAACCTAACATTTTGCTAGTCCTCGAGCAAAATACAAAATAAAATAACAGAATAAAATTTAACTAAGCCATTTTCGTAGGGATCACGGTTGCATTTAGCATATGCAACAAGCCTTTAAACCCCTAGGTGTCCCTAGTGGACGAGTTGTAGTCTCGTGAGGGTTTACAGCAATGATACCCACAAACATTTTACAAAAGTAAAAAGGTATTAAAACTAATGCACACAAAAGCAAAAAGACAAGCGAAAAGAGAATAAAGATGTTAGTGACTAATCAGGTGAAACTTCTACTCCAAGTTACTAGATGTTTTGTTTCTTTATAAATTACCGAATCAGTAAATTCTCCGATTATTTTTACCTTTCTTCATATACACAGTCAACATAATATTAAACAACTCATTTTTGCCCACAACAGTCACAAGTGTAGTTGATAAGAGAGTAATATTTTTGTCCTAAAGTTCTATCAGATTTCACACATTTTTGTAGCAATGGAATAATTTTTCAGATTTTCTGATTTTTTCTTTGCTTTTTTGAATTTTGACTTTTTATTTATATACAATACCTTCCGTCTATGTAGCAAGCTTTGGGTCGGTGGCTCCCAAACCAGTTGGCTTTAGGGCACCAGGGTTAAGACACCCCTACGAACTTAATTACTCAGACTTCAGATATGAATATTTTGCAGTATCTTTGATCCATGTAACGAGCTTTGGGCCAATGACTCCCAAACGAGTTGGTTTTAGGGCACTAGCACTACAAGAAAAAAAGCCTTTACTGACACTAAGGTTAGTGACACTAGGCTAAAAGTGTCAGAAACGACGTGTAAATGTGCCTATTTCCGTGTTTTTCACTTAAATATCAATAATTACTGACACTATGGTATCAGTGATTTTAGTGTCAGTAATTACTATTACCATAGTATCAGTAAGAAATAAAAAAAAAAAAAAACGCGTAGTCGTCTGGAGTCGAACCAACACCTCACGGAAGTGACGTTTTTCGCATATATTACTAAATCTCATGGCTTCTCATTTGCGAATCATTTACTGAACCAACTCTTGCCGAACCAACTCTTGTCGCACAATCATCATTTGCGAATCACTCACATGGCTTCTCATTTACCGAACCAACTCTTACAAATCCCTCAAATCCTCCATAGACAAGGCCTCCAAGAAACTCGAAACCATGAAAAGCGAAAGCCCAGTGAAAGAATCCGGCCGTGATTTGTCCTTATTCAAATTCAAATCCGGTGCCGTTGTGGCCCTTGTTCTTTTCATTGTTTTTGGGTTGTTGAATTCTCTGTTTGAATGGAAACTGGGAAAGTTGTTGCGAAATTACCCTTTAAGCCCTTTGGGATTGTGATGAAGATGAGTCAGAGGAGAGGAGTGGCTAGGGTTTTAGAATTTCTCTCATGCTTTGTTCAAGATTCACGAGGGGGGCTAGGGTTTGTAATTTCTGATTTTCTGTGTGTGCAGAACAAAGAAACAGAGGAGCTAGGGTTTTCAATTTCTATTTTGTCCAGGTACGACGCCTTTGGGACATTTGATCAAAATGGCCCCAAAACTCGCGTTTTTACAATTTCCACCCCCTAAAAATCACAATTTGATATGTTTTATCCCTATTTGCGATTTTGTTGCGTTTCAACCAGATTTTAATCCCTATGATCGTAAAAACGTACGATTCTACGTTTTTAAAAAGCTGTTTTTACAACCATGAGTAAGATAACTTGTGCTATCCTATGAGACTGGGTTTCAACATTTGAATTTATAGGGTCCAGGAGAATTTGCTTCGTGATCGTGGAGGAAATAATGATGCAAAGGATTTTGTAGAAAAGCAGCCGGTGAGTTAGACTTGGTTACTATTGCGTAATTACTGGTGGAAACTTGGAGTTGCCTTGTGAATGTGCTTATGATTTATTTTCTTCTAACATATATATTCCTTTTTCCTTTGCTCTTAATCTGTTGCAGCTACCAGAGGATGCTCAATTGCCAAAATCTGGGGGTGAGTGAATACAATTTGATTGAAACTAGACTGATGTATGATACTAATGTTCATGAGATGCCAATTTTCATAAATTGCATTTGTATTTTGAATTTTTGATTTTTTGACTTTGAAAATATCACTATTAATTTCTTAATCATCAGCATGTAATCTAATTTACACCTATTTTGATTATGATTGTTTCTCCAGTAAGTTTATGGTGCTAACCACGTGCAATGTTTGATATAGATTCACAATCGTCACCAAACAGTGAGATGGATGGCACTGACAAAGTGGGACAATCTGCGAATGCAACTTCATATACGACATCTATTGTTTTATCTAAGGGTAATGAAAAGACAAGTTCCCATGGTGAACCATTGGAAGCTGCAGTATCTAGTAAAGCCCCTAGAGAATTACAATCTGTAAATCCTCGTGGAAGACCTGGTAGTTCTGCATCGTCTAATTCAGATCGTGCAGCTGCCACTCTAGCTTCTAATGCTCCTGGTTTATCTCCAAGCTCATCAGTGGGTTCTTTTTCTTCTGAAAAATCAACATTGAATCCCCATGCCAAGGTGTGATTGATATTATGGGTGTTATATGATCATTTGACTTTACTGCTGTCACAAATACATTAAGATAGATGACTTAAGTGTTTATTCTTACTATACTCTCTTCCCGTGTTAAATATTTTCTTCTCAATGTGTTAACATATTCTTCGTCTATGGGTTTCAGGAATTTAAATTCAATCCTAATGCAAAGAGTTTCATTCCCTCTCAAGTGCCTGCTAGGCCTCTATCTCCTGTTGGTGATAATGCCTTCTATCATCCACCAAATGTGTCTGCCGTACCACATATGCATGGCTTGCCTGTTGGTTTTGGAGTAAGTAGTAGTGAATTTTTTTCCCCTTCAAGCCTTATTTTTCATGGTTTCATGTAAGGAGTGTGAATGGTTTTTTATTGGGATTAGTTTTTAACTTTGGATTAGTTTTTAACTTAAACCAATCCAAATTCTCTTCTTATGATGTTTACTAATATGTTATGACTTTTATGCTTCCATTAGATGGAAATTACATGCATTTCATGAAAAATCTCAATGCATGCTGTTCAACTTGTTTGATATTTGTGGCTAACTTAAATTTTCAGATGGGATCAGTGGTAGCTGGGCACCAGCCTGTCATATATCAGGTTGCACCAATGCAGTCACCCCAACATATTATCATCCACATGGACCCCAGGTATGACGTGGCTTCAAATTTGTATCAGAGACTGCATGTTCTTTCTTACGACATTAATCAGGGGTACTTATGCTTGTATCATCTGATTAGACATTTATTACCCTTATCCATCTGATTGCAGTATGGACAGCAGATGCTTGTTGGCCAATCTAGACCAGTCTTTTACATGCCAAACTACCAGTCTTTATTTCTATGCTTTTTATTGTATGTTATTGATTTGTTTGTTTTGGTGATTATGTAGCGGTATGAAAGATACAACTTGTTATTATGGATGTCATTTGGTTTTTTATATGCATGCTCTTAGGTTGTTGGTATGGTTATTGTCAATAAGTGCTTTATGTGACAAAAATTAGATTAGGGTTATATTTTGTATTTATATTTTGTATTTTTATTTGGATGTATTTAATGTTTTTATTTATGAAGATATCGATTTTTTTTGGAAGTCCATCTAATTCTTAACATTTGGTTTATAATTTCAGATTTTGTGCCAGATATCATATTGTTGGGGGATTGTTGCAGGCTTCTCAACAAGTATCATGAATTTTGGTGGGGGCATGACATTTTGGTGGGACTTTAAGAGTAGTTTTTGAAATATATATATGTTAATTTAAAGATTGTCTATGGAGTTTTTGTATTCATCATGTGATACTGTTGAATTGATTAATACGATTAATCTATTATATTGCGAATTTTATAAATGTAATTTTTTAGTTTTTTATTTCATTGAGTTGGTATATATATATATATATATATATATATATATATATATATATATATTTTATGATTAATTTAATTACAAAACATAAGAAATATAATTGTGAAATAATACGATTTTTAAATTTTAAAAGATATTGACGGATATTGATACTATAGTAACAATAATTACTGACACTAAAAATCAAATATATGCGATATACTGATACTGCAGTAACAAAATTTACTGACACTATAGTATCACTAAATACTGATGTTATAGTGTCAATAATTTACTGACACTAAAATAGTGTGAGAGATTACTGATACCATAGTGTCAATAATTTTCTGATACTACAGTATTAACATTTACTGACACTAGAAACTAGTGTCATTGATTTATGGCTGCGGCAACACTGACACATTTATATAGTGTCAGTAAAACCCTTTACTGACACTAATTTAGTATCAGTAAAAGCCTTTTTTCTTGTAGTGTAGGTGTTAAAACACCCTTACAGACTTAATAACCCGGATTTTAGAACTTATTTTTGTAATCAGAATTTTTTTTTTTTATTCCATACTATTAATAGATGCTTCCTCCAATTAAACTAGAGCACGAAATATTACAAGCTTTTCAATTACAGCTCATGTCTGTATGTTACTATGCATGTTGATAATACCTGTCAAATGAACATATGAAGATTCATTTTAGTCATATTATGGAGAATTCACAAATTAAATAATTCAAAATGAAATAAACAAAAATTAACTTATTCGAAATAGGTTTGAGATACGTCTCAGGAGTGGAAATTCCTTACTCGGCTATCTCTTACCAATTCACCTTTTTAGTCAAAATAAAAACACAAAATGGAAAATATTTTTGTAATTTTTGAAAAATTTTCAATTTTTTTTTGTATTTTTCGAAAAATTTTGGACTAAAAATAAACAACACACAAACAAGTACTATTAACTATACCTCACCCCCAAACCTAAATGAGACATTGTCCCCAATGTCTTAAACAGTAGAAGAAGAGTTTAGAAAATCGTACCTGATTAGTTGAAATTCTACAAGAAAATTAAAGGTTAAGATCCAGATTAATTCGACGCTTCTTACCACGATCGTCCTCGGACCAATTTATCTTTGATATGATAGGGTCAACTTTTGGTTCATAGGCTATGAGTTGGTCAATTAGATCTGGAGCAGTTCTGGCAGTAAAGAGGAGTTCTTTTAAAGGTTTTGACACGAACCCATTTCTTCGAGCATCATCAAGAAACACACAAAGAAAATCATAAAACCCATCAACGTTAAGTAGTCAAGCGGTTTCTTGTGTATGTTCAGGTTCGCCCAAGATAGTACAATAAATATTTCCTCCAATGTACCCAAGCCACCTGGCAAAGCAATAAAAGCATCAGAACGGTTAATCATTTCTACCAGTCGTTCAGACATATCTGGCACGATCAGTTCCTCTCCGTTTGTTGGTTCAATAAGATTTGCTTCTGCCAAGGGTTTTGGAATGATTCCCAAAACGTGACTGCCTCCTTCCTGTACGGCCTTTGAAACAATCCCCATTAGTCCAAGATTTCCTCCGCCATATATTAAGTGCATATTCCTTGCTGCTAAGACTCGACCCAATTCCTGTGCTGCTTCTATGTATTGTGGTTTAGTACCAACAGTACTACCGCAAAACACACAGATGTTCTCAACTCGTCTTCTTGAAGTAGCTTCCATTTTTTTATGTATTTCTTTTTCAAATCAGGATGCCTTCAAAAGTGCAATGACGGGCTGAATTTATAGTACCTGAAAGGGGTGAATACAATAATAGCACAAGTTTCTTCCAGAGGACGATTGTTAGCTAAACAACAAAAGAAATCATGAAAGGTCAAAAAGTCTGGATCCTGTCTACGAAAATAAAGATAATTACAAAGGAAAAGCGAATCAAAGTAATAATTAAGGCAACAGAATTGTGTATGCAATACGCCACTCGCATAGTATAAATTCATTAGGATGTATCTTAAGACTTAATTCTTTACTCAGCCATCACAAATGAATTAGCTCTCTTCTTTTTTATTGTCAAACACAATTCCTTCTGTATTAAAATGCTCCGTTTGTGCTTTTCCCTACAAAAATAACACACAAAATTAAAAAGTTCACACTATGTATACACAAAAGAGTTTAGAAGATAATATCTGGTCAGCTGAAATTTTACAGGAAAAATTACCGATAGGAAAAATTTATGTTCAATTTACGTTTTTTTTACCACGATCGATAATTGACCATTTTTAGTGAAAATTTTGACAGAGTCTCCTCTAAAAACTCAAAATTTCCCCAAATTCATCCTAAAACTAACACTTCAAAAATCACCACAATGTCAAACTTCGCCCCCAATTCTACAAAATTCCATCGATCTGGCAATTTCTAAACTCAGAATTCAGCCCGTTATTCACCGCTAAACTTCCAAATTCACAATCCTCCAATTTCAACAAAATCAACCACAAACTCATTTAATTTTTCAATTATCCCCTTTACTGCCAAAATTTCAAAACCTGTAACATCCAATTTTTATCAAAATTAACCACACAGATTATCCACAAAAATCAGATCTGATCATGGATGGTTTTGATCGTGGGTTTGTTGCTTGGCAGTGGGTGGCTTTGGTAGATCTCGGCGGTGGTGGTGCGGTGTCTCGGCTTGGTGGTTCATGGCTCGGCAAGGGTGAGGTTTGCGACTAGTGGTGTCTCGGCTGGTGGATCTTGGGTGTTGGTGGCTCGGTGGTGGTTCACGGCTTCTCGGTTTGGTCTCAGTTGATGGCTTCTGGTTCGGTTCTGTGATGTCTTGGAAGTGGGTCACAGCTCTGGTAATGGATTCGTGGTGGGTAGTTTCGGCCAGATGGTGGTGCTCGGAATCGGCGATGAAGGTCTCGGCAAGGATGAAGAGGGTGTTGATCTTGACGGTGGTGGTTAAGCCTCGGCGAGACAGTGGCAGTCTTGGTGGATCTCGGCTTGGTTCGTTGGTGGCTGCTCACGGTGTGGATTTTGGTTGGCGAAGACTCGGTCACGGTGAGGGTGGCTCTAATCGTGAGTTATGGTGGTTGGTGGGTGGTGGTGATGATTCGGCTTCTGGTCTCTGTTGGGTTTGACTCCGTGGCTGTTGAGAGAATAAGAAGATGAATGAAATCTATCTTGGTGGCTGCTGTTTTGGGCCTTTCTAAACAAACCAGTGTCGCGACGCTGAAATTGGTCGTGCGTCGCGACACTCGGTAATTTTTAGGGATTTTTTTTTTAATTTTTGGCAAAACCATGTCTTGCGACAGATAAATCCATAGGGACGCGTCCCAAAAGCTGACTTCTTACTCGGCCGGCTTTTCTGGATTGACTTTGTATCTTCGTGATTTTGTCAAAATTTTATTTTGTGAAAATCCCGCTTGTACTGGCTTGCTTTGTCCTGATAAATTCCATTTTAATTTTTCCTGCAAAACTCATGCAAAAAATTAAAAAGTTCACACAAAAAAAATAAATAAATAAATTACAACAAATTGCATGGGTTGCCTCCCTGCTAGCGCTAAATTTTTCGTCTTCAGCCAGACGTGACTGAAATCCATCTGTTAAGGAGGTTTCAGTGTCGTTTCGGATGTCCTATTAAAGACAATCCCGTGAGCGTTGCTTTTGAAGGGTCTCTTCCAACGGTAAAGTGGCCAAAATAATTTTGTCTCAGTCATTGCTCGTGCCACCTTTTTGATCTTTGTTGCTTCATTGGTTCCTGAAAAGAAAGTAATAAAATTAGGAGGTCTCGTATGGTGCTTGACTTGGAATGGAAGTTCCATTCTTTCAAGCTTCTGGTTGATATCTTTGATTTGTACTCCCCAAAACAGCGGTGTTTTTCCTGAATGCTCTGGATCTTTAATAAGGTCAGATATTTGCTCTTCTATTTGCTCTGTTTCTTGCTCCACCTTTTCTTTACAGATGTATTTGAAAATTTCTACATTCAGCTCTTCATCTGTCATCTGTGAAATACATGTTTCAAAATTTTCAACCTGAAAAGAAATGTCAGATTTTAGGTCTTCATCCTCTGATCTGGTTGAAATGATTGGCTCAGGTAGATCTTCATCTTGAGAATACAGAAGTCCATCCTCAATTTTTGATGCAGTTGGTACAAACAGCTCAGTTTCATCCTCGTCAGAATCTGAATAATAGAAATCAAATCGAGACTTTGCTGGTTCGGGTTCCTGAACTGATACCTCTGGTTGTTGATACTGCTCAGCCTCCTCCTCTGTTAAGGTGTCATTGTGGATTTCTGGGTTCTCGAAGGCTTCATCAGTGTCATCTGAAACTGGTTCTTGAGGTATGATGTTCTGGTTTTCTGTTAATTGTCTGATCTGATCTGTCATTCTTTGTATGGATTCTGCGTTACTCTGAATTTGTGCATCAAATCGAGCTTCTTGTTCTTTGAACATGTGAATTAATTGATCTTCCTCGGATGGTTCTGGTTCTTGATAAGGATCGAAGGAAGATGGTGGATAAGATGGAAAATGTGGTTCTGTGAAATGTGATGGCTCATCATACCATGAAGGATTCTGATAGTTCTGCCACCCTGAATTGTAGTTGTATTCGCAATAATCGCTTGGGTGGTTACCATTACATATGTCACATCTCCACATTGAGTTCTGTTGAACAAAAGTAGTATTATTTGGTTCTGTCAGCCAGTGAAAATTGTTGGGCTGTACAACAGGCCTCAGAAAACCGGACTGTTGCTCCCAGATTTGGGGTGTATCTTCTTGTAACGCTCGTGATATTTCAATCTCCCAATAATGTTCCATTTTTCAATCACCTGAAAATACAATAAAGAAATAACAATTACAGAAAAATAAAATTAGATAGAAGTAAATTTGATAGCTTCAAAATTAACAACTCAAGAAAAATAAGTCCCCGGCAACGGCGCCAAAAACTTTACCGGCGTAAACACACACGTATAACGCAAGCGCACGTATCGTTCAAGTAGTATAAAAATATCGATCCCACGAGGACTTAATTCCTACTGTTGTTATTAATTGTTGAATCTATTTATTTACAAATATCTAATTAAATGGAGAAGAGAATGATTGTTTGATTGGTTGAATGTGGTTTTACAAAATAAATAAATAAATAAAAAGACAAAAGAAAATACTAAGGAAAATAACAAAAGACACAAAGATCTAGGGTTGTGATTTCTTCCAATACCATTTTAAAGATGAAGTGATTATTATATAGATGGGTAAAACATTGATTTATTAACCTGGAACACGAAATTATGCGAAAGCATCTGTCGATGGTCAGACACAAATACCCAGTGTAACCCAATTGAACCATATTCCTATGTCAACCACATTATCTGGATTCATTAAGATTGAGTTCCAATTATGGCTACCCTCGCCCGACAGGTATATTCCTATCCTGTAAGGAAATCTATTAAAGGGTTATCTATCCTCAAGGAAGATCGTGGGCTATTGAGTCTAAGGTTTTAAACTTAAAATCCCTATGTCTAGTTCATTTTAAGTTTACCTAATCAATTTTATTAATGGCCAATTAATAAAAAGCATTAAGATTAAGACTCAATAAATAAATATTTATAATACCCAAACTATAATCTAACCCTTATAAACCGGTGATAGTGAAATTCATCACAACCCCAGATAACTATTTAGTTACAACACATAACTAGGACTAATAACTGAAAAATAAAAGACATAAAGTAAAAATACTGAAAAGTAAAAGACATAAAGTAAAACTGAAAAGTAAAATAAAATAAAATGCTAAGGTAAAAAGAATTACTTTTACTACTACTAATTTAGATATCTCCCATAAAATAATATATAAACTTGTTATAATATTACCAACCGACCAATCTGGCGGTATACTGATTAAGTCAAATTAAGTCCAACCAGCCATATAGGCGGTAATATTTGTCCATAATCCAGCCATAAAGGCGGTACCAAAATAAATTTACCAACCGACCAATATAGCGGTATCCTTTTTAAGTCAGGTTTAAACCAGATTAAAATAAATTGCCAACCGACCAATATAGCGGTATCCTTTATTAATCAGTATTTTAATTAGTAAAATATTATTTTTAAGGGAGATTAATCTAAATAGTAACAGTAAAAGAATTACCTTTCACCATAGCTGGGAAATTACTTTCTCATGAATAGTAAAAACTGTAAAAAGTAAAAAGTAAAAACTAAGTTACTATTATTACAAATGGTAATTAAAATAAATTACAAACTAAAAAAATAAAAAAATAAAATTAAAATATTTTTAGAGAGAGAAACTCTCTCTTCATCAAAGAGATGAGAGAGAATGGTACACGGAATTATGAAAATTCGCGGATTATTTATAGAAAATTTGGTCTTCAGCGTCGCGACTCCAGGTCCGCGTCGCGACGCTGGAATAGTAAGACGTGGCACGCTGAGAAGGCGACACGTGGCATGGCGGCTGACTGTTCACGTGACACGTGGCAAGGCGGCTAAGACTCAATTATTGTGATGACGTCATTAATGACGTCATGCTGACGTGGCGATGACGTGGCGAAGACGCGTGTTGCAATTGTCAGCACAATAGTATTGCGACACGTGGCGACACGTGTCACGCTGTGATTTGCTGAAGCTGACGTGGCATGTTGACTTCGTTGACCTTGTGACGTGGCTGATGACGAGGCATGACACATGGAGAAGTTGACTCGTTGACCGCTGACATGGTTGATGACGAGGCGACACGTGTCAAGTCTAAGTGTCGGCAGCATATGATGTTGACACGTGGCATGGCGCACGTTAGCAGATTGGATGTGATGGTGACACGTGTCACGGCGCATTTTAGCAAAGTCAAACTTCTCAAATCCTGATCAGTTGACCAGGCGCACGTTAGCAGATTCGGCGCATGCTGGGCGTCGCGACGCGGAAGGTCTGGGCGGCGCGACGCTTTAAATTACCAAAATGCCCTTTTTCGCCAATTTTCACTGTTTTACTCCAAATCACCTCCAGAATGTCCTGAAACTTTATTTATCTACAAAATAACACAAAACACATCAAAACATTCACAAAACTCAAGAAACTATACAAAATATTAGATTAAATGAGTGGGAAATAGTGATATAAATACCACTCATCAGAAAGCCTAACGGATCCACTTACTAAAGGTTTACCTAGAGAGCAAGTTGAGAAGTCATCGAGGGGAATGGGCTTAAAGCCTATAAATTAAGAATTGTCAATGTGGAAACCCAACCTAGCTGACTGGAGATCCCAAGATCTATGTTCAAAAGGGACAACTGAAACTTTGTACAATTCAAAACAAGCACTGAAGAGTTTTGTACTCTTTCCCATTCCGATAATGACGCCGAGTGCTGTCTGTCAAGGTTAGGATAAGCTAAGGCTTTTAATGATCACTATATTAGGAGATGAGTCCTAATGGGGGTAAAGACAGATTACCTCTTCATAGTAGATCACCTATTTCAAGTAAGAAGTGAGGCCGCTTCCATGGGATTTTACAGGCTGATTTCCCTAAAATGCTTGATGAATCCAGGACCGTTGTTCAGGGCTGAAATGAACACAACCGTAGAATAGGAAATGGTCGAAGTAAAGATGTGTGTTGGCAATTGTCTTGGTTTACACCAACGACAGAATAGTTCAAGACTATGGGTCACTGGTTTGCCAAGTAAATCCGATTATCATTCACTAGAAAATGTTCAAGGCGAAAGCTATCTATTTTGATGCAGCTTTATTTCACGGTAACTCTCTCAAGTATCTGCATGAATATTTGAAGAATTGTGGGGGATTGTTGAAAATTCTTCTAATATTATTGGAGGATGGACATGTCCTTTGGATGAGAGGGGTGCATGGGAGGGGTATAACCATTTGGAGGGTTGCACCCCAAACCAAAGGGTGCCCTTAAAGCACCCTTCAATGCCTTTATAAGGAGGCCTCCATGTACATTCTTAAGTATCCAAAAAGGAATTCGAATTAATCCAAGAGAATCCATCCGAAGTTTTCGAGTCTCATATTGTTGTTTTGAGTCTGAGAGAGTTCCTCCATTTCTAAGTTCAAGATCTTCTTAATGCCCCTTGAAGAAGATGAATCCAAGTTATCCTGAGAGAACATTAGCCACAGAACCCGTAGAGCACCGAGACGGGGCTAATAAGTTCTTAAGGACAGAGATACATCTCGATTTGGACGTCATTTATCAGGTTTTTCTTCATTCTCAAGGTTTATGGTTTATGTTATTTTTGGCATGTTAGGGTAGATTTGTTTCTGGAAATTTGTTATAAAGCATGTTAATTTACGTTTAATGACACTAATCCACTAACACTTAATTCTTTTAAAAAAAAAAATTGATCGTGTTCCTTAACTCATCCTCTTGAAACTCTGATTGTGACCCTCCTAGTTTAGATTATTAGGGTAACTAAATTAATTTGGCCAACTCTCGGGAAGTTTGATCGTAGTTTATGAACTAATCTTAGGAATATTATATCAAACAACTCTCCGTTGGAACAATCTCTTTATAACTTACTTTAAATTCTAGAATTTGCTAAGAAGAGATGTAAGATTTTTGACGCGGGTGCAGCGGAAGCTCGCGGTTCAGGTGAAATCGTAATTTTAAAAAACTTTAAAGTTACAGAATAAATTATTCAATATCTAATATGAATAATTCATTCATATTTCACCTAAACATATTTATTTGATATCAAATAGCGATATAAATAGTTAAGAAACATGGCGAAACTTGTATGAAAATATTTTTTCGCAAAATGGTAAAAAATGAGTTTTTTACCGAACCGGCCACCCAATGCACATAAGGGCTGCCCAGGTCAGCCCCAACAGTACTAGGGTAGTTCATGGGCTGCCCGAATAGTGATCAATTCACTGTTTGGGCAGCCGTCACCCGGTTGGCTCAAAAGTCACCCGGCAACACCGTTTTTCGCCGTTTTCGCATATTTCAACTCCAAAATAGTTTCCGGAAACTGTTCCAACACCAAAAACACATGCACCAATATTACAATAATATCATTTAAATCTACTTCACACATGCACCAAGCCTTCAATTCCATTCTCCAAATCAAAAGAGCCCAAAATTCTAAGAAGTAAAGAACCCTAAAACTATTCTAGTAACTCAAGAACAAGAAACTAATTTTCTAAACTTACGAATATTAAAGATTACCTTTTAATCCTCAGCTTTCCCTAAGCTTTTTCTTGATTTTTCTTCACTTTCTTTTTGAATCATCAAACAAAATTTGAGAGCTATATTGGAGGATGATATTCGGCCAAGCTTAGCCAAGTTAAGGAGAAAATAAAATTTTCTAACCTAAAAGCAAGCTTAACTGACTTTGCAAGGGTATTTTGGTCAATTGTCTTGATTAATCTAATTAATTAATAATAAGCTTTAATTTGACAAATCAAATTTACAGACTTAAAATTTAATAAAATCATGCCACTTGTAACCAATAATAATTAGCCATATAACATAACATTTATGAAATATAGATATCATTTAATTATTTAAATATTTAACATTAAAATATCTAAATAATTAATTAATATAATTATTATTATATGTGTATTTTTATTTACATTAAATAACAAATACATAAATTATTGTCATGTGTCAAAGTCTCATTTGATAATTAATTAATATGTATCAAATCAAATTTTGTATCAAATACAAATACACATTAATTATTAATTGACCAAAATTTCCTAAAGCATGTGTTTTCATTTAACTGTTTAAACGATTCGAATTAATCCATTTAATTCGGTGAAGTATTATGAATAATCTGTATTATTCATAACGTGTTGCCCAAGTGCTCAACGGGTACACTTCATATTGTGGGACTCTCTAAGTTTAGGTTTATCTGTCACGAAATCCAATTTCGTGTCCATAATTCACCCACTCATGAATTATGACGACCACAGATAATCTCGTAAACTATGCAAGACGAGGTCATTGCATATGTATAATCCCTTTGTCACAGGCTATCCATATTATACCTGGGATATAGATATAGTCGACTTTCAAATTTAAGATCTCTGAATAACACTCGGAACTTGCTTCCGAAGTTATACCACGACCATGGATTTACTATATCACAAACACGTGAAGGACACCTATGTCCTGTACACAGGATTGACAGATTTTATCTTGATACGCACTAGATATCACGAGCATCAGTCTACACCCAACGAACAGGCGGAGGTCTGATCTAAATAGATCGGTGACGTGACTGTCATTAAAGTGTAGAGGATAACTCATATATCTACTGTGGTATCTCAAGTCGAAGGACCACTATGCTCGCTCAACTCGAGAAGATTCCTATTGACGTTCGTGTACCATCTATTAGGAAATCTTCAGTGAGTCGTTCAATATTTATCAAATAAACACCCACATGTCTATACGAGTCTCCCGAGACTCATTGTTCATTGGGATAAACCATCGGAACAAGTCACGATATACGACATGTACTGGTCTCAGCGAATTTTACTAACCGACCCGTATTAGTAAATCTTGACCATGAACTTTATTTAAGGATATACAACTTATAGTGACGCTTTCCAATGTCAATTACAAACTACGTTGTAACTGCGCACTACATTATAAATCATAGGGTCTTTGTCTAATATACACGTATCACTAAATCCGATTTAGTTTCAATCTAATCATAATTAGATATCTCATCGTAATTAGATCGAATATGTATATAAAAGACAAGAGGTGCTACCATTAAATAAGTAATATTATGGAAAAAGAATTGTTTGTATTCATGAATCAGACATAAATACGATCCGGATTGGCTCTCCGAGCACCAACCCTAACAATTTGTCCCACTTGCTCTAGTGTCAATCCACGGTATCATATACACACCTAAATATGTATCACATACTCATGGCCCTCAAGAGCTCACATAGCACTCAAAAGGTAGGAAACAACAAGTAAGCCCGCTATAACAAATTGAGTTTGTCTAACAAACCCAATCGTTTCCCTTAACCATCATCATTCATATTTTGTAGAACCCAAGTTCTACATCAATATGACTCAGATGCGATATTAACAATGTACTATAGCCATTAATATCAAAACTTCTAATCTATAAGGTCACTATGTAACTTCATAAGTCAATACTTCATAAGTTACAACTAATTTCACTAATACAGTAGAATCAACAGTGACACTTCCACTGTATCTTTTCTGACTTTATATGACGTGGACCATCTAACGTCATAATTAGACTCAAAACTAATCTGACCCTAATGGTTGCGGATTATATTCTCCATGAATAAGAAACTTGTTCTCAATATCTCAAAGATAACAAAGAACATGTTTCAAGACACATTCTATGGTCTACAACATATCAAAATAACTCGTAACAATTACAATTAAATTGATATCTTTAATCATACATAATACAATATTCATTATGCCATCATCCTATAATGCATAAGATTGATTAGACACTCTAATCAATTTCTCTTTCGACTAAGGAATCATCATTTACGAAATATAAATACTATATACAAGAGACACACTAACTGTCAAACAGTTATACTAACTGTCACATAGATAGTATTGTCATGTCCTTTATTAGATCATATCTAACGCACGACTAATGGGAGTATCTCAGAAGTCTCTTAGTTTTATATCATATATGAAACTTTATATCAAATATAACAGAGACTACTCCCATTGCATTCACAGAGAAAATAAGACTTAGGTAAACCTTTTACCTAATAAACATCTCATTATTACATTAATAATGATAATGTCATTAGTATATATAACACTAGAAAGAAATTTATACGCTCACACTGACCCTACTATCATATATGTGTATTCTTTATGCTTTGATAAAATCAGACAATCTGACTGTTATTAAAATTAGAAAACACAGATTTCTGGAAAGCTTATCTGAGTCTACAATAGGCTGTATAAGCTAGTATATCAAATTGTGATCTTAGCATAATACAAACTCTAGGGCCATTCTAGAATGAACTCTTCAAACAAAGAAACCACAATGGATCTCTTATTCGAAGAAACCATTCAGGAACGCCACTTTGCATTTTTTTAAGCCAAAATACATAGTTTAATATCAAAATTAATCAACAAATCTTTAATTGTTCAATTAGTGCGACTAGAGACAAGTTTTCTTAGAATCTACAATAGATTACTGAGTATCACATTTCTCACTGTCATACTATAAAGGTCAAACCTTTACCAAGCTCACTTTGCTTTTGCTGCGCAGACAATTTGCACATTTTATGAACTATTCATAAAGAAAACTTAATCAAGTTCAAAACTTGATTGTAGTAAGCTATGAATAATTTTAGATCTATGGTTTAATGCTAACTTCCGAGATCAATATCAAATATCGCTCCCACTATAAGTTATAGGATAATTTTCTTCGATAAGAAAACAACAGAACCATTTAATATCAAATACTTCGCAAATGATTCTGACATCCTATTGGACTTATATGGAAACTGTCTAAGGGTCTTTTCATCTTATTAATTATGTAGTTCCATTTATAGTTTATCACTCTCACATTTGACTTCAATAAGTCAAGTCTTTTCTACAATCGTTAACATCTAATGTTACACACCAAGTAATAAAACAATTTTATTACTCGGGATCGTAGAAAATTTTTTCTATCAAATAGAATACAATATTCTATTAAATAGAATTAAAGATAAACTTTACTTGTACCTTTAAGGCGTTTGTACCTTCAATTATATAACTATTATACAAAAGAAATATTCAAATCTCAAACCTTTTAAGATTCGAATTTTCTACTTATATATATCATATACATAACTGTAGAAACTAATGGAACCTTAATTAAAAAGATGAATTAGTGTTACTGGAGCATATCCCCAAGAGTATTGAAAACTAATTCGGTAACACTGAATATCAAATAAATCAGATTATATAAGATTCGATTTCTCCCAATGATCAATTCCATCACGATGGAATCGTAGAAGAATAATATTGAGTAAGAATCACATTCATTAAATAACTTTAGAACTAATTGCCATAAATTCATATGTTTGATCATATCAAAAATCCTTGAACAATTCAAAGACTCACGATGAATTTTATAAATATAGTTTTCAACACTTCAAATAGAATATATTTGAACCATTCAAAATATTTTATTCGTGTTTCATCAGAAACATAATGAAAGTTCTCGAACCATTCAAGACGTTCAATATATATATTCTTTTAGAAACACGTAACTAAGTCATGACAATTCATTAACTAAGTTACGGAGTAAAGAAAACTATCTAAGGCAATTTAAAATTTATTAAACTACATACATCAAATGTATTAGTGTAATAAATTTGTGGTCCAATGACGACCATTGGTTAAATGAGATTTAATCACATTCTGAATACAATATTCATTAAATGGATAAGGATATATGGTGTGGTCTTGTATCAGACCATCCTTTACCATACAGAATAAACATCTGATGCTTATGTGATAAAATATCATAAAACACTGTTCTAAGTTATTTAGTCAACCAAATATTTTTCTTAATATTTATCTCTTCATCAATGACACTACTACTCATATTAAAATATGTAACAATTATTTATATAGAACAAGTAACTATTCAAAAGTCACAAATTCAGATATCAAATATAAAAAACAATCATTAAACATTATTTTAAATAACTAGATGGGAGATCTGATATCCAATATCTACAATTTTCGTATTGTGAGAATCGATATTCTCTATACACAACTATATACATCTCATTTCTTTAGCTTTATAATTTGCCTTCAATTATTCACAACAATTGCAAATAATTGATTAGCAAACTGTGTCAAACACGTGACTTCTAAAAGTCACTAAAGCCAAGAAACATCATTATAAGATAAACAAATACCTAATGGAGTTTTCTTTATACCAGACAAGAATCTCGAGACATGAACTAATTCACGTCAATTCTTACCACACAAGAAACTATTCTCTCTAGACAATTATATCCTAAAACAGATATCTATTTAGATTACTTATCGTGACTTAGTAACTAAGTCCCTAATCATCTTGATTTTCAAGAAAATCGGAACAACAGTTCCTGATGGTTTAGACTAATCTAACAATATCCAAGTTTACTAACATTCTAGAACCTATTCTAGAAATACGCAACCATAAGTGAAGTCAGAAAACATATTCAAATAATATGCATGCAGTGGATTAGAAGTATAATTCTATTAAAAATATAGAATAAAGGAAAACAAAAGCAGCAATTTCCATAATATTACACACTACTTTAGTTATGGATTTTTAACCCAGCAGTGTCTCTCACTACTTTACGTAATACCATAATCCCCAACGGAAAATGGGAATTCAATAATTAAATCGAATTCCATAGTGAGAAGTGGACCCCATGAATATATTTCGACTCACAGCTTTGGAACGATCTCGCCTACGTATATTCATTAGGTAGACAATTCATTGTCAATCACACTCACTATGACTCCTGATTTTGGTCCTGACCGTTTCTCGTTATGACAACTTTGACACGTTTACAAGGAGGCGTATCAAGGCTTCACTTGCCAACGACAAACTCAAGCTACCGATGTAGTCCTGACAGCTTTGGCACGTTCAGGATTTCCACTTTCACTTGAATTTATCTAGCATCAAATATACATCCGGCATGGATAAAATTCTATCAACTACACCCTCACTGCTTTGGCACTTTCTCGGATGCAGCCATAGAAAGATACCTATAAACCGTATTGATAAGACGGACCAAGAAACATGCATCCAATACATGTCACTTTACTGCCTTATTTAAGCGGGGATATTCCTCAAGAAAGCATTGCTCTATATCAAATACATAGTTAAATCTATATCAGCTTCTAAACAATTCAATTCTACCTTAGAAGACATAACTTAACTTAACCATTAAATTTCTGTTACGTTTCCCGTTAGCGTGGAACCAAAAAGTCAAGAAATATCTAAATTACATGCATGTGCAAACATCAAAATTGGATTATATATCATATATCAAGCAGCGGAAGCTCGCGGTTCGGGTGAAATCGTAATTTTAAAAACTTTTAAAGTTACATAATAAATGATTTAATATCTAATATGAATAATTCATTCATATTTCACCTAAACATATTTATTTGATATCAAATAGAGACATAAATAGTTAAGTAACATCACGAAACATTTACGAAAATATTTTTCCATAAAATGGCATAAAACATATTTTTGACCGAACCAACCACCCAATGCACATGAGGGCTGCCCAGGTCAGCCCCAACAGTACTAGGACAGTTCTGTTGGTTTAAATCTAGGTCCCAAGATCATACAAGACATGAAAACATGCGTGAATACACCAACGGAGGTAGCGGAATACTCACATCGATCGGTTGAGTCGATTTGGAGACGATTGAAGGCCAAAAACGCACTGCCTTGGCGCATGAACTGCAGCAGCCCACTGTCTCCAAAAACAGAAATTTGAGATGCGAAACGGAGCTCCTAGCTTCGTCGGACGGATCCCGGCTCATGGTCGAGCCTCCCTACCACCTTCGCAAGACTCGTAGTTTGCTAGCACTTGCGGTTTTCACCATGAAAACCCAACTCTTGGCTTCCCTATTCACGCCATTTCTGGTTTCAAAAACCAGTGAGTTTTGTTCAGTTTGGGAGTGAGAGAAGAGAGCAAAATGAGAGAGAAAGAAATATGTTAAGTTGTTGTAAAATGTGTTAAGACTTTTACTTATATATTTTCCAAAAATATATAACAATTACCATTTGTTTTTTCTTTTTCAAAAATCAAAATAAAAGGTAATAGTCTCCCACCAAATAACATCAACTATTCCAACAACTACCATCACTCAAAGTGACTAGTTGTCTTTTCAATCAATCAATCAATCACATCAATCAATCACATCACTCAAAGTGACATTTGATTTGACGCTTGATGTGACGAATGATTTGACGCTTGATGTGACTTGCGTCGCCGCACTCGAATTCGAAATACGAATGCGCTCGCAATCACACTCGGGCTCGGGTTCGCTAATTCCAAATTAACGATTTTTCCGTCGCGTCGTAATTAGATGATTACGCCTAGCGAATTCACTATTCACGTCACTAACGAATTAATTCTAAATTAATTCGTTCGCCCGAATTAAAATCTAATTTTAATTCCGCGTCGAAATCTAATTTCGTTTAATATATCGAATATATTAATTTAATCGATTAATTCCAAATTAATCGTTATCTCTCTCTAGACGATATTTTATCCTAGATAAAATATCTCCGTTATTAATCCTAGATTAATTTTCTCTCTCTTCTATATAATCCCAGATTATTCAAGAGTGCGAGTTGTGCGTCATCGGTGGATTATCGGGAAGCGACCCATGAGATCTCCAGATAAGTTGGCAATAAATACGGTCGTCGGAGTATCCGAATCACGTACGTACCAAGTACTACGTTCTACCGATTTACGAGACAAGGTCGACTCCTAGCAAAGCACCAAGTCTACCCAATTCTCCGGACATATCCATCTAAGAATATTAAGATCTGTATCAAGCGTAGTATACTATTGTATTGCGTATATCGGTCCAGTATCGGATAGTCACGTGCTAGGCCTGGGGCTGGATAAGTGTCTGCCCCGTACGAAGCACATGTCGGATGTCTGGTAACTACTCTCTATAATCGGATATACATGACCTTGTCATAATATCCCGATGGCCGCGCAGCACTTAAGAGCACTAATACCGTATCCTGCGTGACATCATCTCCACTATGACTGGAGTGATACTTCCATCTTGACATCACATCCAATACACTACGATTCTCAATATACCCGGCATTGGCGTACACAGAACCGGTTAGAGTCCTAGACGACCTCAACTAAAGTATATCGATTGTCGTAAGCATTAGCGATGTAAGTCTCAGGTTAAGACTATACACACCTACCTTGATTTCGGCCTCCCATAGACACATATTCATAATACCAATGGGATTCCGAGGGGTCTATCCAGAGCGAAGCTGTTTCCCGTACCATCGGTGAAACACACCTCCTATCGCACTTGCATAAGCATCCAATACTTTATATATGAGAACTATGTCGTTGTGCCCTCACAACGCACACAAGTGCAATACTAGCCTATTCCGCATTATCGATGTCCAGTCTCGATAATACTCCGGCTAGGGATATTTAATGATTAATCCTTCGGGGACTGATACTGTCTCATATCATTCTCAGTCCAGGAACTAATCATAGGGACCTCTCTTCATTTATATATCTAAGGTGATCTAATCACAAATGATGAGAGTGCAATTTCCTTGTCACTTAGTTAATTTGCTACAACAACACAATGATCTGTGCAAATAGTGACGCTATGGGTCATTTTGTCCAACAATCTCCCACTTGGCACATAGCCAGTCACTCGAGTGTCTAACACCCGAACTATGTACGGTTCGCTCAAATTGCTGAGGAAAGGTTTTCGTCAGTGGATTTGCTTGATAATCGTCTGACGCGATTTACACGATCATCACATCGCCACGATGTATGATCCGAACGAATCAGATGATATAGAAGTATATATCCGGATCGTCGATGAGACCTTTAATTCCTTAGCCTGTGCTGACGCCTAGCTCAGCTGCTAACAGAACTATATCTAATCTAATTAGATTTTATGTTCGATCCAAATGGCTTCTTTTGCTGCCTCAGCTGTAGCAATTATCCGCATTTGTTGTTTATTCGGCAACAGTATCTTGCTCGGAAGATTTCCAGCTCACTGTCCCGTTATTCAAACTTTATAGTACCGCAGTATTTTACTGTTTGGAAACTTGCAGCAGTGATCCCAGTCACTTCAAGTTCTCCTTCTCCATAGTTTTAGACAGCATCTTTAGTTCTCTAAGATACTAACAGATGTTCTTAACTTCAATCCAGTGACTATCACTTGGATTGATCCGATTGTGACTCCATATGCTCGAAGCGTATGAGACACCCTATCTAGTACATTTTAAATGTACAATTTCCCAGAGAGTGTTAACAACTCCAAATCTATCCCAGTAGATCTTTATTCCTCGAATAAAGGTTGTTACTCCCCAGAATTCTACGGAGAATTTCTATTGAAAGAATATCTATGAAAGCCAAGCTTTCACCAATTGTTTTATTGGGAATTTCACTGTCAGTGCCCTCTCCCACTAACCTCCTTATATACACAAGAATTATTTCGTTTTGAGTCAAATCATAAATCATTATGATTATTTCAAAACGACAGTTCCAAGAACCTTATGCTTGCATTAATCCAAACATGGATTGAATAACCCGCAAACCTCGTTTGTTGGTTATACAAAATCGTCAGAATGTTATAAACATCCTCCAAAAGGTTTCCTTTTCAGGAAAGCGATTTTGATTTGTAACTGACAGATTTCATAAATGAAATATGCAGTTATCAACAAGCATCTTCAAAATGGATTTACCATGGCAACAGGTAAAAGGTTGGACCGTTATTAACACAATGTTGATAACGATACCTTTCCGTCAAAAGCCTAGCTTTGTACGTTGGTATGTTGCCTTCCATGTATGTCTTCCTTGAAGACGTTAATGTACCAATAGGCACAATGCCTTGTGGTACAACAACTAGTATCCAAAATAGTTGTTATACATGGAATCCATTTTGGACTCATGGCACTTTGCCATAATAGGGAGTCGATACCTAGTATCACTTCCTCAAAACGTAGTCGGTGGATATACCTTCATAAGATTGACATCTTTATGAGGTTAGATCAGAAACACATACCCTAGGTTGTTTTCTGACTCTATCCGATCTACTAGTTTCTTGTGTATTTGAAGATTAATGGTATAGATTCATCATAGATGAACTATTTGTGTTCCATTAAGGACTTCGTGCCTAGAACAGTATTACTCCGATTTTCATCGAGTATCACTATCCTCCCACTGACCACTGCATATCGGTATTCCTCTCAGGAAAACCGCATGGTGAGCAACAATCATATTGTTCTCATGTGAGATTTATAAGTACTATACTTATTGCTTCCCTTAGGATAACCTATAATTGGCACTTATCCAATTTGGGTCCTTAGTTTGGTATCATCCAAACGTTATGCCTGGCATACCCAAATTATTAGGAGTGAGAAACCCTGTTTCTTTCCTTTTCATATCCTATATGATATCTGTCAAACAGATTTATATGGAACTTTATTCTAAATAAGTTTTGCACTGTAGATACATATCCATTGAAGGAAATGGTAGCTCAGAGCGACTCGTGATAAACCTTATCATGTCCAACAAAATTCGGTTTTAGTTCGGACACACCGTCTAACTGACGTGTCTCGGGAGGAGTCCTCATCTGAAAGAATACTATACTCTTTCATGTATGTTTGAAACTTACTGCTTAAGTATTTTCCATTACGGTCTTACCGTGACGGCATAATACTACAGTTGATCTGTTAATCTACTTCGTGTCGAAACCCTAATAGTTTCCGATCTGTGTTCTTCAAAAGAAACACATAACCATAACGTGATGTTACATCCGTTAAGGTCACGAAATATTCATGTTCACATCTAGCCTAGCTAGATATGGGCCCACTAACTTCACCATGAATAGGGCTAACAGATTGGTGGCCCTTATACTATTACCAAGTAAATAGTATTTTAGGTACTTTACCTAATAAACTAGATTCGCAGACTTATTTGAATAGTCAAATCAGTCCTAGTACCCACTCTTCAAAAGTGTGGATATACGAGTCTCGTTAAATTGTGTCCTAGACAACAATACCACAAATAAGTCTCTATTGATCAAATCAATTTGAGCTATTTATTTGTCATTTTATATGTTTGAGATTTTATTTATATTCAAAATATAAATTCTGTTATTCACATCTAATGTATTTATCTCAGTATCATCTTTATATAATGAAACACTTAGTGTTCAAGAATATAAAGGTTTATCCGCAACGGATTAAACACTGATATAGAGATAATGTCTCTAGTCAAACTAGTTACATTATAACAGTTCCTAATTTAAGTACACACCCGAAGGGTAGTTCCTAAACTTAGGTATCTACGGTCGAAACAACAACTTTCGTCCCGTTTCCGATTTGCAGAGAAATCTCAGCTTGAAGTCAGTATCCTGCTCAAAGCAGATTCTGAACATCAATACATATATTTTATGTACCACACAAAGTATTTAAAATATAATTTCAATACTAGTAGTGAACATAACTTTGACAAATATTTTAAAGTTAGAGCCTCGCCCTTTCTTTAATTCCTTGGTGTCTGCTATATCCAAATGGTAGTTACTTTGGGATATGTCAATTATCTTTTCAATATTTCACAAACCTTTGGCCAAGCCTTGGGTTTCGGAATATTGAAACGATGTGCACCTTGTGCAACACGCCCAATTGCAAACTTTTGACTTTCACCCCTAGAATAGTCAAATCAATTCTCTAAGAATTATTAATTGCAATTTAATACTTTTAAATCTAAAGATAGATTTATTGTCAAGTATATTAAATTAAGCACTAAAGTCATCATCATATAAATCTTCCAAAGATCTTATGCTCTACTTATTTGCTTAATTATGGGCCTAATCATAATAAGTTATTTTATCAAATAAATTAACCTATTATTTATTCCCAATATGAAAATTAAATCATTTAAAACATTTAATCCAAGGATTATATATTTTAAATATTCAACTTTTCAATTCTTTCTTGATTTCAATAGTCCAACTATTTAATCAATTTAATAAGGTACTATTTATTATAATGATTACAATAATCCAATTATTTAATCAACTATAATTTTAATATTGATTACTATAATCTAATTATAAAATCAACTATCATTTTAATTCAATTATATTGATTACTATAATCCAATTATAAAATCAACTATATATTGAATGAGTTTGTATATAGTCCAACTATATATATATTTTTAAAACAACATAAAATATTAGTCCAACTAATACTTTTAATTAATATGACGAGTAAAATAGATGAGCGCGTTTAGCGAGTATTCGAACGAATGTTGCAAATTTAATACTTGCCTCCCACTATTTTTCGTCGAGCCTCTAACCCTCTGTCGAGTACTCGGGAAACCGTGTTTCCTAGTGGGCTAGGATCCCGTTAAATATCACACAATCTTGACTTTGGCCAACAAATTGTATGATAATTAACTAGGTAGATCTCAAAGATCAATTGGATCTCATCCAACTCCTAGATCCAGTAGGTGGACATCCAAGTCCCAAACATATATCTTATATATGCCTATACATCGAATGTATACCCTAACCTTTTTCCTCTGAATCAACTAGGCCTTGGCTTTGGCACAACAACCTAATGATCCCAGTCAAGCGCGGACCCATTGACCATGGAAGCTTCGTAATCAATGTCGTTGGACAAGAAGTGGTCTTGACTTTGGCCAACAAACCAAAACTTGGACAAGACACCAATATGGAACAAAGCTTCGTGATTCAAACACATCTTCGACGGACAAGGGCTTGACTTTGGCCAACAACCCATGCCAATCTAGGATCTTGAGTAAGAATCACTCAATGGAAGGAAAAGACGCATGATATTTGATGAGGGCTTTTTCGCGTGCAAA
Source organism: Zanthoxylum bungeanum (assembly GCA_019454045.1). Taxonomy (NCBI): domain Eukaryota; kingdom Viridiplantae; phylum Streptophyta; class Magnoliopsida; order Sapindales; family Rutaceae; genus Zanthoxylum; species Zanthoxylum bungeanum. Next base: position 371,355 of record SKCR01025371.1, read on the forward strand.
TTGGCTACCAATTTAATTATCTTTGTTAAGGTCTCATCATCATACACCCTTAAACATGCATTCTAAACACATAATAAAGCGCATATGAAATTAAATAATAATGATATGCGGATGGATACTTAACACATTGATCCTAGATCAAATCTCTCCATTTCTCACTCAAGCTAGCACTTGTATTAAGAGTGCGAGTTGTGCGTCATCGGTGGATTATCGGGAAGCGACCCATGAGATCTCCAGATAAGTTGGCAGTAAATACGGTCGTCGGAGTATCCGAATCACGTACGTACCAAGTACTACGTTCTACCGATTTACGAGACAAGGTCGGCTCCTAGCAAAGCACCAAGTCTACCCAATTCTCCGGACATATCCATCTAAGAATATTAAGATCTGTATCAAGCGTAGTATACTATTGTATTGCGTATATCGGTCCAGTATCGGATAGTCACGTGCTAGGCCTGGGGCTGGATAAGTGTCTGCCCCGTACGAAGCACATGTCGGATGTCTGGTAACTACTCTCTATAATCGGATATACATGACCTTGTCATAATATCCCGATGGCCGCGCAGCACTTAAGAGCACTAATATCGTATCCTGCGTGACATCATCTCCACTATGACTGGAGTGATACTTCCATCTTGACATCACATCCAATACACTACGATTCTCAATATACCCGGCATTGGCGTACACAGAACCGGTTAGAGTCCTAGACGACCTCAACTAAAGTATATCGATTGTCGTAAGCATTAGCGATGTAAGTCTCAGGTTAAGACTATACACACCTACCTTGATTTCGGCCTCCCATAGACACATATTCATAATACCAATGGGATTCCGAGGGGTCTATCCAGAGCGAAGCTGTTTCCCGTACCATCGGTGAAACACAACCTCCTATCGCACTTGCATAAGCATCCAATACTTATATATATGAGAACTATGTCGTTGTGCCCTCACAACGCACACAAGTGCAATACTAGCCTATTCCGCATTATCGATGTCCAGTCTCGATAATACTCCGGCTAGGGATATTTAATGATTAATCCTTCGGGGACTGATACTGTCTCATATCATTCTCAGTCCAGGAACTAATCATAGGGACCTCTCTTCATTTATATATCTAAGGTGATCTAATCACAAATGATGAGAGTGCAATTTCCTTGTCACATAGTTAATTTGCTACAACAACACAATGATCTGTGCAAATAGTGACGCTATGGGTCATTTTGTCCAACAAGTTCATGGGCTGCCCGAACAATGATCAATTCACTGTTTGGGTAGCCGTCACCCGGTTGGCTCAAAAGTCACCCGATAACGCCATTTTTTACCGTTTTCACTTATTTCAACTCCGAAATAGTTTTCGGTAATTTTTCCAACACCCAACATCCAAAAATAGTTTTTTCAGATCTGATCCAGAAGGTAAAAATATCAATTTTTCATGTTTTAATCCAACTTTCTCAACATTAATCACAACACCAATACAAGACACCACCATTGAAGCACCCAAGAATAATTCTAGGCATTAAAAGAGTGGTCATAACACTCTAGAATGGAAACATATCATCAAGTGATTGAATTGAACTAATATTACAATAATATCATTCAAATCTACTTCACACATGCACCAAGCCTTCAATTCCATTCTCCAAATCAAAAAACCCAAAATTCTAAGAAGTAAACAACCATAGAACTATTCTAGTAACTCAAGAACAAGAAACTAATTTTCTAAACTTAAGAATATTAAATATTACCTTTTGATCTTCAACTTTCCTTAAGCTTTTTCTTGATTTTTCTTCACTTTCTTCTTGAATCATCAAGCAAAATTTGAGAGCTATATTGGAGGATGATATTCGGCCAAGCTTAGCCAAGTTAAGGAGAAAACAAAATTTTCTAACCTAAAAGCAAGCTTAACCGACTTTGCAAGGGTATTTTGGTCAATTATCTTGATTAATCTAATTAATTAATAATAAGCATTAATTTGAAAAATCAAATTTGCACACTTAAAACTTAATAAAATCATGCTACTTGTAACCAATAATAATTAGCCATACAACATAACATTTATGAAATATAGATATTATTTAATTATTTAAATATTTAACATTTAAATATCTAAATAATTAATTAATATAAATATTATTATTTATGTATTTTTATTTACATTAAATAACAAATACATATATTAATGACATGTGTCAAAGTCTCAGTTGATAATTAATTAATATGTATCAAATACAAATACACATTAATTATTAATTGACCGAAATTCCCTAAAATATGTGTTTTCGTTTAAGCGTTTAAAGGATTCGAATTAACTCATTTAATTCGGTGAAGTATTATGAATAATCTGTATTATTCATAACGTGTTGCCCAAGTGCTCAACGAGTACATTTCATATTGTGAGACACTCTAAGTTTAGGTTTATATGTCACGAAATCCAATTTCGTGTCCATAATTCACCTACTCATGAATTATGACGACCACAGATAATCTCGCTAAACTATGCAAGTCGAGGTCATTGCATACGTATAATCATTCTGTCACAGGCTATCCATATTATACCTGGGATATAGATAAGAACGTCAAATCCTTATGGTATAATATAGTCCATTTTCAAATTTACGATCTCTGAATAACACTCGGAACTTGCTTCCGAAGTTATACCACAGCCATGGATTTACTAGATCGTAAACACGTGTAGGACACCTATGCCTTGTACACAAGACTGACGGATTATCTTGATATGCACTAGATATCATGAGCATCAGTCCACACCCAACGAACAGACGGAGGTCTGATCTAAATGGATCGGTGACGTGACTGCCATCAAAGTGTGGAGGATAACTCATATTGGAGGATAACTCATATTGGAACAGACGGAGGTCTGGTTCTCAAGTCGAAGGACCACTATGCTCGCTCAACTCGAGAAGATTCCTATTGACGTTCGTGTACCATCTATTAGGAAATCTTCAGTGAGTCGTTCAGTGTTTATCAAATAAACACCTACATGTCTATACGAGTCTCCCGAGACTCATGATTAATTGGGACTGTTATAGTTAGTACACTTGCATATCTTGAGACATGATATGAATCACAGCCGACATCATCTAGTATATAGATTGGGAATTGTCATAGATATCACATATAGTTATGACTTGAGACTTGATGTTTATCCCAGTCTACATCTACACGCCTATATCTTGGAACTTGTTGATGAACTCATTCGACAATATACCCATTATCCTGACCTTCATCTGGTCAGACGACATTGTAGATTCCCCTGGTCTTTTGAACCGTAGTATGGGGATTATCCTGACCTTCATCTGGTTCAGTCGACTGGGGACATCCCCCATTGGCTCATGTAGAGTCAAGTTGAAGACCCGACCTTCATCTGGTCAGACGACATTATAGATTCCCCTAGTCTTTTGACCCGTAGTATGGGGATAATCCTGACCTTCATCTGGTTAAGTCGACTGGGGACATCCCCCATTGGCTCATGTAGAGTCAAGTTGAAGACCTGACCTTCATCTGGTCAGACGACATTGTAGATTCCCCTGGTCTTTTGACCCGCAGTATGTGGATTATCCTGACCTTCATCTGGTTCAGTCGACTGGGGACATCCCCCATTGGCTCATGTAGAGTCAAGTTGAAGACCTGACCCTCATCTGGTCAGACGACATTATAGATTCCCCTGGTCTTTTGACCCGCACTATGGAGATCATCCTGACCTTCATCTGGTTCAGTCGACTGGGGACATCCCCCATTGGCTCATGTAGAGTCAAGTTGAAGACCTGACCTTCATCTGGTCAGACGACATTGTAGATTCCCCTGGTCTTTTGACCCGCAGTATGGGATCATCCTGACCTTCATCTGGTTCAGTCGACTGGGGACATCCCCCATTGGCTCATGTAGAGTCAAGTTGAAGACCTGACCTTCATCTGGTCAGACGACATTGTAGATTCCCCTGGTCTTTTGACCCGTAGTATGGGGATTATCCTGACCTTCATCTGGTTTAGTCGACTGGGGACATCCCCCATTGGCTCATGTAGAGTCAAGTTGAGGACCTGACCTTCATCTGGTCAGAAGACATTGTAGATTCCCCTGGTCTTTTGACCGTTAGTATGGGGATCATCCTGACCTTCATCTGGTTCAGTCGACTGGGGACATCCCCCATGGCTCATGACGAGTCAAGTTCAGCACATGACCTTCATCTGGTCTATAAAAATTTGAAAAAACTCCCATGGTCCTTGACCAGTAGTATGGAGATTGTCGTGACCTTCATCAGGTCAGACGACATTATAGATTCCCCTGGTCCTTTGACCCGTAATATGGAGAGTATCATGACCTTCATCTGGTTCAGTCGACTGGGGACATCCCCCATTGGCTCATGTGGAGTGAAGTTGAAGACCTGGCCTTCATCTGGTCAGACAACATTGTAGACTCTCATGGTCCATGACCAGTCGTATGGAGATTGTCCTGAACCTTCATCTAGTTCAGTCAACCAGGGACATCCCCCATGGACTCATGTAGAGTCAAGTTTAACAAGTAACATTTATCTGGTCTAGAAACATTTGAAGACTCATATGATCCTTGACCAGTAGTATGGAGATTTTCCTGAACTTTCATCTGGTTCAGTCAACCAGGGACATCCCCAATGGCTAAATGTCAAGCCAAGTTGAAGACTTGGACTACTCTTAGTCCAAAACACATTGAATTCTCTCTGTGGTATGTAACATGAACTATGCATTCTTAACAGATACTCTTACATCTTGTTTCGTTCGACACGTATAAAATACTCTCTAAATCAAGAACTTCTTGACTTAGAGAGTATGGGACAAACTGTATGGGCCAAATTTGTTCTAAGGGTACAATTATCTTATCACTTTAGGCCCAGCCCGATTTCTCCCAAATAATATTTAGAGGCCAAGATTGGGCCAAGTGTCCGATCCCCTATCAAGCCCGATCTAACAGATAACCAGATAAACTCTATTTAATCACATATATTATATCATTTTTCAGTAGGCAAAGCACATGCACCCTCCATATGCAAAGATGCTCACCACCAAAAGTTTAACCATTTTTTCACGTTCTGGGGGCCGCTTCCATAATTTCAATTCATATTCCATCTGTAAAGTGGCACCTATAAAAACTATATAAAGAAGCATAATTCGTAACTGAAGAGGGGGCTTCTCGACTCTCTTCACTTCTCTCTTACTAGCTTATGCTCTCTCACACAAGCTCTCTGAGCCCCCCCACTCCCACAGACACATATCACCACCCTCACGGCCACCCAGAGAGGTCAAGGTAACTTCAAACCTTACTTTTACATTTTACAAATTTACTGCTCATTTCATACTTCTGACTTGGGCGTCGGAGTGCCCCCGGCACCCACCACACCGGTGGGTAGTCTGCTCCCGCTTATTCTACCTTTGTCTTGCAGGATCGCTAATGCCCCCAACCTACAAATTCTGATTGTGGACCTCGGCCGAATTCCAGCGTCCACAATTTGGCGCCCACCGTGGGGCCTTAGCGATTTATAACAAGCAAAGATACGACACTCACGAAGGTGTTTCATCAATTATCCCACTCGATAAGGCCCATGCCCCTTCATTCCATTCTTCACGTGAATCAGCAGCAAGAGGAGAGAACACCATTGTCTAGTTAGCTGTTCAAAAAATAGCCCATGTGCCAAACGCCCAAGCTGTATAAATAACAACATGACAAACTACCAAGCACACGTGCAAAGCTGGCCCATATGCACTCGATGCACAGACTTGCCATGTGAGCGTTAAAAAAAAAACACCCTTCTGCCATGCGACAGTCCCATTCAACAAAATATATAGGAAGTTTTAGCAACAGACAAAAGTTTCATTCAACACTATACGTATGGAAGTTTTAACATTGAGATCAATTGCCTTCCCCACAAATAAATCCTTTGAAAAGCCCAGCCCATGCTTTTCCATAAAATAAAATCATAATACTCATGAATCCAAGAAGCCCAGATAAAGTCCAGGCTACCACAAGTATAAAAAGCCCATTGTACCAATGGAGTCGGCCATTCCAATGCATCTCACTTGCCACACAACAAAAAGCCCAAACCCCTCAGGTAAAAATATTATCCCACGTCGCTTGGGAAACTCTTTCAGATAGGAGGAACACAAGCAAGCCACCAGGAAATGCAGATGAACCAGCCACAACAAAACAAAAACTGGGGCAAAGAGTCCCACATCGCTTGTTGCGAAGAAATACAACTAAGGAACATATCAACACCCCTTTCCCGCACGCCCAAAATACTATCCCCAAGAAGAAACTTCGAACAAGCCAAGAGTACAAACCTCCTCACCCAAAAGCAACTTCATTCCAGCCCCCAAATGTCTCGAATTATAGCGGGCAGAGTATTGCTTGCAAGTTTTCAAAAGCTATTATTAAACCAAGAAGCTGCCAAATACTCAAGAGACCCACCAAAACGCAACTCAGTTTTTAATTCTTCTTGCTAGATCCTAGAAAGAATTCGCATAGATCTAATCGAACGATTAAATTTTTCTGATTGTTTCTCGTGAAAAAGAAAGAGACAGAAAATGAAAAATAGAGAGGTTCATAGACTTACTGACTTACTGCTCGAGGATCTGAGAGATCGGAGAAGATGACGTTTTTTCAGCTGATCATTCATGTTGAGCCTATATATCGAACCATTTCATATCTTGGCAAACTCAGTCTCTTGCAATTTCGTGGTTTAAATTGTGATAAAAGCCCTTTTCAGCGAACATTTGAAAAGCGAAGCGAGGAGACGTCGAGAAAGTTACGATTTTACAAATCACCAAAGCGGGACTTCTGTCTTCCATGCATCCTATTTCAGGGCCTGATCTGGAGTTGGAGGAATTAGAGATACAACTTGCTGAACGTGAGAATAAGCTAATTGAAATGAACTCGAATGACAGTATTGTATATAGCGACAGACACAAAGGCATAAAAATATTACTTACGCCCATTCTACATGGAGCATAGAATGCTTAGCAGAGGCTCTATTCGACATTACAAGCACATATGTCAAGCGTTGGTTGAATTTCCCATTCGACATAATGTAAAGAATGTTTGGCCGAGACACCATTTGACACTACACGCAGATGTATATGATTTTTCAGAGGTCCCATTCTACGAGATGTAGGATGACAAAAATATATTGTTCATTCAATTCCTAAAAAAAAAAACAAAAAAAAAAAAAACAAGGTGGATGGCTACCAACTTCAGGCTACATGGAAAACTCTCATCTCTTCTAGACTACTTGGAATGATTATCAACTCCTCCAGACTAAGTTAAAGGTTAGTCATCATCTCCATGCTACATTGATTTAATATTGCCAACTCCATACTACATAGGGAATCTTTTATCATGCCTAATAGAATGAAGAACTTTCTTGGATCTCCTTTAGGTCCAATCGACCAACCTATATCAGGTTAGGTAGTATGAAAACTCTATGTGACTTTCATCAAAGTTTATACTATTGTAGTATCATTGACCTTATTCAAGCCTTGTATAATTAGTAATGACCTTGATAGACATCCATCTCTTCCATACTACATATGAGGACAATCATCTCCACACTACATAGTGATATTATCATCCACTCTAGACTACATGGATGGATTTCCATAAACTCTAGAAAGTATTGGAAAAGCTCCATGAACCTTCATCAGGTTCATTCGACCCTAGTCTCCTGACCATCATCAGGTCAGGTAGAATGAAAATTTTCTTGGACCTCATTTGGTCCAATCGACCAACCTTCATCAAGTCTAGTAGTGGTGATTATTGTAGACAAGCATTAGTTTCATTCGACAGTGGCTCATGGACCTTTGTCAGTTCCATTCGACCATAGTGTCATAGACTTTCATCAAGTCAATTTGTCACCATCGACATCTACATGTGTAGCTTGGGACTTGTTGTGGATCTTATGCATGTATGGCTTGATGCTTGGTGTCTGTCCCAATCGACATCTACATGTGTAGCTTGGGACTTGTTGTGGATCTTATGCATGTATGACTTGATGCTTGATGTATGTCTCATCCGACATCTACTTCTGTAGCTTGGGACTTGTTGTGGATCTTATGCATGTATGACTTGATGCTTGATGCATGTCGCATCCGACATCTACATGTGAAGCTTGGGATTTGTTGTGAATCATATGCGTGTATGGCTTGATGCTTGGTTTCTGCCCCAATCGACATCTACATGTGTAGCTTGGGACTTGTTGTGGATCTTATGCGTGTATGACTTGATACTTGGTGTCTGTCCCAATCGACATCTACATGTGCAGCTTGGGACTTGTTGTGAATCCTATGCGTGTATGGCTTGATGCTTGATGTTTATCCCAATCGACATCTACATGTGTAGCTTGGGACTTGTTGTGGATCTTATGCATGTATGACTTGATGCTTGAGGTATGTCTCATCCGACATCTACTTGTATAGCTTGGGACTTGTTGTGGATCTTATGCGTGTATGACTTGATGCTTGATATGTGTCTTATTTGACATCTACATGTGTTGCTCGGGGCTTAAAGAAAAACCCAGTCGACATAACACCTCCTTGACTTGAGACTAATTAAGAATTACTTAGTTAACATCTCAACGTGTAGCTTGGGGCGTAACATTGATCCCAATCGACACTACACGTCTGTAATTTAGGACTTATTGATGATCCCAGCCGACATCATCTAGTCTGTAGTTTGAGGATTGTTATAGTTAGTACACTTGCATAACTTGAGACATGATATGAATCACAGCCGATATCATCTAGTATATAACTTGGGAATTGTCATAGATATCACATATAGTTATGACTTGAGACTTGATGTTCATCCCAGTCTACATCTACACGCCTATATCTTGGAACTTGTGATGAACTCATTCGACAATATACCCATTATCCTGACTTCATCTGGTCAGACGACATTGTAGATTCCCCTGGTCTTTTGACCCGTAGTATGGGGATTATCCTGACCTTCATCTGGTTCAGTCGACTGGGGACATCCCCCATTGGCTCATGTAGAGTCAAGTTGAAGATCTGACCTTCATCTGGTCAGACGACATTGTAGATTCCCCTAGTCTTTTGACCCGTAGTATGTGGATTATCCTGACCTTCATCTGGTTCAGTCGACTGGGGACATCGCCCATTGGCTCATGTAGAGTCAAGTTGAAGACCTGACCTTCATCTGGTCAGACGACATTGTAGATTCCCCTGGTCTTTTGACCCGCAGTATGGGGATTATCCTGACCTTCATCTGGTTCAGTCGACTGGGGACATCCCTCATTCGCTCATGTAGAGTCAAGTTGAAGACCTGACCCTCATCTGGTCAGACGACATTGTAGATTCCCCTGGTCTTTTGACCCGTAGTATGGAGATCATCCTGACCTTCATCTGGTTCAGTCGACTGGGGACATCCCCCATTGGCTCATGTAGAGTCAAGTTGAAGACCTGACCTTCATCTGGTCAGACGACATTGTAGATTCCCCTGGTCTTTTGACCCGCAGTATGGGGATCATCCTGACCTTCATCTGGTTCAGTCGACTGAGGACATCCCCAATTGGCTCATGTAGAGTCAAGTTGAAGACCTGACCTTCATCTAGTCAGACGACATTGTAGATTCCCCTGGTCTTTTGACCCGTAGTATGGGGATTATCCTGACCTTCATCTGGTTCAGTCGACTGGGGACATCCCCCATTGGCTCATGTAGAGTCAAGTTGAGGACCTGACCTTCATCTGGTCAGACGACATTGTAGATTCCCCTGGTCTTTTGACCTGTAGTATGGGGATCATCCTGACCTTCATCTGGTTCAGTCGACTGGGGACATCCCCCATGGCTCATGACGAGTCAAGTTCAGCACATTACCTTCATCTGGTCTAGACAAATTTGAAAAAACTCCCATGGTCCTTGACCAGTAGTATGGAGATTGTCGTGACCTTCATCAGGTCATACGACATTATAGATTCCCCTGGTCCTTTGACCCGTAATATGGAGAGTATCCTGACCTTCATCTGGTTCAGTCGACTGGGGACATCCCCCATTGGCTCATGTGGAGTCATGTTGAAGACCTGACCTTCATCTGGTCAGACAACATTGTAGACTCTCATGGTCCATGACCAGTCGTATGGAGATTGTCCTGAACCTTCATCTGGTTCAGTCAACCAGGGACATCCCCCATGGACTCATGTAGAGTCAAGTTTAACAAGTAACATTCATCTGGTCTAGAAAAATTTGAAGACTCATATGATCCTTGACCAGTAGTATGGAGATTTTCCTGAACTTTCATCTGGTTCAGTCAACCGGGGACATCCCCCATGGCTAAATGTCAAGCCAAGTTGAAGACTTGGACTACTCTTAGTCCAAAACATATTGAATTCTCTCTGTGGTATGTAACATGAACTATGCATTCTTAACAGATACTCTTACATCTTGTTTCGTTCGACACGTATAAAATACTCTCTAAATCAAGAACCTCTTGACTTAGAGAGTAGGGGACAAACTGTATGGGCCAAATTTGGTCTAAGGGTACAATTATCTTATCACTTTAGGCCCAGCTCGATTTCTCCCAAATAATATTTAGAGGCCAAGATTGGGCCAAGTGTCCGATCCCCTATCAAGCCCGATCTAACAGATAACCAGATAAACTCTATTTAATCACATATATTATATCATTTTTCAGTAGACAAAGCACATGCACCCTTCACATGCAAAGATGCTCACCACCGAAAGTTTAACCATTTTTGCACGTTGTGGGGGCCGCTTCCATAATTTCAATTCATATTCCATCTGTAAAGTGGCACCTATAAAAACTATATAAAGAAGCATAATTCGTAACTGAAGAGGGGGCTTCTCGACTCTCTTCACTTCTCTCTTACTAGCTTATGCTCTCTCACACAAGCTCTCTGAGCCCCATACTCCCACAGACACATATCACCGCCCTCACGGCCACCCAGATAGGTCAAGGTAACTTCAAACCTTACTTTTACATTTTACAAATTTACTACTCATTTCATACTTTTGACTTGGGCGTCGGAGTGCCCCCGGCACCCACCACACCGGTGGGTAGTCTGCTCCCGCTCATTCTACCTTTGTCTTGCAGGATCGCTAATGCCCCCAACCTAGAAATTCTGATTGTGGACCTCGGCCGAATTCCAGCGTCCACAGATATCTAATCGTAATTAGATCGAATATGTATATAAAAGACAAGAGGTGCTACCATTAAATAAGTAATATTATGGAAACAGAAATTGTTCGTATTCATGAATCGGACATAAATACGATCCGGATTGGCACTCCAAGCACCAACCCTAACAAGAGAATCTTATCAAATTCTTATTTGTTGTATATCACCAGCCTGATCCACCGTCTGCTTTGCAGTGATCATCGGCTTTCTGACTTACAGTGAGTGGATACTTATGTTGTCTGTTATCATGATTTCGACTTAAATTTCTAATGAATTAAAGTTTTAAGAAAATATTCAGATATATCTTTTATTTATTCATTATGTTGTATGTGATATGATATGTGTGATTTGCCATGGTGTTTGTATGACGTTTTTAATATTTTTAACCATTTGTGGCGCATGTTTTGGGGTTCAGACCATCTGAAAATGGCTGGCTCATTACCCTTTGTTTACATGATCCTATTCGGGCATTGCCCAGTCTTTACGCATGATTGGGGCAATGGATGCATGTATGATTTTTTTGATAAACTGTTTTAAAGAAAAAGTTGAGTTTGATACTTTAGGTTTGCTTTTCATATATTTGTTATGCACTTGTTTTGATACCGTTTTATTTTCGTATTCACTCACTGAGTCCTCAAGACTCACCTCCGGTTTCTGAGTTTGTTTTGCAGGTTTTCCCATAGGTTCCTTTGAGGCCTTTTATGGATTTTCTTGGAAACTACGACTCGGATGCTGGATATTTTGTATTTGCATGTCACCAGGGTCTTGTTTGTTTTGTTTATGGGCTAGTTTGGGTCTTTTGTATATTTTGGTATTTTAAGCACATGTAGCTCACAATTATGTGTAATATGAAGTTATGTTCTATATGAGATTGTGAATATATGCATATGATTTGTGTGTTATGATTGGGCACAAAGCCTTTTTTTAAGCATATGTGTAAGAATTTGCATTAGTATATCATGTGTTTTGTTTTGAGACTGGATCTTGGTCTATTAGACTTAGGGAGGTTGGTTACGCCAGTTTCCTGTCAGTAATACCTCTATTTTTTTCTCGGGGTATTACAGATTATAAAAAAAAATTATAATTATAATTATTCATTTTTAAAAAAGTACTGTATGGTTTTTTAATTAAAAAAATTATAATTATTTTTAATTATCGGTTTGCTTCAGTACAATTCGATTTTTTTTTTAATTTTTTAATAATAATAATAATAAATTAAAAAATAATAACATTCACTGAATCTAATATTTACTTAAATTTTTTTATATTATAACTCTTCTAATCATTACAACTACACCAATAAAAGTTTTTCATAAGATATAATCATCATTTAAATTATTTAAAATGTAGGAAAATAAAAAGAATAATAATCAAAGTAAGAACTTATAAATATTTCATGAAATTAATCATCACTAAACACTAAATAAATTAAATAATGTAACAAATATAATTATAAAATAACAATATAATATGATTAGATTTTAAAAAATTTAATAAATTAAATTATTCAATTAATTCGATTAATTCGATTCGTTTCGGTTTTTTAATTAAAAATTATTTTAATTCGATTCGGTTCGATTTTTTAATAAAAATATTAAACAATTATTTTGAAAATAAAAAAATTATCACTTTTTTTCAATTTTTTCGCATTCGATTCAATTTTTTAATTTCAGTTACTTTTTTTCCACCCCTAAGTACAAATAATAAAAGACAATATTACAAATTAACGTAAGTGGACTTTCCCTTTTATATATCCTTATTGTAGTCAATTCTATTTCTTTCATTGCCATTAGTTGACTCCTTTTGTATTGGGATGACAGATACAATATAAAGTTAAGACCAAACGAGTAGTGAGTGTTACTCGAATAGAATTTAAGAAATTAAGGCAAGGATAATGGTTGAATGGCAAACTTATGAAAGACAATTGAGTAGGAGGATGTCATATTGGCGACTGGGGTACACTAAAATGATTTTTTTTTGGAAACGTTGAAAACTCCTCGTCATATCACTCGATTTACAACAACTAATTCAATTGGTGAAAAACAGTTAGTGAAAGTAATAAATTCTAGATTTGAACCTCAATCACATGGGTAGAAAAATAATTAGGTTGTCAATATACTGTAAAAACTTCATTAATATATCAACAATGTATAGCTAAGACTTACTAAAAAGAATAGATTTATTGTTGATGGTGGTTTTTTATCCCGAGAAAATTCGAATACCGAGAAGGGGTAAAATGGGGTTTGTACTTGAACAGAAAAGGACAATGAAGGTCAAAAGGCCTAAAGAGGCAGGAGTCAAATAGAGGGACCCGAGCCCAATATATAGAAGAGTTTTCCCGATGACAGAATCGATTTGATGAAGCACAGTTGGAATACCGACCCGACCCAGAGAAGAAGTGTAAGGTTTGACAGCATTCGATCATTCGTGGAAGTCGACCCGAGGTGATCATTTTGAAGACTCGACCTGGCTAGAGAAGCCGAGAGGTATGATCAGTTATCAATCACCTCAGCATACCGATCTGAAGAGCGGAGTATGGGACCACAAGTTTCATGCTCGAAAAGTATGTGACTTATGTCCTAGAAGAAAAGATACTCATCTAGAATGCTTATGATGACTATGGGAAAGCAGCGGTTCTCATTGAAATTAGCCTCAGCAAGCCACCATGGGATGGTGCAGTGGTAGGAGAGTGGCAGAGCAGAGCCACTGTAGCCTGCCATAGGCCAGTACAATGACAGTGAAAATAAAGCATTCTGATTGACCTATTTAAGGGTGGTTGATGAGAGTTGTTACTGCAATGATTGCAATAACATGAGCTGACGTCATGGGCGGTGGAATAATGAATTAAAAGCCTATATAAATGAGTTACAACCACAAATATTAGGAGGAATTATTTTTGGGCATCTCACAACTTAAAAAGATTTAAGAACATCAAAACTAGTGATAGAGAGAGAAAATAAGGCCGGTTATTTGACCAAGTGAGTGAATTGTAACGCGCTTGCATAAGACCGGAGGAGTTATAAATCCTTTGAAGGCCTATCACGCCATTTGTAGCTCGGGTCAGTTTTAACCTCAAACAGGTAATAAAATATCCCTTACTCTCGTGGACATAAATTGAAGCTATTCTCCGCCGAACCACGTAAACCCTTGTCTATGTGATTATCTATCTGTTTGCCAAGTTTGTTGTGGTTCCCTACTAACCAAACAAATTCTCTGTTGAGAGAGGTTCATTCGAGGGATTAATTTCTCAAATTACCATTGAAACCAAAAACAGCCGTCAACATTTATGTACAAATGAGAGACAATATTCCAAGTCCTTTGTTTTATGTCTTTGATAAAATAATTAAAATCAATGTTCCTTTTTTTTTCAAAGGTAAATGGTTGGCAAAGTAATTCTTCTTTTTATCCCTCTATCTCTCTCAAAATTTAAATTAGGATGATAAATTAAATAAAATTATTTAAAAAACACTTATGCGTTTGGGAGCATAATCAATATATTTTTTTCTTAATTTAGATGTTAATTAAGAATTATGATTCTCTTAATTTAAGGCAATTGACCCATACTTTGTATCCTCAAATTTAATTAAAAACAGGAGGAGGAATATTCATTTCTTACAATATGGAGAGTCATTTACCGTAACAAAATCGACATGCAACGGAATGGATTTTTTATTTTTATTTTTTTGATAAAGAAAGAGGAAATATTATTCAAATAAATTAAAAGCAGATTCACCAATGGTGAATTAAAGAGAGTTGAACAACCATCAGTATAACAAAAATTCAAAAGCAGAAGAGTCAAATAAAAGAAACCCAATTTTTTACATATTTTTTAAATCGTTGGAATTCTACCGCCAAATGACTCATTTCGGACTTAAACGGAGCGGTAAAAATCTTAACTGTCCCAGACTCTTATAAGAAACGCATTCCTGGATTTGAATCCATAACCTCAAGGTGTGATCTTGAACTCTACACCACCAAATCACACCCCTTGGGAACACTTTTTTTACACGACTAGAGGAAAACAACAAATCAAAACTTGAATGGAATGAACTTGAAAATGATTATCGATTAAATCCTCAAGTTATTTACCATTTTATTGGGAGAGACTAAGCTGACTGTTAATACACTTTGCACCTGTATTATTAAAGTTTGAATGATAACAAGGAGCAGTGTCGGAGCCAGTAAGAATTGAGCAAATCTTCGTTCTCGTTTAATTCAAAAATTTATTAAAATATATCATATTAATGAAATATCTAATTTATTAATGAGATAATTTTAATTTAATCCTATAAAATAAAAAATATTTATCCTTTTATGAAATTCAAAATTTACCTCATTAAATCAATGTTCTAATTAAATTATTGGTAGGAAGTAACACTACAAGAATTATGGCTTTTAGCGTCCAAATATTTAGCGTCGAAACAGTATTCGACGCTAAAAGTGAGTTTTAGCGTCGAATATCATTTTCGACGCTATATGTCATATTTTTAGCGACGGAATAAAACTTCGACGCCGAATATTAATTTTTTAGCGTCGAAAACTTTTTTCGACGCTAAAATCAGTACTTTAGCGTCGAATAATATTCGACGCTGAATAATTCTATTATTGCAATAATTTTTGGCGCCAAATATTACACTTTTAGCGTCAAAAAACGGAGTCGACGCAAAAAATATACTTTAGCGTCGAATATATAGCGTCGCTAAAGGTTTATGAAGTTTCCACCGACAAATCCTTGATTCTTTAGCGTCTAAATTAAATTCGACGCTAATTTTTGATATTTAGCGTCGACAAAACCGTTTCGACGCTAAAAACGGCAACAATTAGCGTCGAATTTGAATATTCGACGCTAAAGATAGATTAAAATGCAGATTGCCACCAACCCTTCTCCCCCTCTGTTTTTTCTCTCATTCTCTTCATTTTCATCCTCTGAAATCTGAGAATTTCTCCTCTACAGCCTCACATCTCTCCTAAAAATTTTCAATAAAATTGTAATCAATTTCCGATAAGGTAATTCTTCTTTCATATTTCTTTATTATTTTCAATTTTTATGATTATATATGTTGTTTATATGTGTTTGTTAGTGATTTATGATTCATATATGTAGAGTAAGTATATTAATTAATAAAATATAATTTTTTTGTAAACTATTTTATTTAATCAAATATATATATATATATATATATATATGCTTAAATAAAGTATTAATGAATTAGTAATGTTGATTACTGTAAAATGATATCTAATAATTATATTATTATATTTAGGTATTCTGCTGAAATGGATAGAAATTGGATGAGCTCTCTGGATAGATTGAGTGTTGAATATCGTAATGGAGTGTCTGAGTTTATGGAAGTCGCAAAGCAACACATTGATGCAGAAGGTCGTGTTCGTTGTCCATGTGCAAATTGTTTGAATAGGAAAAGGAAGCGGTTAGATGAAGTTCATAATCATTTATACATGCCAGGAATATCACCAACTTACCGTACGTGGATTTATCACGGTGAGCAGTATCATTCTCAGTCACGGTTTATTGATTCCGGCGAAGGGAGCAGTAGTTACAATCAACCTGCAAACGATGAGATCACCGATATTTTGCATGACTTACAAGGTCCACAACTTGGTCATAGTGTTAGTGGTGACATGCCAGTGTTAAGTGGAAATGATCAAAATTTATTTAGTGACCTACTTGATGAGGCAAAAAAAATTCCATTCGAAGGTGCTGGAATGTCGATCTTGAATTTCGTTGTGAAATTATTACACATTAAAGTGATCAACAGAATGACCAACAAAAGTATCGATATGATGTTAGAGTTACTGGCCCAAATGTTACCGGTTGGAAGCGAATTGCCTAAGTCGTACTACGAGGCAAAGAAAATGTTGCGTGATCTGGGAATGGGGTATGAATCCATTCATGCTTGTAAGTTTGATTGTGTATTATTTCGTGCCGAGTATGAATCACTTGAACATTGTCCGATATGTGGTGAAAGTCGGTACAAAGTCCGTGGTATGGGGAAGAAAGTGCCTCAAAAGATATTGCGATATTTCCCTTTAACGCCCAGGCTGCAGAGATTGTTCATGTCACGACACACAGCGACTGATATGATGTGGCATCATGAAAAGAGGATCGGTGCGGAGGGCATACTTAGACATCCTGCGGACGGAACCGAATGGAAGGAATTTGATGACATGTACCCCCGTTTCGCTGAGGACCCCCGTAATGTCAGGTTAGGTCTTGCCTCTGATGGTTTTAACCCATTTGGGAATATGTACAACTCTTATAGCATCTGGCCCGTTATTGTCATTCCATATAACTTACCTCCATGGAAATGTATGAAGGATCCGTTCATGTTTATGTCATTGCTTATCCCTGGTCCACGTTCACCTGGTAAAGATATAAATATTTACTTGAGACCATTGATCGAGGAGTTACAAACATTATGGAATGTGGGTGTGCATACCTATGATGCAGCTTCAGAGCAGTATTTTCAGATGCATGCCGCATTATTATGGACCATTAATGATTTTCCAGCCTATGGTTCATTATCTGGATGGAGCACTAAGGGATACATGGCATGTCCAGTTTGTGCGGGTCATACACCTTCGCAACGATTACGGAATAAAATCGGATACACGGGGCACATGAGATTTCTTGAGTCGAGTCATCCTTGGCGGAGGAGTAAATTATTTAACGGGCAACATGAACCTCAGAGTATGCCCAGTCGATTGTCTGCATTTGACATACTTTGCCAACATCAACATCTCAGAGACAGCACACCAGGTAAACATCCTAATAATAGAGATAAAAATCGAAAACGTTACCTGAAGAGTTGAATTGGACAGGAAAGAGTATTTTCTTTGAGTTAGAATATTGGGGGACTCTGAGTTTGCGACATAATTTGGATGTAATGCATATAGAGAAAAATATTTGTGAGAGTTTAGTGGGTACACTATTCAATATTCCGGGTAAGACAAAAGACACTGTAAATGCTAGATTGGACCTACAAGATCTTAGAATTCGCAGTGAATTGCATTTACAAGTCGCCTCTCGAGGTTTTATTAAGCCTCCTGCTAGTTATGTGCTCAATCAATCGGAGAGAAAATCATTCTGTGATTGGCTGAAAATGGTTAAATTCCCTGATAATTATGCATCCAATATTGGGCGTTGGGTCAGAGATGATACAATAACGGGATTAAAGAGTCACGATTGTCATGTGCTGCTCGAGATTCTCCTTCCTGTTGGCATTCGACCTTATCTCCCCCCGAATGTATGCGACGTCGTACTTGATCTATGTGGCTTCTTTAAACAATTATGTCAGAGGACATTAAGCACATCTGTTATTGACGACCTTGAGCGAGGAATCGTGATAATCCTATGCAAGCTGGAGCGAATTTTGCCACCCGCTTTCTTTGATGTCATGGTACATCTGGCTGTGCATTTACCGGCTGAAGCTAGAAATGGAGGTCCTGTCCATTACAGATGGATGTATCCCATTGAGAGGTACTATATATATATATATATATATATATCAGTTTTATATAAGAAAATTTGTAACCGTTTTTATGTGTATATAATTTAGATTAATTGCAAACTTGTTGTCATATCTGCAGAGCTTTGGGAGATTACAAACAATATGTGAAAAACAAGGCACGCCCTGAAGGTTCAATAGCTGAAGCTGTTATAATAAGTGAAGCAATAACATTTTTTCGATGTACATGCAGAATATTGAAACTCATTTTAATCGTCGGCCACGAAACTATGATGGAGATGCAAGTAATAACCAAGAGATCACAGTGTTCCGTCAAAATTGCAGACCATTTGGGGCAGTAGGTGTCAAATTACTAACCCTTCAGGAAGTTCAACGTGCGCATTGGTTTATATTGAGTAATTGTGATGAAGTGCAACCGTATTTAACGTAAGTTTTTCTGGTGCATCATTACTGTATTTTTGCCATACATTAACCGTGATAATTTATTGTAGGCAACATCTAACAATGCTACAATATGATGGTGACCATAATGTTGATGAAACCCACAAAAAAGAATTTCCTAAATGGTTTGAGACAACTGTAAGTTAGAATATTTTATATTTATTTTGATCCTAACATTAGACATTTCAGTTTGTTATATTAACACATATATTTCATTGTCAGATTAACAATCAAGTGCAAAATGGTCAATTGGACTCGCAATCCTCGTTGGTTTCTTTGGCTTATGGGCCTCAAAAGCAGGCTTATGAGTACAATGGATGTATTGTCAACGGAGTTAGATTTCATACCGAACAGCGAGATGTTACTCATGTGACTCAAAATTCTGGAATTGTAGTCCAAGGAGAACACGGCTCAGATGTAATTGACTTCTACGGCGTATTGCAATCGTCATTGAGTTGATATATCGACCCAGACGACATATTGTGCTATTCCAATGTAAGTGGTTTGACACAAATGCCAGAAAGAGGAGAATTCAAGTTAGTAATCATCTCACGTCAATTAATGTTCAACGTTGTTGGTACAAGAATGATCCATACATTTTTTGTACGCAAGCACGTTCAGTGATATATATACCTGATCCTAAGTTAGGAACTGGATGGATGGTGGTAGAAAAGTTACAACATAGGGCCATTTGGGACACGCAGGAGAAAGATAGAGTTGACATATCAGATGAAACACAAGAAGTCTCCGGCAATTTTGAAGTTCCTGAACAGATATTTTTTGGACCAACTGTCAACGTTCCTGAAAATATCACATTAACTCGAGCTAGTACAGACGTTGAGCTAATTCCTCATTCTGAAGTGAGTGAGCGTGAAGTAGCAAGTGAAGAACAATTTGACACTGAAGATGACTTCGATTCCAGTCACGAATCCTCAAATACCGACGATAATAGTGATTAATTATGAAGTTACAGTATTTTGTGATTGATGAATAATTTTATGGATTATAATGTATGGTTGTTGATTTTAATTACTCTTTAGATATGGTTGAAATATTAACGTAATATTAATAGTATAACTATGATATATTTGTTTTTAATTATTATTTTTAATGGTAGACATTTAGCGTCGAAATACAATGGTCGACGCTAAATGTAAGACATCTAGCGTCGAAATACAATAGTCGACGCTAAATGAAAGACATTTAGCGTCGATTATTTTCGACGCTAAATGTAAGACATTTAGCGTCGTTATTGTATTTCGACGCTAAAGTCTTACATTTAGCGTCGACTATTGTATTTCGACGCTAAATAAAAATTAAATTTCCCGGAAAAATAACCCTAATTTTTTTCATTAGCCCTAATATTTGGCGTCGAAGACTTCGACGCTAAAAGTCAATTAATTCGACGCTAAATGTCGTTTAAATCCCTAAAACCAGTGCTTCTCTTCTTCCTCGGCTCAAAGCAAAAACTCGATTCTCCCTCTCCTATTCGATTCTCCAACAGTGAAGAACGAAGGAAAATTAGGTAAGTCTCATTTGTTGATTTAAATTTGTTGATGAGGATGAATTTGATGAAATTGAGGATGAGATTGATGATATTGAGGATGAGATTGATGAAATTGAGGATGAATTTGATGAGTTCATAGAGTGTTTTTTTTTTATGTTGATGATGAATTTTATAGAGTAGTACTTACAGTGGTGCAAGTTTGAGATGATGATGATGTTGCCAAGCAAGAACAGCAGCATTTGCTATTCTTGCCCAGAACAGCAGCAAAGAATAGCAGCAAATGCTGCTGTTCTGGCCAAGAACAACAGCAATTGCTGCAAATATGTATATGTATGCTCCAATTGTGTAATCTCTCTAAGTACTCATATTGATTTCATACGTAATAAATTTGGTGAATGAGTGCATCTGATATGTATGCTCCAGCTTGAGGGTGATTTTACAATTCAAATATCAATAATATGATTGTATAATAATTGTATAATCTCTAAAAGATGATTACACAATCAAAGTAGTTATTAGCTTCTATAATGTTCTTAGACTTGTGATATAAAAGTTTTGGTCATGGATTTTACAATTCAACTAAAACGAGATGCTTTCATAATGATGATGGTTGTTGATGATGAATCTTAATTTGATGATGATGCTACTTTGATGATGACGATGAAATTGATGATGCTAATGCGACGGGTTTTTGCAGATGGCACCGGGCAATCGCAAACGGGCTAACGCGACTCCATCTACATCAGCAAGGCCACTTGGCCCTGGTGAATTATCTGCTAGCACAGGTGAGTCCAGTACAGTGAAGGGTCGAGGACGCACCCGTGGCCTGGGGTTAGCTAAGTACGTTAAGGCTCACGGCCGTATCCGGATAGAGATATCAGATGATGGACACACTCAAGTCGGAGAACATAATTCAGCGTTTAATACAACCATAGGAGCTATAGCTCGATATGAAGCTCCCCAAAACTACGTATCTTGGAGAAAGATACCGTGGGAGACGAAAATGAACCAGCTATTCCCTTCGCTTCTTGTAAGTTTTCGATAGTGTTTGTTATTTAACATTTTGATTTTATACTTATTTTCACTCGAATTTGCATGTAGGAATGGTTCGACTTCGATCTGACCAAAGTGAATGTCCAACAATATCTTGACTACCACATGGGGAAAAGTTATAAAGATTATAGAACAAAAGTCCTGAAACCAATATTCGACGAACATGGACCTTCAAATGCTCCACAACACAAGCCTGATTTTATAGAGGAACAAGATTGGACATTCTTATGTGAGCTTTGGTCTAGCAAAAAACACGAGGTAAATTTTGAAATAAACGGAAGTTTATAATTGGTTTTGTTTTCGGTACTTACAGTGTTGGTAAATCCAGGATAAATGTCACGCAAATGCGGAAAATCGAAGTCACTTGCGTTTTAACCACCGTGGAGGTTCGAAGCCATTTATCCAACATCGTGCCGAACATTCTGAGGTAAATATATCCTAACGTAAAATTTAACAGTTAATTATTTTTACTAATGTGGAATAATATTGAATTTATTTTCTGTTTATAACAGAGTAGCACATGTGAGGTGCAATCATTTCCAGATTTTTTTCGTGTGACGCATTACAATGAGAAGAACAAATGGATAAATGAAGAAGCCGAACGCTGCTATGTAAGTTTCAATTTTTAAAATAAAATAATTAATATTATATATGTTAATTTTTTTCTCAAATTCTAATATTAACTTATTTTTTGAAACAGAACGAAATGATGGAACTCCAACATCAAACTCAGGAGACAGGGTCCGACCCCATACCAGATGAGCAGCTGTCGCAATTGGTTTTCAAGAATCAGACAGCTTACAACGTTGGCCTTGGCACTCGTAAGAAGCCAACGTCATCTGCACGCAATAGTGGTAATTCGGACAATGTCTCTCTTCGAGACGAGTTAGTCACCACCAAAGACGAGCTAGCCAGCACCCGAGACGAGCTGCAGCAGACTAAAGAGAAGCTACAACAGGTCACGGTGGACCACGAGAAGAAGATGGTGGACCACGAGAAGAAGATGGAGCAGTTGGAACAGCAAATGCAGGTTTTCCGTCAGATGTTCGAGGCCTCAATGAGTCAGGGTGCATCGGGCTCGAGCGTCCCCCCATCACAGTAGCAATTAATTTTATATTTGGTTTTGTATAAACATTTTGAACAAATAGATTTAATATAATATTTCTTTTTTCTAAAACAAATTTCAATATAATATTTCGTCATTTTGTTATTAATTACATTTTTTTTCAACTAAATTAAATATTTTAGACCAAAAAATAAGTAAATTACTAATTTTTAAAAAATAATTTTTTACTTTTAGCGTCGAATATTTCGACGCTAATAGTATAAAAATGGCCGCTGTAAGCGTACATATAATACTTTTTTAATATACGTTAGCGTCGACAAGTTTCGACGCTAAAAGTCACTTTTAGCGTCGAATATTTCGACGCTAATAGTAACAAAAATGGTCGCTGTAAGCTTACATATAATACTTTTTTAATATACTTTAGCGTCGACACTTTTCGACGCTAAAAGTTTTTTGCGTCGAATTATTTCGTCGCCAAATATAACATATAGCGTCGGACAATTTACTTTAGCGTCGAAAAAAATTGGACGCAGAATACTGTTTTTTAGCGTCGCATTTAATTATTTCGACGCTAAAAGTGATTGTCGTCGACATTTTATCGTCCATTTTTTGCGTCTAATTTTTCGACGCTAAATGTCTTTTGCGTTGAAACCTTCACTTATGGCGTCGAAATAATTCGACGCTAAATGGTCTAATTCTTGTAGTGTAAGTGTTGATATTTTTAATAGGTAGGATTAAACCTCAAGTTAGTAGTTAACAGTGATACGATGATGGTCAGTTAGCTGTATGTTTTGGATAAATCAGGATTCACTTTAAAATCACCTTATTACGACCTTGAATTTTGGAAAATAAGAATAAAAATCTTCACATGATTAACTTTCAATAATCATTTATGCATCGACTGCCCATTCCATAAAAATTGGACACTCCAAGTACAATTAAAGTTTGATTAATTGACTTGAGAATTTGGGGTCTTCAAGAAAGGCAGCAGGCTCATCAAATCGTTTTATTTGTGATTGGTGAAAGAAATGAAAGTTTAAATTAGAAACAATCACAGTTTTAATCAAGGGGAATTTACCAAACTAGTCAAAAAAAAAAAGTTTGCTATTTGTAAAATGAATCACAATGTTTGAAATTTGCGAAACTGATCAACTTCTCTGAAGTGTATTTCTGAGAATCTAGACTTTCCGAAATACACACTGAAGTAAGTGTATACTTAAAATTTCGGATTTTTTAAGTTTTTAATTTTATTTTTTGATTTTTTGTTGAAAACTTCGAAGATTCGAAGACATTATTCGAATCTCCGAAGTATTTCTTCTGAATTCCAAAGTAGGAAAAAATTATATAAAAGCAAATCATAACATGTGATACGACATTGGTCTTGTTGCTCAATGAAATATTTTACTATTTTTATTGATAGATATGATTTTTACATATAAGACCGAAAACATTGATTCCAAAAACATCAAATCTGGTTACATAAGTTAAAACTAATGTTGACTTGGATTTTGGATAAGAGGAGTCATGCATGAACGTATATTGTGTTCACGTCCACCACATCGACCACATATGACTTGCACTGTTTGTTCGCCCTATGAAGGTCTTTTATTTGTTTTCAAAACACTCTCATTTGGTGGCAATACGTTCAAACCTGCATTGAGAATCAAAACATTAGCTAC